>CABEGB010000789.1:0-218574 GCA_901521435.1 Crematogaster levior
ACTGTATAAATTGGTCTGACCCACATACTTCGTTTCTTTTTCTGCTTTTTATATAAAATCTTATACATTATCAATAATTTAACTAAAGTTAATCTTACTTTTTCTTTTCGAAAAAGCATCATTGGAGTTTTAATATAGATCTTCAATAACGGCATCAAAGCTTTCTCTATCATAATTAAGGTGGTTTGGCCAAATATGGTGAAAAAACAAATTATCTTCAAAATTTATATAAAACTAATTTAAGTATTAATAAATGTCTGTGTGAAGTTTGGGATCGATTTACCGTGTAGTTATTGAGTATAATTGGTCAAAAAATTACCTTTTCACTTGATGTTTAACATTGCGCTTATGGCGATCGAGATGCGTTTGCACATCTATACATCGAAAGCTAATAATGTACAAGACAGATCGATTTCAAAATTTGAGAAAAATTAATTTACCATCTGCTTAATTGTATGTCGTAAAGGTAATGCTCTTGACCGTATGGTATTGAAATACGATCGAATAAAAAAATGTAATTTGGCTCTTTTTCGACGCTTTATATTCCAGCTTGTAGACATGGCAACGTTGCTCTTTGAACGTTGCCATGCTTACTACTGGATGTTATAACAAATATTAACCTTCTAACCTAGCAAGTCGCGGATCGACAGTAAACATGCAACGTTGCCACATCTAAAACTCGGCTTCTCTACGCTGATGAAATTAGTGTCTGTATTACAATCAGATGCAATCCACAAAATGTTGCTGTTATCTTACGATGTTGTTAAAGAATATAACAATTAATAATGCCATTATTTCCTAACAATAATTAATAAAATTAAGTATTTGTTTTTTTAATTATATTTTATTCATATAAATTTTTAACAAATGTGTTTATAATGCGTTAATAAAGTTTCTCACAAATCAATTGAAAAAATGTTTTATTTATATGATTTCCAAAGTAAGTATATAGTCATACATTTACAATAATTTTACAAAAGTTAATATTCAATATGTATATACTAACTTTTTAATGATGACAAAATGGATGACGGAATGTGTAAATATAATTGAAAAAGAAAAACGAAAAAGGAATATAATCCATGTAGTAACTTTATCAGTAATAATAGCAGCAATGAAAAAAAAGAAAAAGAGATCATATACTCCAAAACGTTACTGGATTGAACCTGTATTTAGATAAAGAAATTTACATGGATTTTACGATAAGATATTTCCTGTGTTACAACTTGAAGATTTATGATTGATAAATTATTTTAGAATGTCATCATTAGTTTAGTAATTCAACAGAATTTCAATTATCACGGTCATACTGCCAGGAAATAGCGCCTTCACCATTAAAATAGGCACAAAATTCATCTCTTATGGAAATAGCATTACGAGTACTCGAATTTGTTCCTGTTCTTGTTACCTCTTGGAATGCCCAGCCATCTTCCCTTAGACTGTTCCATGTCCCAGGGATCAATATACCATCTAAATGAACCGATCAACTAGTTCAGGAGATACATATTGATTATTATGTACGTCCTTTTCTCTTAACCAATTATGTAAGCAAACAGTAGCTTGTATAATTTTTTCTGCAGTTTCCACTTTGCAAATGATTGGTCTTCTAAATATTCTCCATTGGCTCGCTAATATGCCAAAAGTATTTTCTATGATACGTCTGGCACGACTGAGACGATAATTATAAATTTCTCGTTCTTTAGTTAATCCCTTTCCAGAATAAGATCGAAGCAAGTAATCAGTTAATGGAAAGGCTTCATCGCCCACGAGACAATATGGCATATCTGGCCCTTCTGCAGAAAGTGGAGACGGATCTGGTAAATTCATTTGCTTTGAATTAAATTTTCTTCCTACAGTGGAATTCTTAAATATAGCGCTATCACTGCCCCTTCCAAATGCTCCAATATCTACATATCTAAAAACATAATTGGCATCACAAATAGCAAGAAGGACAATGCTATGTGTGCCTTTGTAGTTATAATATGATGACCCAGAATTTCCAGGACACTGAATATAAATTTGTTGTAATTAATAAATTATAGAAAACATCTTTACATTATATGTGTATATATATGACTATACTTACTTGTATCACTACATGTTTACCGTCAATGGCCCCAATGCAATGGTTAAAATTCCATAGTTCTTCAAAATCGTTTGCAATAGACAACCATTCTTCTTTTTTTAATCTTGGTGGAAGCACAAGACTATTAAGATGAACCCATATAGCTTCACATGTTTCCTTGATAATATTACTTATGGTTGTTAGACCTCGCAAATATTGGTATTGAATAGAACTCATTATATCTCCGGATATAAAAATATCTGATAAAAGAATTATTAGTTTTTAGTATTATAATTGAAATAATGTTTAATTAAATATATGAAATTGATATGTTAAGAAAATAAATTTAATTCGATTACCTCAATGTTATTGATAATCTCTCTCCAGGACTTACAGCTTCTCGTACATCGGATTTTTTGTAAATATAAGGACCAATAATGCTCAAAAGTTCTTCGAATTGAGTTGAAGACATTCTAAAATAATTTCTGAATCGTAAATCTTCAAGTTGTAAAACAGGAAATATTTTATCGTAAAATCCATGTGAACTTCTTTCTCTAAACACAGGTTCAATCCAGTAACGTTTCGGAGTATATGACCTCTTTTTCTTCTTTTTCATTGCTGCTATTACTACTGATAAAGCTGCTGCATGGATTATATTCTTTCTTCGTTTTTCTTTTTCAATTACATTCAAACATTCGGTCATCCATGCATAATATTTATAATTATTCATTTTAAATTGTGCACACTACACAGCAAAGGTCTATTTTTTCTTCGCTATAGACTATAAAGGTTAGGTTGGGTTAGGTTCGGTATTTCTTGACGCTAGAAAACGAGCGTTTTAGCGTCGCATGAAAAGGCACCTTAAGGTGCAATTTCACGCAGCGAGTAAAAGCTGGCTTTTTACCCCTACTCCATCAATTTTCGATAGAGATGACTAAGATGGCTGCATTCAGCGAAAAGACGCTGAAAGTTCGATTCGTCGAACTTTCAGCGTCTTTTCGCTGAATGCAGCCATCTTAGTCATCTCTGTCAAAAATCGTTGTATCGCTGTATAGTAAAGAAGAAATTATGGCTGAAGGGTCTAATCAATTGACACACACACACACACATCCAAAAATACAAACGAAGTTAGTATATACATATATTATATACACATACAGTAAGCGTACTTTAATAGGTTAGGCTGTCCTTTGTTTCTAATTTATTTATGTTAAATAAATTAATTTTGTTTTATTGTGTTAATAATTGTATTTTTAATTGTGTTTTCTTATATTTCAGGAAATTCTGTTACCCTTGTACACGTGTGGTGTGTGCGAAACTATTCATATTCAACAAGAAATATATTGTCATTCTTGTATGGAAGGACATGACAAATGTTTTATAGATGAGAATTTATATTTTTATCCTCAAACCGGTGAACATTAGTAGCTCACTGTTGTCACTCTCACAAGATATTGAAAGGATATTGATGTCATCGAATCTCCGGAAGCAAGATATCTATAATATTTTATATAATATTCACATATATGTATTAAGTAAAAATGTATAACATTAGGTTTGTTCATGTCGCATGTTCCAATAACATACTTCTACTCACTCTAACGTGCTCTAAGGGAGAATTCACACCAAGATGATTTCTGTCAAGATGTGAATTCTCCCTATAATACGTTTACCTCAAACAAATCTATTGTTTCATATACGAAAAAATAGTAAGTTAAACAATTTAATTTAGCTAAGCCAAACACACCTCAAGGTCAATGCCAATCGTTCTGGTGGTGAAATAGAGAAATTGTCGAATAAAGTTCTGCTTCTGCAATTTGCATCCGATTATTCCTAATAATTCCTCTAATTGAGTTGCAGTCATTCGGAAGTAATTGTGGAATCGTATGTCCTCTAATATCAATTTCGGAACCGATGCAAAAAAGAAACTGTGTACATCACGACTTTTGAAAATCGGAGCTACCCAAAACCTTTTCTTCTTATAATGTTTTTTTTTTTTTTTAACAAATACATCGCAGCAACTGCAGCAGCTATACGTCGTCTTCTAATTTCAGCTACAACCACCACTGTACGTCTATAATATTTTACGTACTCGATGTATTGATTATAATATTCCAATTCCATTTTTGCGGTTACAATGGTCAGATTATACATGTACTCAGCAATATTTTTGCTTTTTAACGCTGTTTTATGTTGTGGTGGAGAGGGGGTAAAACGCCAGCTTTTATTCGCTCCATGAAAAGGCAGGAGGCGAAAGCGAATAGCTTTTTATCGCTGCCTTGCATGGTGGTGGAGAGGGGGTAAAACGCCAGCTTTTACTCGCTGCGTGAAATTGCACCTTTAAGAACTATGAGATTTGTTCTTTCCAGCTGAACTTTCTGTACTAGTTCATAAAGTGTACACTGAGGTGTTCTTTTTATTCTATTAGTTCTATTAGCACTAGTTCTGCACTAGTTCTGAACTAAAACTGACGAGTACAGTAAAAAATTCATAGGTGCAGAAATGTAGATAGAAACGAAAAGAACACCACAGTGCAGAAATTAACATGGCACGACACATGATTCCGGATTTTTTTTTCATCAATATTATTTCTTTTATTGTTTGTATTTCTTTGTACATTTTGTTGTATATCTTGGTGTAATTTAATAAATACTAATTGATCATCGACAGTACATTGCACTGTATTGCAACTAAAATCAATATCTTGATATTTTAATTTAAATATTACACCTTCTGCAAGAATATTATAATAAGATTATTATATTATACTTATCATCTTTATTTTCTTATTAAATAAATATTTATATATTGAAATTTAGTTCTTAAATAGCTATTTGCATAGATAATGTTTATTGATATATTTAGATACATAATTTTAATACCTTCCAATTTACAAGTAATATTTCCATCTTTATCAATTAAAATATTTCCAGCTGCATCTCTTGTAATATATGCAACACTTATTTTCTCCATGTCGAAAACTTTTTTTTATACGACTAAAGGTCTAATATAATTAATATAAATTAAAAATATAAATTCAAAAAGCTAAAAAACTTTCTATATATCATATATTCTCTTTATATTTACTTTTTTTAAGTTATGTTAATACTTAAAATTTTTTACTATATGTTTGTCTGTCGCTATTGTTATTGCGTATATAAAAAATATTATTTATCACAGTATTTTATACTTCTATTATATTATTAGGAGTACAAATAAGTCTTTGCCGTTTGATAAAAGATGGCACAACCAGTAAGTTATGGTTAAAATTGTCTGATGTAAAACGTCATATCGTAAGGTTGGACATCTGTCAACAACATAACCTTGAAATATTAGCGATTTTGTATCAGCATCATATATTTTTTTTGTGCGAAAATATCGAGTTTTGAGCCGAATAAGCGTCATTTGCGGGAACTTTTGATTGACTTCTTTAATTTGAAGAAATCTGCAGCTGAGGCGCATCGATTGCTTGTAGAAGCATATGAGACTGCCTTAAGTGAGAGAAGTTGCCGTGAGTGGTTTCAAAAGTTTAAGAACGGTGAATTTGACGTCGAAGACAAAGAACGTGACGGAAGGCCGAAAGTGTACGAAGACGCGGAATTGGAAGCATTATTGGATGAAGATTCGTGCCAAACGCAAGAAAAACTTGCATTTACATTAGGAGTGACTCAACAAGTAATTTCACATCGTTTAAAATCATTGGGAATAATTCAAAAGCAAGGAAATTAGGTTCCATATGAACTGAAGCCGAGAGACGTCGAACGGCGTCTTTTCACATGTGAACAGCTGCTTCAACGGCAGAAAAGAAAAAGTTTTTTGCATCGTATCGTAACTGGTGATGAAAAGTGGATACACTACGATAACCCTAAGCGTAGAAAATCATGGGGTAAGCCCGGCCATGCATCAACATCGTCGGCAAAGCCGAATATCCATGGTTCGAAGTTTCTGCTCTGCATTTAGTGGGATCAGCTGGGTGTAATTTATTATGAGCTGTTCAAACCGAACGAAACCATCACAGGCGATCGGTATCGAACGCAATTGATGCGTTTAAGCCGAGCATTGAAAGAAAAACGGTCGATATACGAGCAGAGACACGACAAAGTGATTTTGCAACATGACAACGCTCGGCCACATTGCAAAACCGGTGAAAACCTACTTAGAGACGCTTAAATGGGAAGTCCTACCCCACCCGCCGTATTTACCAGACATTGCCCCTGCTGATTATCACTTGTTCCGATCGATGGCACATGGCTTGGCTGACCAGCACTTCCATTTTTATGAAGATGCCAAAAAATGGGTCGACTTTTGGATAGACGTGTCAAAAGACGTGTCGTTTTTCCGACGTGGAATTCAAATGCTGCCAGAAAGATGGGAAAAAGTAGTGGTTAGCGATGGACAATACTTTGAATAAAACATTAGGTACCGTTCTTTCACAATAAATGCCCAATTTTTGATAAAAAATGGCGGAAATTTATTTGTACTCCTAATACTACCAATTATATATACAGGGTGACCCATTTTAACTTAGGCAGCCAAATAACTCGAAAAATAAGCACACTACGAAAAAATGTTTAGAATCAAAATTTCGTCATTTCGAGGGGGACGTACAATGACGTTAAAATCAGCCCTCCCACCCCTCCCCCTGGGCGGTGAGGGGGGGCAAGTTTGAAATCTTAAATGGGAACCCCTATTTTTTATTGCATATTCGGAATCTTTGGCTAAAAACACATACAATTTGTCTGAAACATTTTTCTCGATTCATGATAGATGGCGCTGTAATCGACGAAATTCAATTTCTTCGATTTCTCTTACTGAGAACCCATGCTTACGATTCTGCAATAAATTAACAATAAAAATACTACGTTTTCATTGTTAATACTCGAAATTAGTCTTAAAACAAACTTCTCATTATTTTTTATTACTCATTAATTACTTCTCAAGAAACTGCTTTTAGCGTAACCCAGGAACAACGACGTGGACGTAGCAGTTTTCTGTTCCCTTCGGGGTGCTTGATTAACGTGAGTCCCCTCGCCTCTCACAATTCGGGGTGCTTGAACGTGTGGTAACCCAGCCAGTGAAGGCAAGGTCGTGTGGTGACCCAACCAGTTAAGGCAAGGTCAAGTAGTGACCCAGCCAGTGAAGGCAAGGTCGTGTGGTGACCCAACCAGTTAAGGCAAGGTCAAGTAGTGACCCAGCCAGTGAAGGCAAGGTCGTGTGGTGACCCAACCAGTTAAGGCAAGATTGCATTGTTATCAGCTCTCTCCGCATGGAGGAGATGCTCAAAGTGTGCACCATTATTTTCTAAGGATAACAGTAATCGACAGCGAAAGTTACGTTGTACATTTTCTAGCATTAAAGGAGTTATAGCTTCACAAGCTCTTCTTATTCTTTCCATCATATTCAATCTTGTCGTTGGAGCTTCACTATACACTGCATCTTTAACGTATCCCCATAAAAAGAAATCAAGGGGGTTCAAATCCGGTGATCTCGGAGGCCACAGAACTGGTCCACCCCGCCCTATCCACCGATTTGGGAACCTTTGATTCAAAAACATCCGTACAATACGAGCATAATGAGCAGAAGCACCATCTTGTTGATACCATAAATTTAGTCTAACTGCAAGGGGAACATTCTCTAGGTATGCTGGCAAATCATTTTCGAGGAATTCTAAATACATTGGACTATTAATTGGACGTTCAAAAAAATGAGGTCCAATGACTTGGCCATTGCAAATGCCTACCCATACATATAAACTCCAACGATGTTGATTAAGCACCTCACGATACCAATGTGGATTTTCTGGTGACCAATAGTGGCAATTATGCCTATTGAGACTACCATTGCTGATGAATGTTGCTTCATCACTGAAACAAACATTACTAAAAAAATCTGGATTCTGATCTAACATCTCAAGAGCCCATCTACAAAATTGTACTCTGAGTACGCAGTCGGCCTCACTTAATTCCTGTACCAGAGTAATATGATACGGATGGTAATTGACTGATCGTAACAATCTATGTGCCGTAGTTTAAGGGATTCCCAGTTCTCGTTCTATTTGACGGGTACTAATATGGGGATTTTGATGAACCATAGCCAAAACTGCGAGCAATCTAGGATCATTATTATTATGAAGTCTATTCCTTCGCCTTTCGCGATGAAGTGGATTATTACGAGATCTCCTTTCAATGTCTTTATAATTTGTTGATCAGTAGGTTGGCGGCGATTTGGGAATCGCTCCGCATAAGTACAGGCAGTAAGTCTGTAATTTCTACCACATTCACCAAAGGTTATAAGAATATCGACTACTTCTGTAGGCGTATAATTTGCCATTTTACCAGAATTTTATCAGAGTACAAATGTTAAAAAAATACATAAACACTTGTGACTTTGGCACTAAATGGACAAAATTTTGGAGGGATACTTAGAGGAACTCCATCAGATGGAAAGTCCAAAATGTCTCGGTACTTCGGACCATTCAAGTTGCCTAAAGGGCAGGTTACGCTAAAAGCAGTTTCTTGAGAAGTAATTAATGAGTAATAAAAAATAATGAGAAGTTTGTTTTAAGACTAATTTCGAGTATTAACAATGAAAACGTAGTATTTTTATTGTTAATTTATTGCAGAATCGTAAGCATGGGTTCTCAGTAAGAGAAATCGAAGAAATTGAATTTCGTCGATTACAGCGCCATCTATCATGAATCGAGAAAAATGTTTCAGACAAATTGTATGTGTTTTTAGCCAAAGATTCCGAATATGCAATAAAAAATAGGGGTTCCCATTTAAGATTTCAAACTTGCCCCCCCTCACCGCCCAGGGGGAGGGGTGGGGGGCTGATTTTAACGTCATTGTACGTCCCCCTCGAAATGACGAAATTTTGATTCTAAACATTTTTTCGTAGTGTGTTTATTTTTCGAGTTATTTGGCTGCCTATTAAAATGGGTCACCCTGTATATGTATATACAAGTATATATAAAAATACTGATCAATAATATTTTTATATGCGCAAAAATAGTAGTAAAAGACGAATATAGAGTGAAAAATCTTAAGTATTAACATAACTCAAAAAAGTAAATAAAGATAATATAATTTTTAATTTTAGGTTAAGTTGTACTGTTTTTAATTTTTAATGTTTTTAATTTTAGGTTAAGTTGTACTGTTATTCTCGTTTTGCCTAAGCTGCCATATTGAACTGTACCACTGCACTAACTCAAGACTTGGGGCAGGCAGTTCAGTGAACTGCTGTACTCAGTTCTGTCGCACTATTGAAAAGAACAGTCATCTCTGACGTCACTTCTGCTAAAAAGAACGCCTCAGTGTACACTTTATGAACTAGTACAGAAAGTTCAACTGGAAAGAACAAACTTGAGAGTCTGTTCTTTTTAGCTGCACTGCTGAACTAGTGCAATAAGTTAGAGTGAAAAAAAATATATTTGTCTCATTTTAACTTATTGCACCAGTTCAGCAGTACAGCTAAAAAGAACAGACCCAGAAACAGCCAATCAGAGCTATTCCCAATGACGTATTAGATTACATTCAAAAACGTCTTAGGGTGCATTTTCACTTGACGCTTGACGCTAGAGTTTTCAGCGTCAACAGACGCTAGCGTCAAGCATCAAGTGAAAATGCACCCCAGCGTCAAAATGGCTTAGGCCTAGCGTCGTAGCATTTAAGTGTGATCATTGCAGTGCAATTGCACAATAATAGCGAGTTTAGATTTAAATTAACTAATCTTAATTCGGTTTAAACAAATGTCGTATAATCTAAGATATTACGAATGGCAAACAAAATGTTTAAAAATAATAAATTTAAAAAGAAGGAAGAAGAATAAAAAATAATTACATATTATATTATTTATTTATTAATACATCAATTATTTATTACATATTTATTACATTATATTTTTCAATAAATTTATTATATATACAGGGCGGGCAGATCTACGGATACTGCCCTGCATCACCTGGTGGGCAAGATAGAGGCTCAGCTGGAGGCCAAGGGATATGCGCTAGGCGTCTTCATGGACATTGAGGGAGCTTTTGATAGCACCTCGTACAAGGCCATTATAGACGCTATGCAAAGGAAAGCCATACCATCTGCCCTCATTGATTGGGTGCAGAGTATGCTGACGGGCAGATCACTGTCAGTTGGGTACGGGAACATATCGCTATGCGGTAAACCAACCAAAGGATGTCCGCAGGGAGGGGTTCTCTCCCCACTACTGGTGCCTAGTGGTAGATGAACTCTTGGAGAAATTACAAGAAGCGAACTTCCACACCGCTGGCTACGCTGATGACGTGGCCATAGTGGTTAGAGGAAGATTCTTAACTACCCTCAAAGAGCGGATGGATGTAGCGCTCATGATCATACAAAACTGGTGCACGGCCAAGGGCTTGAAGATTAACCCCCCTTTTTTTTTTTGATGACGAAGAGGAAACCTTTTATAGGTACCCTGGGGGGTACCCTAGGGTTATGTGGGACTCTCCCGAGGGACAAGTCCCCCGGGACTACCCACTAAAACCTCTCCGGGGTGCCTTTCCTTGACCCATAATGAGGGGGAGCAGGGTATCGCCATGAGGCATTCGTCCTGCTCCCCCTTGGGCGTGGCCGCTAACGGCCCCTGCAGGGGGAGAGGGCAGAGACCCCTACCTCCCCACTGCCTGTGTAAGTTAAATACTGGGGAAGGTCCGGCACCCCGGAACCTTCCCCGCCCCCGATGTTAGTGGGGGCTGGAGCCGGTCAGGAGCCCCAGCTCCTGACCGACCCCCCACTGGGGAGAAAAAAGAATCCCCCCCAAACTTTGCTAAAGAGGTGAAAGGGGGGAGAGGATAAATCCTCTTCCCCCAGAGACCCCCCCGCCCATTGGGCCGGAGAAGGATTTTCCAGCCCTAGGGAGGGGGGCCATTATAATCACCTTTTCTTCTTCTTTTTCTTCTTTGGGACCCCCCCAACCTCAACCTCCGGGGGGGGGGGGTCAAAAGAAGAAAGCAATGGGGCGAGCCTCGACAGAACCGCCTCCGCTATATACTCCGTAGCTTCGGCCTCCGTCACCCAAGCCCCAATCTTTTCTTCTGTCAGCCTGTCAAGACTGATCGTGGGGAGGAGGCGGGACAACTTCGGATCCTCCGCCTCCCCCCAACTTCCTTTGCCACCCCGGAAAGGGTGGAACCTCCAGCATGTGGATGCCGCCACCGAGTCGATGGGGAGTTTGTCTCGTGCTGACTCGGTGGTGGCCACTGTTGGGTCTGCCCCCGAGTCGGCGGGGGACACATCCCTCGCCGACTCGGGGGCAGACCCAACAGTGGCCACCACCGAGTCAGCACGAGACAAACTCCCCACCGACTCGGTGGCGGCATCCACATCCATACTCTCCCCTGCGGGAGAATCCATCCCAGGGGGCGGGTCCTCCCGCAGGGGAGAATTCACCTCCATCTCCACCTGGGGAGGAGACACCCCGATCAACGGGGGCGCCTCCCCAGGTACTACAGGAGAGGGTGTAACCCCCTCTCCTCTGTTCCTCCTTCTCCTCCTACGTCCTCCTCCCTTAAGAGGAGGGACCACCGGGCATGTGGGCCTACCTATGCGGTGGGACGCCACGTGCCCGGCCTCCTCACAAGCAGGGCAATGTGCGGCTTTCGCCGCACATGCCCTGACTTGGTGACCCTCTGCCCCGCACCGGAGGCAACAGGTACTCCGGTCCGGGACAGAGGGGCACGACCTCTGGGTGTGCCCCCGCGCCAGGCACCGAAAGCACCTGGCGGAGGACACACCCACTGCCGAGGGGGTCTGGGTGCCCACCGTCTGCGTGGGACACCCAGACCGCCCTCCCCTCCACACAACCGAGGCGTACGATGAACCGCCGCACGCCTCGGCACTACACCTCCGCTCCCCCAAGACATGGAGGAGCTCCTCAACCACCCTCAGGACCGCAGTCCAAAGGGCTGCATCCGCGGTAGCCGTGTAGTGCGGGGCGCGTCGCACGCCCCGCACCGCCCGTCGCCGGATGACGACATAGGGGGGGCCGGGACCATACCCCCCCTACGCCGGCCTCTAGGGCTCCGGGACCCCTGAGGCGGTACGTCATTTCTCGTTATCATTGCGTCCATAAAAAATGTAATTTTTTTACGTGGTTGTCTTCTACGGGGGGGTTATTTCGGAGCCCCCCACTCCTAGGCCGGTTGGCTTCACCCACCTCACGGGTCCGGCCTACCCGGGTTTTTTAACATGGTTTTCCTTCCATGTGTGCGCTCTTAGACCCCCGGAGATTTCCGGGGGAGCCCCTCCACCACGACAAGATGGCGCACAACGGAGAGGAAAAAAATACAGCACGAAGAATCGAACACGAGTCCAGGGAATTGGAGTTCGACGCCTTCACCGCTCGACCACGGCGCTCACAAGATTAACCCCTCAAAGACCGAGGCTCCCTCAAAGACCGAGGCTATGATCTTCACCAGGAAATATAAACCAGATACCATTGAGCCGCTAAGGGGTAACAATATCCAATATGCTTTGACAGTAAAATATCTGGGTGTCTATTTAGACCCAAAACTACACTGGAAACAACATTTTGAGAGTAAAAAGAATAAGTTCTACACTACCTATTGGGCGTGTAGGAAAGCCATGGGCAAAACATGGGGTATTATTCCAGGAGTTGCTCTATGGATTTATAAAGCCATCCTGATACCGAGACTTACTTATGCCTCGGTAGTCTGGTGGCCTAGAGTGGAGAAAGTGGAAACAAGGAACCTGCTTAAATGCATTCAGGGAAATTACCTGAGGGCAGTAGTAGGGGCCATGAAAACAACACCCACGGAGGCGCTGGAGGTAGCACTTCATATACCTCCACTCTATCTGAAGATTATCAGCGCAGCTAGGCTTGTCGCCTATAGACTGAGTTTTCAGGGCGAGTGGAGGGACAGACCTGGTCATACCAGGTTGAAGTTCCTACACAGAAGCCCTTTCACTCTAAAACAGGATAGAATTTCCAGGCAATACCACTGGGATAGGGCGTTTAAGATCGCCATACCCAGCAGGGAAGACTGGAAGGAACCGAAGTTCCGGAGCAGTTTGGGACCAGATACGGCTCAGGGGCAAATGATAACTATGGAGCAGGAATCTTTAATAGGAAGTATGACTACAAAATCAGTATTCCAATAGGTGGACTAGCCACAGTCTTCCAAGCCGAGGTATTAGCCATCTTGGAATGTGCTAGGATCATACTAGCTAACAACTTCCATAACAGGAATATTTTTATCTGCACTGATAGCAGAGCAGCCTTGGGAGCACTAGCGAAGCCCACCACAGAGTCATCTCTGGTTAGGGAGTGCATGTACTCACTCGATAAACTTGGGAAAGGTAACCAGATTACCTTGCTCTGGACCCCTGGCCATCAAGGGATTGATGGAAATGAGAAAGCAGACAAACTGGCAAAGCTGGGAACCGAAGAGAGACCAGCCAACCAGGTAGTAGGCATTCCATTTGCCCTGGGCAAGAGCCTTGTCAGGGGACGCCTGGAACAGGAGCACCGGACTTCCTGGAGGGAGTGCCGGGGGTGCCGCCAGGCGAAGAGTCTGATGGGAGGACTCGAAAAGAACAGGGCGAAGGAATTGCTAACAATGAACAAAAGAAGGCTAAAACTATCCATCGGCCTTCTCACAGGACATGCGCCCTTGAAGGCGCATATGTATAACCTGGGTTTGGCGGAGCATAGAAGCTGCAGACTCTGTGGAGAAGACAGGGAGGACAGCATACATATTTTGTGTGACTGACCAGCCCTGGCGTTAAAGAGGTATAGATTCCTGGGCACAGCGTTCGATGAGCACAGGAATCTCCCTACATTAGCAGTCAACAGGCTATGCAGCCTGACGGAAAACGCTTGGCCTGAAAAGCTAACTGCTACGCAACCTGCGGGAAGCACAGAGGATCTCTAGATCTAGGTGCATCTTAGGGTCCCTTGTGGACCTACCCGCACCTTATAACCATTACCATTACCAATTATTAAAATATACACTTGTTTAAATTATAAATAATTATAACAATATTTTACTTACTTCTTCTTCGCCAAACATTTTTTCCCTACTTGAAACGTCTTCTTCGACTTAAATGATTTATTTATTTGAAGACTTGATACGGCACTCAAAAAATCCACATAAAGGCACGATAACGTATACCCAGCGAGAAATGAACCTTTTAATCGACATCGATTCGACATTATTTCGATGTCAATCGACGATTGAAAGGTTCATTTCTTGCTGGGTATGGGCCTGAGCACAGACCATTGCATAACGCATAACGCATATGCATAAGAAATTTGATTGGTCCGTTAGCATGTGCATAAGGAATTCGACCAATCGAATTTCTTATGCATATGTATTATGCATTATGCAAAAGTCTGTGTTTCCCTCTTATACGTTATCGTGCCTTTATGTGGATTTTTTTGAGTGCCGTATCAAGTCTTCAAATAAATAAATCATTTAAGTCGAAGAAGACGTTTCAAGTAGGGAAAAAATGTTTGCGAAGAAGAAGTAAGTAAAATATTGTTATAATTATTTATAATTTAAACAAGTGCATATTTTAATAATTAAACTTGCATGAAAATATCTGTAGCTCTTCTCGACATCCGTTTTATATGTCCCTTTTTACCAGCTTATAAAGTAATATATGCACTATTTTAATTTTTAATAGGAACTGGAAATGGTTCAGACATGTGGACTCTGTGAAATGATATTTTCTTACAAATGATATAGTTATTCATTCCTGTTTGAAAGAATATTCAAAATATTTTGTAGATAATTCTACATTATATTTTTACCCGATGACAGGTACATACAACAATATAATTTTGATAATTATGTAGTTTAAGAATTTAGGGCAGTTTAACAAGATTAAAAACATTAAACAAGCATTTTATAAATGCCTAACATTATACAAACTGTCTATATATAATGCTTTATTGCAGCTGATGGGTAAAATATTATTTTAAAAAGTGTAAATAAAAATGAATGCAGCAAATATCCTTAATAAGGAAAATTTGTCAGTTAAATGCTACGTAGAAACTATCATTTCGCAGAGTCCACATGTCTGAACCATTTCCAGTTCCTATTAAAAATTAAAATAGTGCATATATTACTTTATAAGCTGGTAAAAAGGGACATATGAAACAGATTATGTCGAGAAGAGCTACAGATGTTTTCATACAAGTTTAATTATTAAAATACAGGGTGATCCGAAATAACCTTCCATCTGTAAAATGACGTATTCCTGACGCAATTCTAAGACGATTTTTCCTTTATCAAAATTTGATTTGAAGCATAGTTTTCGAGTTATAAGCAAAAATAGTTAGGAAATCACGCGTCGAGTACAGAAGGCAGGCAGGAGCGGCGCACCGCAAGCGTAACGCGGATTCAGTTGACCGTCCGACGGATGATTACCGTGTGAGTCGCTATTTTAATCTTATGACATAAAATTATGCTGTAAATAAAATTTTGATAAAGAAGAAAGTGTCTTAGAATTATGTCAGGAATACGTGTTCCTTAAAATAAATTTACTTTAATAACTTTAACAAAAAGTTGTTCCGATTCGCCGGCCGTTGAACGCTGCAATCAGCTGATTGCTACACGCGATGCTTGTAATGCGTGTGCGTAAAGAGAGAGAGAGAGAGAGGGAAGGAGGGAGAGACACTCATACACGTGCATGCACGTACGCATACACTTTTTTTCTCGCTCTCCTTGTCTCTTTTACGCAAACACTTATGCACTCGATCATTCAGTCACTCATTTACTCACTCACTCACCTGCTCACTCACCTTGTAGCAGCGTAGCAAATCCTCATGCTACGTGTTAACTGCTGCACCGTTATGCTTAAGTTGTAGAGACACATCAAAACTTTTTGTAAATTACTCTCACAAATTACTCTCACTCGATTAACACAATACAGATTACGCGATAACAAATTCACTGATTTACTGACTCACTATCGATTCACCGATACCAAAAATTACTTTAAAAGAAACGCGAATGCAAATAGCACATAACTCGACGCGAAGCGACGGACCGCGGAAACTGCGCGACCACCAGGGTTATGTTGACAGTTGACTAGCGCTGCGACTTGCGCGTGGCGCGTGATCGACACGAGATGAGACGAACGACGGTGATTGGTCGATTCGCTTAAATTCTACTGCTTTCTGCTTAACTTTTTCTATGTGCCACGGCCTTTAAACCTTCGCATTGCGAATGCGGTGAAAACATGAAACGTATAATGACGTACTTAAAAAAATTAATTATTTATTACAATTAACTATTTTTAATTATAATAAATAA
This sequence comes from Crematogaster levior, assembly GCA_901521435.1. Taxonomy (NCBI): domain Eukaryota; kingdom Metazoa; phylum Arthropoda; class Insecta; order Hymenoptera; family Formicidae; genus Crematogaster; species Crematogaster levior. The sequence goes on from CABEGB010000789.1 coordinate 16,380, forward strand.
TTATTATTTTTAAAAGCATGTTATACGTTATTACGTTTTCGAAACTATTGCATTCACGATGCGAAGGTTTCAGTCAATTGCAAGAATAATGTAATTAATAAATTACATTTGGGAATTTGGGAAAATTTATTTTTATTTTGCTCAAAAGAAATGTTCCAACGTTAAAACGTATTGGTCGCTCTGAAAAGAGCGGATTGAATAAAAAAAATTTTAGAGCAGATGCTCGAAATGCCCGCCATCCATCCTAATGCAAGCTCTCATGCGTTTTAATAAATTTCTTTCGACGTTCTGCATTACTTCTTCGTCGATATCCCAAATGGCAAATCGTAATCTTGTTTCTAAATCTTCGATATCTTCGGGAAGTGTTTTATAAATTATTTCTTTACAATATCCCCATAAGAAGAAATCCAGAGGGTTGAGATCCGGCGATCTTGCGGGCCAACGTATCGGGCCGTACCGACCCATCCAGCGTCTGGGAAAATGCTCGTTTAAATAATTTGTAACGATCCTGGCGTTGTGTGGCCCAGCACCGTCTTGTTGAAAGACAATCTCGTTTCTTTCACATAATGGCACATTTTCGAGAAAATCTGGTAGATTTTCTGTTAAAAATTCGACGTAGGTTCTCCCAGTTAAAACATCTGGAAGAATAACTGGACCAAGTATTTCAGTGCCCATTATTCCGGCCCACACATTGATCTTCCAACGAGTTTGAAAATTTCGGAGTCGCGTGACTCTGGGATTTTCCTCGCTCCAAAAGTGCATATTATGCGCATTAAAAATCCCCTCTTGCGTGAATAGTGATTCATCACTAAATATTACACGAGAGGAATATCTGGGATCTCGATCGACGTTTCGCAGAAAATTTTCGCAAAACATTCGTCTTGCAGGGTAATCTGCTGGTCGTAAATGTTGCACACGTGTATAATGAAACGCGTGCAACTTTTCTTCTTTTAATATTTTTTGTACTGTTGTATAAGATAAATTATGCTCTCGAGCAACTACCCGAATACTTGTTTCGGGATTATTCTCAAAAGCACGTATAACACTCTCCGTGTTCCGTACATTTCTAACGGCGCGATCTCTTCCAGAGTCGTGTTTGTTCGGCAGGACACTGCCAGTATCGTAGAGTCTTTGAGCTGCTGCAAGTATGACGTGACCCGATGGATGTCTTCGGTCTGGATGCATTTCGGCGTATCTTCTTGCAGCAAGGTTCTGCTGCCCGTGACACTCGCCAAGTGCCATTAGCATGTCGTAGTATTCTTGACTTGTATAAGCTGCCATATCTTCTTCGCGCTTATTGATAATCGCAAGCTTATTGATCGCATTATCGATCGTGCATCTAATTTATACGATCTTCGCGGGTGGTCGATGCCCCCTCCTCGCCTCCCGCGACCAATCGCGAACGTCGCGCGCTAATTGGTAACAAATTCGCGATTGGTCGCGGGAGGCGAGGAGGGGGCATCGACCACCCGCGAAGATCGTATAAATTAGATGCACGATCGATAATGCGATCAATAAGCCTGCGATTATCAATAAGCGCGAAGAAGATATGGCAGCTTATACAAGTCAAGAATACTACGACATGCTAATGGCACTTGGCGAGTGTCACGGGCAGCAGAACCTTGCTGCAAGAAGATACGCCGAAATGCATCCAGACCGAAGACATCCATCGGGTCACGTCATACTTGCAGCAGCTCAAAGACTCTACGATACTGGCAGTGTCCTGCCGAACAAACACGACTCTGGAAGAGATCGCGCCGTTAGAAATGTACGGAACACGGAGAGTGTTATACGTGCTTTTGAGAATAATCCCGAAACAAGTATTCGGGTAGTTGCTCGAGAGCATAATTTATCTTATACAACAGTACAAAAAATATTAAAAGAAGAAAAGTTGCACGCGTTTCATTATACACGTGTGCAACATTTACGACCAGCAGATTACCCTGCAAGACGAATGTTTTGCGAAAATTTTCTGCGAAACGTCGATCGAGATCCCAGATATTCCTCTCGTGTAATATTTAGTGATGAATCACTATTCACGCAAGAGGGGATTTTTAATGCGCATAATATGCACTTTTGGAGCGAGGAAAATCCCAGAGTCACGCGACTCCGAAATTTTCAAACTCGTTGGAAGATCAATGTGTGGGCCGGAATAATGGGCACTGAAATACTTGGTCCAGTTATTCTTCCAGATGTTTTAACTGGGAGAACCTACGTCGAATTTTTAACAGAAAATCTACCAGATTTTCTCGAAAATGTGCCATTATGTGAAAGAAACGAGATTGTCTTTCAACAAGACGGTGCTGGGCCACACAACGCCAGGATCGTTACAAATTATTTAAACCAGCATTTTCCCAGACGCTGGATGGGTCGGTACGGCCCGATACGTTGGCCCGCAAGATCGCCGGATCTCAACCCTCTGGATTTCTTCTTATGGGGATATTGTAAAGAAATAATTTATAAAACACTTCCCGAAGATATCGAAGATTTAGAAACAAGATTACGATTTGCCATTTGGGATATCGACGAAGAAGTAATGCAGAACGTCGAAAGAAATTTATTAAAACGCATGAGAGCTTGCATTAGGATGGATGGCGGGCATTTCGAGCATCTGCTCTAAAATTTTTTTTATTCAATCCGCTCTTTTCAGAGCGACCAATACGTTTTAACGTTGGAACATTTCTTTTGAGCAAAATAAAAATAAATTTTCCCAAATTCCCAAATGTAATTTATTAATTACATTATTCTTGCAATTGACTGAAACCTTCGCATCGTGAATGCAATAGTTTCGAAAACGTAATAACGTATAACATGCTTTTAAAAATAATAATTATTTATTATAATTAAAAATAGTTAATTGTAATAAATAATTAATTTTTTTAAGTACGTCATTATACGTTTCATGTTTTCACCGCATTCGCAATGCGAAGGTTTAAAGGCCGTGGCACATAGAAAAAGTTAAGCAGAAAGCAGTAGAATTTAAGCGAATCGACCAATCACCGTCGTTCGTCTCATCTCGTGTCGATCACGCGCCACGCGCAAGTCGCAGCGCTAGTCAACTGTCAACATAACCCTGGTGGTCGCGCAGTTTCCGCGGTCCGTCGCTTCGCGTCGAGTTATGTGCTATTTGCATTCGCGTTTCTTTTAAAGTAATTTTTGGTATCGGTGAATCGATAGTGAGTCAGTAAATCAGTGAATTTGTTATCGCGTAATCTGTATTGTGTTAATCGAGTGAGAGTAATTTGTGAGAGTAATTTACAAAAAGTTTTGATGTGTCTCTACAACTTAAGCATAACGGTGCAGCAGTTAACACGTAGCATGAGGATTTGCTACGCTGCTACAAGGTGAGTGAGCAGGTGAGTGAGTGAGTAAATGAGTGACTGAATGATCGAGTGCATAAGTGTTTGCGTAAAAGAGACAAGGAGAGCGAGAAAAAAAGTGTATGCGTACGTGCATGCACGTGTATGAGTGTCTCTCCCTCCTTCCCTCTCTCTCTCTCTCTCTCTTTACGCACACGCATTACAAGCATCGCGTGTAGCAATCAGCTGATTGCAGCGTTCAACGGCCGGCGAATCGGAACAACTTTTTGTTAAAGTTATTAAAGTAAATTTATTTTAAGGAACACGTATTCCTGACATAATTCTAAGACACTTTCTTCTTTATCAAAATTTTATTTACAGCATAATTTTATGTCATAAGATTAAAATAGCGACTCACGCGGTAATCACCCGTCGGACGGTCAACTGAACCCGCGTTACGCTTGCGGTGCGCCGCTCCTGCCTGCCTTCTGTACTCGACGCGTGATTTCCTAACTATTTTTGCTTATAACTCGAAAACTATGCTTCAAATCAAATTTTGATAAAGGAAAAATCGTCTTAGAATTGCGTCAGGAATACGTAATTTTACAGATGGAAGGTTATTTCGGATCACCCTGTATATATAAAACATATGTTGACGCCACATATTTTACTACTCACAATAGATTCCACTAGTGCTTTATTTATTTAGAAATTATATATCTTTTTGCAGCAGTTAGCAGTTAACCTTGAGTGTTATTTTTCGACAGGTTGAGTTCGAAAGGGTTAGAATCGCGTAACTTATTCTGCGCATCCACTCCGCGCATTACATGTGCATAAGCAACATTTGTACATAAGGAGAACAATAGGAGTTAGCGGTCTAGCGTATAGTATAGAAGTCTGTGGTTTTATGGCGCCCGAACAGGGACCTTTTTTTTTTTTGCGGAGGAGGGGAAAATCTTCTGTGCACGGCTCTTGATTCGGCGACTAAGAGGTCAGGGACCCCTCAGTCCCCGGCACAAGGCCGAAAGACACCCGGGTGCCCGTACACCCGGGTAGTGTGGGATTCGATCATAGGCACATCGATTACGATACTGCCTTGATCGCCTACCCACTAAAAACCCCTCCTCAGGCATTTAGCCTATCCAAGAGTGTCCAGCAGGGGCCCCGGAAACTCTGCGTATACCTCGGCAACCCCCGCCCTCTTTGGAGATCACATCTCCCCGTCTATTATCGGGTACCACTCAGTTTATTTATATGAATCTATCCTATAGTTAGTCTATGTACAAACCCTAATTATGATTACGTTCTGTGCCGTACTACTACTACCTTTCTTGTCTTGCAAGCCTGTCTACGTTTACTCGTGTATATACTTATTCCTATGTAAAGCTACATATATATACATATATACACCTATATACATGTGCGAATGCCCGCGCGCAGCACGCCACGCGCAATACCACCCGCAGCGTTGCACAGACGGCGAACCGCTTGCCAACACCCAGGTGCATGCCCGCACGTGCGCGCGCACCCATCGCACACACTCGCTATTATGGAGGGTCAGGGGAGGGGGGAGGTGGGGGAGCCCGTTGCCTCTCCCTCTCCGCCTCCTCCTTTTCTCTCATTACCGCCTCGCAGAAGTTTGCAAAGGCAGACCATCCCTCTTGCGAGGCTATCGCGTTCCCCAGCAATGGACCGAGTTCCAGGTCGTATCCCAGGACATCGATCATTCTCCGCCTGCGCTCGTCCCACGCGGGGCACTCCGCCAGCGTGTGCTGGGCCGTATCCTCTTCTCCCCCGAAGTGTGCGCACCCAGGGGACCCGGCCTTACCTATCCTATACAGGAATGCATTAAAGCACCCATGCCCTGTTATTACTTGTGTTGTTCTGAAAGTAAGTGATCCCTCTTTCCTATCTAACCAGTTCGTCAGTTGCGGTACTAGGGCTTCGGCGACCCTGACCCCCGATCCCTGTTGGTCTGGCCTTGCGAGCCTCGCCTTCCACTCCTCTATGGCTCTGTCTCTTTCCTGCACCCTAATGGTATTCTTTAGTCTTTCTGTTACGGGTTCCTGTTCCTCCTCCCTAGCCCTTCGGATGCGCATATACACTCTCCGGAACTTTTCGGCCGTAATGTCCGCCGGGGGGATCCCCGACAGGATAGCCGCCGCCCTGTGCGAGACCGTGCGGTACGCGGAAATAATCCTCAGAGCGAGGGATCTTTGCACTCTCGCCACGCTGTCCCGTATGTATCTATCGTCACGCATAACCCTGGCCCACACGGGGGCCCCGTACATAATAACCGAGTGGACGACTTCGGCATAGAGGCACCTCCGCCGTCCACTCGGACCCCTTAAGTTGGGCATGAGTCTACCCAGAGCAGCGGCCATCCCCTCCGCTCTCGGGAGCAACCGCCGGAAGTGTACCCCAAAGCCCCATCTGCTGTCTATTGTGACTCCTAGGTACTTAATGGTTCGTCCGATTCTTACCCGGGTCCCCCCTATCCCTATCACCCCATCAGGGATTTGTTTCGCGCGCCGGACAAATACAACGGCCTCTGTCTTATGGAGAGCCACTTCCAATCCTAAACTATAGATTTCCCTTATGACTATAGCTACCGCCATTTCTGTCCTGGCTACCGCCTCACGGTATGTGGCTCCACCTGCTACCACGATGGTATCATCCGCGTAGCATATCGCGCGGGACCTCGTTGGTAAGCCTACCCGTAGAACCGAATCATAGGCTACGTTCCACAGCGTCGGTCCAAGGACCGAGCCCTGTGGAACACCGCGCGTCACCCTCCGCGTGGGTATCTTACCTTCCCTGTCTTGGAACGAGAGTGACCTCCTCTCCAGGTAGCTGGCAATAATTGCCCTGACGTAGCCAGGCACCTCCTTCTTTGCCAGCGCCTCCTGTATTACCGTCCAGGGTATCATGTTGAAGGCGTTCCGCACGTCCAATCCAACCGCAATTGCCACTCCCTCCTCCTCCAGTTCCTGTTCCACGACTGACCGAAGAGCCATCACCGCATCGGTCGTCGAGCGGCCTCTCCTGAAGCCAAACTGGAAGGGCGACAGGCTGTCCGACTCCTCCAGGAATTTTTGCAATCTGTCCACGATTATTCTCTCGAACAACTTCCCTCCTTCGTCGAGAAGGCATATAGGTCTGTAAGCCTTCGGCGTCCCATCCAGTTTATTCCCCTTCTTCAAGAGGACTAATCTGGCCCTTTTCCAGAACAACGGGAACTTTCCTCGCTTTAAACATTCGTTGAAGCAGCTCACCCATCGTTCTGCCAGCAGTCCTAGCGTCGCAACGACAGCTCTGCCGTGAATGCCGTCGGGGCCCGGTGCTTTACCGCCGCGAATCCTTTTGGCCGCAGCCTCCACCTCTCGGACCGAGACCGCCAGGTCAGGGTCCCAGGCCAGGACCAGGTCCTGATCATAGCCAATCGGTCCAGCCGGGAACAGCTGCTCTATGATCTCGTCCACCTCATTAGCCTCCATTGACTCGCACACCGGTGGACCCGTCGATTGAAGCCTCTTCATGACAATCTTATAGGGCTTCCCCCACGGGTCGTTCTCGAGGGTGTCGAGGAGCTCTCCCCACGCCTTACCCTTGGCTTTCATGATGGCTCCTCTCAGTGCCCTTCTTGCATTCTTCAGTTCTTGATCCAAGTGCCTTTGTTCATTCGGGGGAGCCCTGCCCCTCGCCCTCGTTGCCCTTCTCCAGCACCTAACCGAGGTTGTGCGCAGCGCCCCTATCTCCGTGTTCCACCAATACGTGGACCTCTGCCCTTTCGGCCCTTTAGACCGCGGCATGGCAGCCTCCGACGCTTGGTGCAGCGTGTCACAGATCCATCACGCCCTTTCCTCTCCCGTTGTCGTTTCTTCGTTTGGGGCGGTCCACAGTCTTGCTTGCACCACAGCCCTTAGCCAGTCTGTGTCCACTTTCCCCCATTGCCACTTGGGGAACGACTTCCCGCCTGGTTCGGTTTTGCGCACAGAGTCGCGCTCGGCGCCAAATTCCACGAAGACGTATCTATGATCTGACAGAGTCTCGGTTGTCTGATCCACGCTACACGAGCGGACCAACCTCGCACCCACGGGGTTCGCCCATGCTACATCGACTACCGACTTTCCCCTGGGGCGAACACAGGTGGGGACAGTCCCTTTATTCAGTAGACACAATCCATTACTTGCCGCCCAGTCTGCTAGGATGTTCCCCCTACTATTTACAGCTACATCCCATTGTCTTGACCTCGCGTTGAAGTCACCCGCGATCAAAAGAGGCCTGCGCCCGCGCATCGCGGCCGCCGCACTCAGATCATCCAGGTGGCCTTCAAATTGTTGGGTGCTGTTAGATGGGGGGAAGTATGTTCCGACCACCACTATGTCTCCCCACTCAACTACCACATAATTGGGTCCATTCCCCACAAACTTACAATTACTTTTGTCCTCCGCACCCGGCCACCATATCGCCACCGACGGTGGGACATCTGCCGCTGTCCACTATCTGGGGTCGTCCGGGACACGGTAAGGTTCCGCAATAATCGCGAGGGAGGCTCCAGTCTCTCGCATTGTCTGTAGGAGCAGATCCTGCGCCCCCCTCGCGTGGTTCGCATTAAACAGAATCAATTTACGTGACCGCGTCATTTACAGTCTCCATCTCGTTCTCCGCGGTCCTCCGTCTCGCGGTCATCCTCGTTGTATTCTCTCTGGCAGGTTGGCAGGGCGGGCATTCCCTGCTCCCCGCCCGGTGATCTGCCCTTAAACCACGGTCTCTACACACCGGACAGCTGGGAGTTCTTCGGCAATTACGCGCCACATGTCCGTCCTCTCCGCAGTTGAAACAACTGGTGCTACGGTCTACCGTGCTGGGACACCTCTGCCGGGCGTGCCCCACTGCCAGACACCTGTAGCACTGAAGTGGACGCCGCTCCAGCAAGATCACCCTTGCTGACGTCCACCCCACCCGGAGTCGCCCCATCTCCGATGCCTTGAGGGCGCATGCGAGGGGGCACCTGATCCAGATTGCCCCGAGACCATTGCGTCCCATTCTTATCTCGCCCGCGCGGATTTCTGCCGCGTCCACACCACCGCAGCTGGCTAGCGCCGCGATCACCTCCTCCGGGGTCACCGAATCATCCAAGTCAAAGATTCTCAACTCGGCCCTGCGGGTTGGGCGGGTGATCCTAACGCCTTGTTCGGCTAGCGTCCCCCGCAGTCTCGCCGCTAGTTGATCCGCTTTATTCGCAGCCTCTTCTTCCGGGATCTCTATTAACAGTCCCCCGGTGACCGCCCTCCGGAACCTGGTGTCTCCGATTCCTATCTCATTCAGGGAAATATTTTCCTTTGCCCTCTTAATAATCTCGGCATAGGTTAGTCCCGTCTCTCCTCCATTGATGGCTATGGCCACCATCTTCGGGACCCTCCTACGAGGGATGTTTCTTCCCCTGCTCGGTCTCTGATTCCAGCTGGTCGCCCGGCTCCCCCATTCACCGTGCCTGGTTTGGTCCTGTCTCTCTCCTTTCTCTTCTTCTTTCTCCTCCTAGTAGAGGCTGCACTCCGCTCTTCCGACGGCGTCGGCGGTGGCATGCTCGACGAATCCTCATTTTGCGATTGTATCGGCGTCCTTCCCTGTGCAAAAGAGATTCCGATTCTCTTACTCCCCGCGTGTCCTCTGCTCGTCTGGCTTCCACTTCGTCGATCCAAGATCACGGGGTCCTCTGATGGATCGATCCTCCTAGACACTCCTCTCAGAGGGAGGCGGAAGGCCGGAGGCATCCCCCCCGCCCTGGGTGGTCTTTTGCCAAGCGGAGCAGGCTCCCCCCTTGGGTTCCTCCCATCAATTCGCTCGTCGGAGCTGTCCGCCGTGTCCCGGTTCTTCATTTGCTCGTTGCGCACTTTCCTCACGGGGGCCGGGGTCCGCTCTTCCGTCGAGTGGAATATTTCCTCCTCCCCGGATCTGCTTACCACTCTCCCGAGTGATATCGTCACCCCCTTCTTCGCTAAATGTGGCTTCTCTGTGGTTCTTTCTTTCAGTTGGTTCCTCAACTCTTGGTTCTCCTTTTCCAAGATTGTGCACCTCTCTCTGTAGAGCTCCGCTTCTTCGGTACCCGCCGTTCGTACCACCATTTTCTCAATCGCGGCCTTAGCAAGAAAGATGCCTAGTTTTATCTGGCGATTCAAAGTCCCCGCGATCTTTGGGGACTTGTACCGCGCATCCTCTGCTTGGTCTAGTAACCTACAGACTTCGGCCGCCATTTCCGCAACCGACATCAGCTCGAAATGTGCCACCTGACTTTCCAGAAACGACTTCTGCTCCGAGGAGAACCTTCTCCTCTCATCGCTCTTGGACGTGCTTTTCCTCCTCTTCTGGGAGTCTACACTATCATAACCCGCCGCATCCTCCTCCTGCGGATCTTTCCGCCTCGAGGATATAGTCTTGGAGCGAGTTTTCACCGGCTGTTGTTCCTGCGGACTAGAGGAGACTTCTCGCTTCCTCTTGTTCTTTTCCAGGCCGGTAACTGCGCTGGTCCCGCTATCGTAGCTAACCTCCATAATATTCTCTGCGGATCCGGCTATTCCATCCTCCTCGCCGGCTACGATCTCCTCTCTCACATAGTCCGGTACTCCCTCCATTCTAACCAGCGCTTCCGGATCTCCAACGCTGCTTCCTGCAATCGTGCTCCTGTCAGCGATAGCCAATTCAATCGGGGGGCTCGCCATCAACCCCCCGATCAGCCCTTCGCTGGATTCCGCGTGCTGCGCCGACCTACCGTGGGCAGGGACTGTACCCACGGTCTGCCGGGTTCCAGGGATCCGACCTCCTGGACGGTTATTTCCATTATCCTTACTCATTTCATATTGCGTAATTGGTTTTATTTACAAGGGTGGCCTTCCCTTGCCTTGATTATACCAGCCCCGCACTCCCGCTCGAGGACACGGGAGGCGGGTATCTGTCCTGTTTTATTCGGAGAGGTGTTCGCTCCACTGTTCTTGATTCCTGCATGGCGCGCCAGGGGTATTACACACCCACAGAGTCCGCCGGCGATCGCTGACTCACGCACCTTATGCTTCATGCAAAGATATTTATCTTCATCCTATTTCTGTCCTCAGGGTCTCGCGCGAGGCTAACCGGGAAGAAATATTCGCAAAAAGCCCGGCAGCAATAACCCTGCGTCAACCCTTACGCGAGATATAGGTCCTGAGGGGTTTTATCTGTCCGTAAAAACCAGGCGGGTTTTTGCCCACTTTTTCGCTGCATCTTAGGGCCAAGGTTCTCCCGCACTAAAGACCAAACGCACCGAACGCGCACAGCCACCGGGGGGGGGGGTGTCTTAACAATCACCGCGGGTAGTGATGCAAGACCCCCCCAATAGACATTCATACCTCCAAAGTCGATAGCTCGACTCGTTTGTGTCCCCTGCTGGTGGTATGCAGTGGGACATCCAACTAGCGGGGTATGATGTGCAGAAATTTAAGCGGCGCAACGTCGAGCCGGTCCACTCGCGGATCATGGCCCGTTATCGATGCTATCGCATACCCAGCTGTATATTTACCTTTACGTCACCACCGCATGCCGGTTGCAGTGGTGGGAAAAAACATTATGTAAGTGTATCTATTTACAAGGTCCTTAATTACTAAGAGAGTCTATTACTATGCATTTACTATCTACACCCACAACTATTTACATGCACTATGTTAAATTATTTACAGTAACATACAATCAATCGATACGATCGCCTATGTGTTTCTTATGCAATTTGTGTCCTTCACATAAGTGACTCTTTAAGTTTGCCTCGGTCTATAGTTCGCAGGAATACACTTACGGTGTCTCTCGAGAACCAGGTCCGTTTCCAATCACACTGCTTGTGTCTCCTTCGCATTAGGTCGTTTCTACCCAGCTACAACAAGTGCGAGCAACTGGGTATCAGTTTGCCAGGCGCCGTATGAACCAGCCCAAAGGGTTCACTAGGGCAAGTCCGCAGGCTCGTTTTACGGCCGCAGGATGCGTCCCCGTTTGCGAAATTCCTGTTCTATCAGAGTTACTAGGAGTCCGTATGAATCGACCCTAATGGTTCCCCCGAGTGTACTACCACTACTGCCCTCTCGCTCCGTGGCCACAAAAGGCGATCCCGCTCACGAATCTCCTTACTGTGTCAAGTTTATCACAAGACCGTATGAACGGAGCCGAAGCGTCCTCCAGGTACGCCTACCTTCTATCTGGAGTCGTTCTATGGTCGCAAGAATGCAGCCCCGTACGCGAGAATCTTATTGCACTTAGTTTATCAGGAGTCCGTGTGAACAGACCCAAAGTCTAACAAGGGTAGGTCCGTCATCTATATAAGTTCGCTCGATGGTCACAGAAAAAAGCCCCGCACGCGGTTCTCTTATTTTGCGCCTCGTATTCCGTGCCGCAGAACGGGACGCGCAAAACGCCTGAGTTCACCATCTCACGTTTTACTGTTCGTGACAGAAAAGTCACTAGCGCGGTACCGAGTTTCTCTTCTCTTGTGCCGCAACCCGTGACTAAGTGATACCGCGGACGCGGAGGATCCTCGACGTCTCCACAGTGCTTGCTGCTCCTCCTGCATCCCGGCTGTGTCCTCCACGAGTGCCGTACACTGTCTTCCGTACGCACATGCCACCCGTGTTCACCAATGTGGATTACCGTGCCGTGTTAACAATATTGGTGTCGCACCTAACCTAATTTGTTTTATAATTTTCACCCAAGTAACATAATACACAATCGACCCTCTGCTGAGTCACAGTCGCCCTGTCAAACTATATTTAACATATCCTCTCTATCATACTAGCCCATACTTTAGTCTAATTTCCTATGAGAGGCCCCTTCGACCTTTCTTCTCCCCGAGGTTTATTATATACAGTAATCCTTCTTATCAACTATCAGGAGAGGTAAATTAGCACGACAATATGCGCTCGCACTCCTCAATGTATTCCGCCTTGTTTATTATATTTTTGGACAGAAACATTACATAAAACACCACGATTGACAACGCATTACATTTATTACTATTAATACATAAGGTCCACACACATTCTCCCACAACTTACTTAAACCTAGGTTATATTTCCTATTTTGTCTTCTCACGAACGCACATGTGACTATCACTCTGTGCACTGTGCCCGAACAGGGACCTATCTCGTCTTGACCGTTGAGCAAACGCGACCACAAAAGTAAGACAGGATGACCAAAGAGTGGATTTACCGACTCGCAAAAAGTGAATTCGTCAACGAGGCCGAGAGACTAGGGCTCGACGCGGGTCGAAGACCTCCGCCGGCGCATAAGTCAACACGCGACGCAAAACCCGGATATTTTTCATACCCCGCGTTCCGACGCGAACGCGCTCCCAGCTAACACAACATACGCCCTTCCCCCCGACTTCACCCAGGCACATGTTAAAGCGGTGAACCAGAAGTGGGATCCGGAAGTGGGGGTGTCACTTCGATGGAAAGGACCCGGTGGCATTCTTGGAACGGCTAGAAGAGCTGAAAACCGCGTATCGACTAACCGATGACCAATTATTGAGTGGCCTGCCGGAATTGCTCAAAGGGGACGCCCTACTGTAGTATCGCAACCACCGCGAACAATGGCTCAAGTGGGAAGATTTCGGCAGAGATTTCCGAGACTATTTCTGGCCCCGGCGATACCGGCATCAACTCGTACGGGAGATCCAGACGCGGCTCCAGAAGTCAGAAGAACCATATAAGAAATTCGCTACCGAATTAACGACCATGATGCGTCGAGCTGGGGGTTACTCGCCCACGAAGCAATTAGACATGCTCTACGAGAACATGCACCCCCGATTCAAGCTACATATACCACGGGGGAGCATTAGCCAAACAGGAGACCTCCTCCGACGGGTTGATGAAATCAAAGAAATCGGAGCAATGCCGGAGTGCGCCAACCCACGCCGAAAGCAACCACCACCGCCGCCGCCACCGCCTACGACCGTCGCGAATGTTGCTGGCAATGCAAACAACGCGGACACACCCGGTTTGACTGCCGTTGACCGCCGCGGAAATTTTGCTCGCAATGCGGCAAGGACGGGGTCCTGACCAAGGAATGCCACCCGCCGCCGGGAAACGCCCACGGGACAGGGGAAAAAGCGGTCGCCCCGTCCTACCGAATAAAGTTTACGCCGCATTCGCACCTGACCATACGAATACACGACTTACCGATAGAAGCCCTACTGGATACCGAATCGAAGGCCTCTTTCATCAACGCCGAAACCGCGCAACAATTAGAGCAACAAGGCCTTCGTGTGACGAGCATGGACGGAAGGGTACACCTGGCGGACGGAACAAGCACAGCGACACAAGGCACCGTCACCTGCCCGGTCAGCATGTTCCAGCGAACGTACATTCACACATTCCAGGTGATGCCGACACTCGATAGCGCGATGCTGATCGACATCGACTTATGGGTCCGGACTCGAAAACAGATCCCGCCACCACCGCGGGTACCATGCTCCTCCACCTCGACACTAACCACGGACCCAGCACTCACGGTCGCGGAAGAACACCGGCTACAAGAGTTCCTGAAAACCGAACTCGCACTGTTTAGCGACATACAAGGCCCGACTGACAAGATCCAGTACACCATATGGGTAAAGGAAGCCCAACCAATCAAACAACGTTACCGCCCCCGAAACTCGGCTATGCAGGCTATAATCGATCGCGAAGTAGAGGCGATGCTGAGAGACCAAATTATCGAGCCATCTTATAGTGCATGGAACTCGCCCGTGGTCATTGTCAAGAAGAAAAACAGCAAACCGAGGTTCTGCATAGATTTCCGGCGGGTCAACCAGGTAACCGAACCAGATACCTACCCGCTGCCACAGATAACGGCCACGTTGGACAAACTAAGGGGAGCGCAATACCTAACTACGCTGGATTTAAAAAACGGGTACTGACAGATACCACTGGCACCCGAAAGCCGCCCGATCACCGCTTTTACCGTCCCCGGCAAGAGGCTGATGCAATTTAAAGTCATGCCGTTCGGACTGCACTCCGCCCCCGTCACCTTCCAACGGCTACTAGACACCATACCCGGAACTAGAACCACACGTATTCGCCTATCTCGACGACATCGTCATCTGCAACCGAACGTTCAACGAACACCTGAATACCCTGCGAGAGGTGTTCCGCCATCTAAGAGACGCCCGGCTCCAACTAAACCCCGGAAAATTCCGGTTTTGCGTTGAGCAACTAAAGTACCTAGGTCACGTGATCAACAAGAACGGAATTCACACCGACCCGGAAAAGGTGAAGACGATTGAGAAATGGCCGGCTCCCCAGACCGTTAAACAGATCCGCCAGTTCTTCGGAATGGCATCATGGTACCGCCGTTTCATCCCCGACTTTGCTACCATAGCGGCATCGCTCACGACACTCACACGGAAAAACGTGAGATGGGCATGGGGACCGGACGAACAAACCGCGTTCGCGAAATTAAAAGCTACCCTCACCACCGCCCCAGTGCTGGCATGCCCGGACTTCGATCGAACGTTCGTACTACAGACGGATGCCAGCACTGTCGGATTAGGAGCAGTGCTAACCCAATACTTCCCGGAAGGAAAAAGGGTAATAGCACATGCAAGTCGCACCCAAGCCGAACGCAACTACAGCGCAACCGAACTCGAATGCTTAGTCGTACTATGGGGAATCCGCAGGATGAGGGGATATCTCGAGGGGTATCGCTTCACAGTAATAACCGACCATCAATCGCTCCGCTGGCTCCAAAAACTGGAGTCACCATCCGGACGCCTCGAACGGTGGGCTTTCGAGCTCCAGCAATTCAACTTTGAAATCAAGTACCGAAAGGGAACATTAAATAAGGTAGCCGACGCGCTGTCACAACAACCGGTAGTCGCCAATATAACTACGGATACATGCTCATGGTACCGGCGACAATGGCAGAAAACGTGCGACAATCCGCGAGACCAGCCTGACTACCGGATAGCCGACGGGAAACTATATAGACACATCCTCCACCGACTCGACTTTAAGGACGTCGCACCCGAAACACAATGGAAGGAATGTGTTCCGAAGAACAGAAGACCGAAGATTCTGACGCGGTACCACGACCACCCAACCGCAGGGCACCTCGGAACCGCGAAAACAATCGCACGCATCGCCATACACTACTACTGGCCAGGGATGTTCCGCGAAATCGCGCGATACGTGCAGGGCTGCCGAAACTGTCTCGCGCATAAGAGCGAACAAAGGCGACCTTTGGGAACGGCGCATGCCACAAATATCGAACATCCGTGGTAACAAGTCACAATAGATCTCGTCGGTCCTCTACCGAGAACAAAGAACGGGTGCACCTGGGTCCTGAACATGCAAGATCGGTTCACCAAATGGGTCGAAACTCGTCCCCTCCGACGCGCCACCTCCTCCGCGATAATCCACGCACTAACCGAAGCGATCATTCTACGGCACGATTGCCCACTAGAGATATTGTCAGACAATGGCATCTAACTAAAATTCGGCGACCTCACACGCACTACAAGGGATAAGACACACTTTCATCCCCCTCCCCGTATGCCCCACAGTGCAATCCCGTTGAAAGAACTAACCGCACGGTAAAAACCATGATCGCGCAATATGTCGAGCGCCGACACCGCTCATGGGACAAGCACTTATTAGAGGTGCAATTTGCGTACAATACCGCAATACACGATGCCACCGGTTTCTCGCCCGCCTTCCTGAACCACGGACGCGAACTACGCTGACCGGAGGAGCCAGTACCACAAACCTCTACGACAACCCCGTCCGCATTACGACAACGACTCAGCGACGCATACGAGTTAGTACGCATCAATCTAGCGCGAACGTTCCAGCGTCAGATGAAGTACTATGACTTGAGACACCGAAAGTGGAGGCCAAACGTCGGCGACCGGGTATGGAAATGGGAGCACTCGCTTTCCAATAAAGCAGTCGGCTTTAACGCCAAACTAGCACCGAAATATACCGGTCCGTTGGAGATACGACGGATCATTTCCCCTGTCATCGTGGATTTGCGCAGCGAGAAGGAGAAATGGTTCCGTCATATCCACGTCAAAAATCTAAAAGTAGTTACCCCCCCCCCCCGGCGACGCGAATAACAGTGACGACACCGAAGACGAGACGTAACAATAAACAAACGAGTACAGAAGCAGCTAGGACGACCGAACGAGTCATTCCGAAACCAAACCGCAATGGAGAAGGATATTTTGAACGAGATCGAAGAGTTTCTTCGGGACACCGGGGAGTACGACCCGACCGAACCGGCAATGGACGACCGGTGGGCACAACTCGCCGGGATCAAGGACGGGGTCATATCAGGTTCCTCCATATGCACCACCACCCTATGGCGCTTGGGTAGCTCCTCGGGCAGCAGCACGCGCAGAGGAACCCCCTCTACTTTTAACTCGGCAGATAGGCTTTTTAGCCACTCTGCCGATGTCTCGTCGGCGCATGCAAAAAGTAGCGCCGTCCCTCTCCCACGAACCGGTGAAGACGAGAGCTCTAGTGGGGTAACCCGAGGATACGCCCCCTAGTAACAAAGTTTACTGATCTTTGTTACTTCTCCCGATCCGATTTTCTTATCCGGGTAGCCCTCCAGTACAAGGGCTAGCCAGACAAGTCCTTTGATCGTCTGGGCATACGACCCTCGATCGTCGATCTTGGGTTTTTTGCCCAGGCGATGGTCTGTAGGGCTGGGGGTGGAGATCGCTTCCGACCTGGTTCGTTTAGACGTTCCAGGCATCGGCGGCTCTCCCCTCCCCCCCTGAAGCAGTGGCGACCCTCCGAGGAGTCGATTGAGCCACCTTAGCCCTCTCCTCCTCAAGAAGCCGCCTCTGCTGCTCTTTTCTATAGCGACGTCTAGCTGCGCCGCTATATTTAACTCGGGGTTTGGTACGGTCGCTCGAAGCTCCCGTCCCCGTGGTATGCGAATCCACCGGTTGTTCGCTTCCTAATGAAGCCACTCCCTGGAGGATTGCCTGTATATTGTTTTCGTTATTTTTTTTTTCGTTTGTGATTCGTTATTTATTATTTGTCCCACGAGTAGTGCGGAAGAGCGGTCTCACCCGGTCAGAGCCGCGATGCCGGGGCTTGGCAACTTACTCTCGGAGTTCGCCCGGTATCCGGGAGGCACCGTTCGAGACGCAGCGCCCCCTGCGACACGCCCCCTCGGCATGGTCGCTTACACCTTGACTTGGGGGGTCCTTCTTCGTCGGTCGTACTCGGTGTCACCCCCTCGGTGAACCCGACTGCGATCTCAAGCCCCTCCACCACGACAAGGTGAAGACCCGTTCTGGGGGGGATGCGGAAGATAACGTATAATATTTTCCATTTCCCAAAAATATTGAAATACAATTTCAGTAACAAAAACAGAGTATTTTCATTGTATTGTCTTAATTGTACCAGTTTAGCATATTTATAATCATGTACACTGGTATACCCAGCAGAACTTTTACATAGATTGCATACAGTTTTCGTCTTTGAAATACTATATAATAGATATCCAGCTATATAATATAATATAACTAAATATTTATATTGTTGTACTCTTGCACGCTTCCGTCACTCACACACTCACGGTTCCGCGGCTCACTCACGGAAAGAAACAACTCGGTTATTTATTACAAGCGAACGATTTATTAATTAATTAGAGATACAGGCGTCCATTAGTCTGTCAACTCTATAAACAACTCTCCTGGCAACGCATCAACAAGCGTCTCCGGTACGCATCTTCACTGGGGTGACCAGGGCGCGGGCGCAACAATATTAAAAAGTATAGATTTATTATGTAAACACTTAATAATTATTTCATTATTAATTACGTGCAGATATTATTGCGCAAAACTATAAATAAACAAGATGTTAGAGCGTTGGAACGAAAATAGTTGTAAGAGAAAATAATCTTAAGATATTATAAGGAAATAATGTAGGTACAGAGATGAATACAAAAGTTTTAATAAAGTTTAAAAAGGTATAATAAAAACTACCCTAATTCTTAATGTTTTTAATAATCCGTAACGCTAGAAAAATCTCATATGATAAAAGTAGAATGATTTTAGGAGTACTTCATAAAACAGTGCAAAAAAAATTTTAATTTTTAAAATATTTCCATCATTCTTTTTTCAAAATTTCAAAATTTTTTTATCGCCACAAATAGAAGCTTATTTTTTTACAAATTTAACATTTTTTTTAAATATCTTATTTTGACGATAATTATTACACTTACGCACATAGTAGGTACGATATGAGCACGAATAACGTATATACGGAGGGGTTTGTAATGATTTATTGAAAACAATATTACGCAACATAACTTTAATATACATAGATGAATTTGTTAAAAAATAACCTTTAGTTTGATGAAAACAAAAATTCAAAACTTTGAAAAAATAGTTAAAAAGATAAGATTTAAAAAAAAAAGAAAAAATTTTTTGCATTATTTTATAGTACTCATCAAGCCATTTAATACCCCGTTTGAATTTTTTTTCTATCTCTAATAGTTTCAAAGATATTTGCCTTGAAAGATAAAAACCGTTTTTTTTCAATCGGGTGTTTTACCTTTTAAAAGTCAAAATTAGCACATATAAAAAAATACATGTCTCTTAGATTTGTATATATAACAACATATTTAAAGGAGAATCAAATTGGTTCCGGACAGTTGTGACACTTCCCTTGTTAGTGAAGAATGTAATATGAAGGTATATACACAAACAGTATCATGAAACTTCTTTTCACTCAGGAGAATGACCTTGACAACATATGTCAAGGTCAAGGTCATGGGAGGAGGTCCGTAATTTGGTGGAAAAGATACCCTCGGCATCTGTTAAGGGTATCACTTTTGCGGCGTTAGCCGCAAAAAGAAGAAGAGAGAGGAAGAGAGCATGGCTAACGACAAGAGGGGTCCGTCGTCGTCGTTGGAGCTTCCACCCTCCACAACATCATCGCGAGGCATAGAGAGACCCCGGCTCTTTCTCTCATAAAAAAAAGAGGAAGGCCCTGCCGGAGATGGAGATTCAAGGGTCCGGGTCCGAGGAAGGCGACTCGAACGCCTCGGTTGTCTCCATCGCGACAACGGCCTCGACGTCGTCGGTGACATCCGGCATAAAGAAAAAAAGAGGTCGTCCCCCGACCACTGGGGAGTACGTCGGCCGTGCGGCCGCACTAGAAAAATTGAGGCGGCAGGAGGAAGAGCTGCTCCGAGTGCAGGCCGAGCGGGAGGTGGCCGAAGCGGCGCTTGAGGCTAGGCGCACCAGGGCTGCGGGTCTGACAATGCCCGCCACCAATAAGGAGGCCCCTAAAATTATGGACAGCAATGGAGGAGCCGGAGAGAGCCTGCTGATCCTAAGGGATCGGGTTCGGGCTGATGTGGATATGGTGGTGAAGGTGGCGACCAAGTCAAAAAACCTAACGGGCACGTATGTGCAGGCCCTAAAGGATGTCGCCGCATCCATCTCAGATGTCGTGGAGACATTAATCTCCACGACAAGGGATGATGAGGATGGACAATGAGGGGAGCCCACCCCCCTCTGAGCCGAGGCACCGAAAGACAAACGAGGACCAAGACGTCATTACCAACAGAAGCTGGTAGTGACGTCACGGAGAAGCTGGCACGAGTCATTCTGACTCAGGTTGGCGTCATGATTGACGCGCGGTTCGCCGCTATGGAGGGGAGGCTGTTGCCAGAACAGCGTATTAGGCCTCCCTTCAAGGCTGACAGCCAAAAACAACCAACGTCCAACCTCCCTGGGAAACCGCAGGGGGTGAGATCATATGCGGCTGCCGCTGCCGTAACGGCTACGAAAAAGAGGGCGAAGCCGGCTAAAAATTCGGCTGGCAAATTAAATATGGCTGTCAAAACCGAAGGGTCGAAGCCTGCACCTGCGCCTGCTCCCTCCTCGCCTGGCAGGCCACGTGGTCGCTGGTGATGAAGAGGAAAGGCAATCTGAGGGGGAGAAAAGCCGAATCGGCCGCGTCTGCGGCAGTTGGCTCTAAACGGACCGGGGGTAAGGACAAGACCCCGAAAGTTGTTGCCGGTGACGGATCCAAAAGCAAGGCACCGTCACCGGTAAATGCGAGGAGAAAGGTCAAGATACGGCCACCAAAATCCGCGGCCGTCGTCTTGACCCCGGAAACAGAAGGCCTGACAAAGGCCGAAGTAATGGCGGAGGCGTGCTGCAAAGTGCGCCTCGAGGAGATGGGGATAACCCATGTGCGCCCCAGAATAGCGGCCACTAGGGTTATTATCCTGGAAATACCCGGAGAGGGCAGTCCTGACAAAGCCGACCAGTTGGCTGGCAAACTACGGATGGCTCTAACCAGTATGCAGGTTAGAGTCTCCAGGCCGGTCAAGTCGGTCGAAGTCAGAACTCAGCGGACTCGATGAGTTTATAAAAAAGGAAGAGCTGGCCGCTGCTATAGCGAGTGTCGGCGGGTGTTCAGCGGCGGAAGTAAGAGTGGGAGAAATCCGCTGGAGCGACAGCGCCGGCTTGGGCGTCGCCTGGGTTGGGTGCCCTGCCACCGCCGCTAAAAGGGTGGCGGACGTGGGTAGGGTAACGGTGGGCTGGGTGTCGGCGCGGGTTGAAGCGCTGACCCCACGCCCAATGCAATGTTACCGCTGCCTTGAGAGGGGACACACGCGGGCGCGGTGCACCGCCCCCATAAACAGGGGGGATCGATGCTACCGATGCGGACAGAGCGGGCACACGGCCGGCGGCTGCACGGCCATACCAGAGTGTCTGCTCTGCAAAGACCTGGGCCGCCCGACAGGTCATCGATTAGGGAGTGATGCGTGTGCGCCCCCAAAAAAAGGGGTACGAGCGGATCAACGACGGTCCAGGTTGCAACAATTTCGACGCCGGTTGCGACCGCATCCACGGGTACTATGGAGGTGAGAGGTCAAAGGACCAAGACCTCCCAATCGATGCCGGACCCTCAGGCGTTACCCCCGAAACCTCAAAGGGGAAGGGTCACGGCCGTCGAAGGTTCACCATCCATAAACATGGAGGTGGACCGGGAGGTGGCGAACCAGTCGCTACTCTCAACATCAAATGCGGAGGGTACATCGGGGGAGGCGATGGAAATCGTTGGGGACTAAAATGACCCCCACGACCCATCGCCTTCTCCAGGCGAATTTAAACCACTCTGCCAGGGCGTAAGATCTCTTTATGCAAACCCTGACGGAGTGACAGATAGGAGTGGCGGTAGTGACCGACCCGTGATCGACCCCAGGGGCGAGCAGAGCTGGGCCTCAATATTCTTCGGACTGGGCAGCACAGCTGAGCCTCAATATTCTCAACAGAGGCTCGGTCCACACGTGTGTCAGGCAGCAAGGGAGAGTCCATAGTGGACGTCTCGTTCGCTTCCCTCGCTGTCCCCCGTCTAGGTGACGGACTGGAGGGTCGAGGAGGGGGTGGAGACTTTGTCAGATCATCTATATATCAGATTTTCTCTCTCCACCTTCACACCCTCGACTGCTCCACGCTGCCCAGGGGATGCACCCCGACAGCTCAGATGGGCGCTGAAGCATCGCGACGAGGACGCTCTGATGGCAGCCGCCATCGCCGTTGCCTTTTTTTTAACGTGTGGAAATCCTCATGGATACCCGTCCCCCGGGGGAGGGAACGGGTTATGCCGGACTCCTACCGGCTAAAACCACACGGTGGCCCTCCTCGTACGTATTAGGAGGACCCCGGGAAACGCTCAAGGCATACAACCGGTGTCCCCCAACGTACAGTGTCCCTCCCCCTCACACTCTTCCTCTCCTCCCAAAGGGACAAGGAGGTCGGCGAGGGAGGAGGAGGGACCCTCCTCTACGAAGGGATGAAGGAAGCGTCCAGCGCTGGTGCGCCTCCTCTGCCCCCCCCCTCTTTTGGCAGCAGGGATCGGCGTCGGGGTCCCGTTCCCGATCCCTTTCCGCCGCTTCCTTTTGTGAGAGCACGCTCTCGCTCTCGAGAGTATTTGCACCAGCCTATATGAAAGTCCGCCATGGGTGCGATCCAACCAGTCTTGTAGTATTGGTCGGATCGCACCAACAGCATGCAGTCCCCTGTTACACTGTAGCAGATTTGCAATCTACTCCTCGACTGCGTGCTGCCTAAATTGGTCGCCCGCGATCTTGACTGCCCTGGGTGCTGGCCAGGTACCCTCTGCCCGGAGCCGCGCCCTTTATTCATACAAAGACGCGCGGACTCCAGCCTGGAGATTCCAAGGAATCTGTCCGGCCAGCACCAGCGCCGCGTCCAGCGCGACGGTGCGGTACCCCCTGGCTATCCGGAGGGCCAGTGCTCGCTGAACCGCCAACAAGTCAGCGACGATGCACTGGCCCCCAATTCCTTATGCCAGACGGGGGCACCGTATAGAGCTATAGAGCTCACCACCGCCGCGTAGAAGCGACGACATCCATCTCGAGGACCCCCCAGATTTGGGAGGAGGCGACCGAAGTTTATCACCTCCCCCCTAAGTCGGGGGCCAATTGGGCAAAGTGATCGCAGAACGACCACTTACTATCGAGGGTGAGACCCAAGTACTTAATGGTACGCCCCACCCTCAGGCGGACCTCTTCTATCCGGATGTGGGCGTCGGGAGGCGGTCTCTTCCTGGGGCCGTGAAACCACACGGCTTCCGTTTTTTCGACCGCCACCTTCAGACCCAACATCCGGATCCTTGGCATCACCAGGGTCGTTGCTATAGACGCAAGCCGCGCGGCTCCTTCCCAGTTTTCCCCACGGGACACGATGAACATATCATCGGCATAACACACAAAGTTCGTGCCTCGGGGGAGAAATCCCCGCAAAACCCAGTCGTACCCTACGTTCCACAGGAGCGGTCCCAGGACCGACCGACAGAACCCCTCTCTCCATTAATTTGAGGTGTGGGGTACCCATATATGTAATACTCCTATATTGCTAGAAAAGTGTCGATCTCAGTCCAAACATTACGGTACAGACGTATAATAGTCTCTCTCTCGCGCACGGTTCAGCTCCTTTGTGCGCATGCGCTAACAGCGTTAGGCAGACACGACCAGGTAATGTTTTCTCTTTTCGTGTTCTTTCCGTCTCATTTTCTAATTAGTATCTCGCTCACACTCACTCAATAGACGCGCCTGCGCATAACGAGGCTTAACCGTCTGCCCATATTTGGAATTCGTGCGTTTCTCTTTTATGGGCCTCGATCCTCTCATTGTGAAGATACGGAGTTAGCAATATAGGAGTATTACATATATGGGGGTACCATACCGCCCAGTATATATTATCCTTCTCTTCCTGAGATAGTCCGTAATGACGGACTGCAGGTAGGGGGGCACCTTATGATATCGTAGTGCCCCCCTTATACATTCCCAGAGTAAGGAGTTGAAGGCGTTGGAGATGTCCAAGGACACCCCCAACGCCACTCCCCCCTGGGAGACGGCCTCATCCGAGAAGGTCCGCACGCGTTTAATCGCGTCCACGGTAGAACGGCCCTCCCGGAATCCGAATTGGCAGTCCGCCAAGTCCGGGCCTATCTCATAGAAATGCCTGCTGAGGCGGGCAGCTATAATGCGCTCTAGGAGCTTGCCCGCCTCGTCTAGCAAGCATATCGGGCGGTATGCCGACGGGGACTCTGCGGGACGTCCTGCCTTTTTCAGCAGGACGAGCCGCGCGGCTTTCCAGCTATAGGGAAATTGGCCGCGGCTCAGACACTTATCGAACAGTGCTCTGAGCCGCTCCCCTAGGACGCTCAGAGCCAAAGCCCAGGCTCGGCCAGGGATTCCGTCAGGACCGGGGGCAGTATTTTTCGCCCCCATCCTCCTGACGGCCCTGGCCAACTCCTCTTGGGAAACCCCCGGAATGGGAGTGGCCTCCTCCCTCGTTGCGACGCTGGTGGCGTCGGCCTCTCTCAAACCTCCTGAAGGAGCCCATCCTCCCCCCTCGGCCGGGGGAAGAGGGTCGTTACAACCTCCTCCAGGAGTCCGGGGCAGTGATGCAAACTTACAGACCCAACAGCACGCTGTAGTAGGTGGTGGGGATAGGGTGGGGATGGCTGTCCGTGGGTGCCAGCACTCGGCCAGCGTCGGGCGGTAAAAGAGTGTCGACGTATAGTTCTCTCGCTTTCTTTGCCGAACGCGTCGTCGAACGTCTCGGCCAGCGTCGGGTGGTAAAAGAGTGTCGACGTATAGTTCTCTCTCTTTCTTTGTTGAACGCGTCGTCGAACGTCTCGGCCAGCTCTCGGCCAGCGCCAGGCGGTAGAAGTGTGTGTGTGCGTGCGTGTGTGTGTGTGTGTCTTAAAGACAATATAATATTTTCAGTGTTATGTATATGTATAATACATTTATTTTTTTACTTTTATTTTAATGTATTGTTTCGAGAAATATAAATATAACAAAAAAATGGTAGCAGCTCCCATAGATGCAAATAGTCGATTTATATATTTGCAAGGAGAGATCAACCGTACATATATACTATAATATGTGTATACATATAAACTAAATAAACTAATCAGAGATATTAAATTACGAGTATTAAATAGTATACAAAAAAATAGAAAAGAGAGATTCAAAAATATATAATTAAGATATTGTATAAAGATCATTGTATGTGTGTAAATTTTTATTGATAACTAAAACACCTATTTTATTTTTTATTCGTTTATTTGATATACTATACATATAATATCGCATCAGCAATGCAAATATATAATAATTCTGTCAAGTGAAGTCTAACCTAACCGTAGTATTATTTGTTAACGAGAAATTTTTCACATATTTATACAGGGTGTCCCAGACTTCGCGCACCATAGGTAAATGGGAGATTTCTGAGATCATTTCGAGACGAAAATTCTAATACCAAAATGTCGAGGGTGCTATAGTTTTTAAATGAGAAGGGTTTATAGTTGACTAATCAAGTCGTCCGAAATTCGCGCGCTCAGGCATGGCACACTGTACAGTAGTGAAGGTGTTTTCAAGCCCCAATTCTATTCTCGAAATTGATAATTTTGCATACGTTGTTGTTATAATTGTTTCTTATTTTATTGTATTTTATTGTATTTATGTTATAATTATGATAATTCATGTTATAATTATGATAATTAATTAATAGTAAAATATGTCAGTATTGACTTTGAAACACGAACTGTCAAAGCTGTCACATGAAGTGTATCGTACAATAGTTATATTAAATTTTAGATTGGTTCTTTTGATGTTTATAAGACTAATAGGGAATATTTACATAAATTTTTTAAGAGATTATTTTACAAATGAGAATTTTATAGCCGTAGCAGCCGTAAATAAAAAATTATTCATTTGATATTAATTTTACATTTTTGTCATGTGAAATTGTCACTTATTTGCGATACACTTCATGTGACAGCTTTGACAGAAAAAAAAAAAAAAAAATACAACACAATTTGGGAAAACTGCAAAAGCACACAAAATCAGGCTATACTAATTGTAGAACTGTTAGAAAGTGTAATAATGATTTTAGATAAAAATTACATAATTAAAAAATTTTAGTGTTACATATATCTAGGAATAATAATTTATAATTTTTATATGTATAGGGAAAAGAGAACATTGATATTAAATGAAATATCTTTAAGAAAGAAAGCACTTCATGATAAAAATTTTCCAAACCAGGAATTGATAGATGAATTTCTTATCAGGAAAGATTCAGTTCCAACTAAGTTAGATATAAAATGGAAACAATCTCAAATCAATCAATTTATTGTAAGTTTATTGTTGTACGTGTTATAATGTGTTAAAATGATAATTTATGTCTAAATTTGTTTAAACTTTCTATTTTATCAGGACTTTATGAACAAACATTTATGTTGGGAACCACAACATGCGTTCGAAAAAATATTTCCATTAACTACTAGATGGCAACTTTTACATCTACCAAATTTTACATTTGATGAACGTTTATCTTTGACAGATTTATTTATTCCTGACAACATAAAGAAGATACGTAATATTAAATCTAGTTATGAAATTATATGGAAGAAAGAGCATACAGTAATAGAAATGCTAAATGAATATAAAGAGCAAACAAAGGAAAATGATGATGATGATGTAGATGACAATTTATTAACAAGTATCGAGTCACAAGACTTGGTTTTATAATGTTATCCAGAATTAGTTGAGGTATATGAAAATACTAGGAACGTAAAAACAAAAAAAAGAACTGCAAATTCTTCGGAGAAAAAGGCTACAATAAATGATAATAATAAAGATAGCGATATTGGAACAAAAGATACTACAAAATCAAAGCAAAAAAAAGTAAAGAAGAAAACAGAAAAAAATAATAAGAAGATTGATGAATTTATATCTGGAAACCATGCAATGTCCCTAGAGGAGTCTTTTGAAAAAATGGCAATTACACCAAAGAGATCTAAGCGGAAAAATATTTCGAATAGAGTGGATAAGCTAAAAATAAGAAATGCACTTGAAGATATTGCAATTACAAACGTAAAAGAAATGAAACGTGGACCACAATTTAAAAGAATTTTGGAAATACAAAATTTAAAGCTGAATAATACATTTGATAAGATGTTTGATGAACTCTCTCCTGGTGATTTTATGAGCGAAAATGAAGATAATTTAAATTTAGATGTAACACGTGTAATAGAAAATATATGTAGCAAACAAACTTTCCAATTTAGTATAAGAAATTGCTAATCTATAGAATCTACTAGCCAGTCTACAGAAAACATAGAAAAATACACAAAAACTGACGAACTTGAACCTGTGTCATATGTTAGAGAAGATTATATTCATGCACAGGATGAAAGACGAAAATCAGATAACTCTGATGAATTTGGCGATATTGATGAATCATATATTCTTATTAATCAAAGAATACAGAAGGGAGAAAGCCAAAAGTTTTTATCAACGTGCAATCAAATAGAAAGGAGATATAGCATTGATTTTGAAAATATTATGGACCTAACCGATGATAATAAAAGTACATGTTTAGATACATAATATTATATAAAGCATGTAATTTTTAATTGTGGTGTTTTAAGAAAGAGTTTATAAATATATGTATAAAGCTTATAAATATATGTATAAAAGTATCTCGTATTATATCTATGTTCTGGTTAAAAATTCTGGTTTTTAAAATATTATATATATATTTCAGTTAATATATTTCGATATTATACACAAATTTTGTTAATCTCTCTTTAGTTTTATTTCGAGCGTGATTCCTCTGCATATATCTGTGCGTCAGATATTTAAAACTAATTTAACACTGATTTCGAGCGGTCTATAAACAAGTCGGATGTTCAGTGTAATACTCTTGGTAGAGAGTAACTTCTTCCGAGAGTGGCAATCGAATAAAAACTAACTAAATTTTTTTGTCGGATTTGAAAATTCAGATTTTTTGTTCTTAGAATAATTTACATCTTTCTGTATCACGATCGCCACTAAGGGCCAATTTCACCATCGTCGGTTATCCTTAACCTTAGGTTAAACTATATCTTCGTCTTTTTCAGATAAGTTTAAGAAAAAGAGACGAAGATATAGTTTAACCTAAGGTTAAGGATAACCGACGATGGTGAAATTGGCCCTAAATATTTTTATTAATATTTAAATTGAATTATTTGGAAGTGTACCAATAAATATTTTTATCTTTTCAATCATACTTGAAAAGTATAGCTTTGGAGTTTATGATTTAGAATATATGTATGAGATTTATAAAATCTATATAAGATTTAAAATATCTTGTGATTATTTAGAGAAATTTTCAATTTCTTTCATTATTTTATAAAAGTATATATATTGATTAAGAACAAAACATAAATAATAATAATAATATTTTTTAATATTTTTCTTTATCATAATGATAAAGAAAAATATTATGTGTGATTATTATAAAAATATACAGGGTGTCCCAGACTTCGCGCACCATAGGTAAATGGGAGATTCCTGAGATCATTTCGAGACGAAAATTCTAATACCAAAATGTCGAGGGTGCTATAGTTTTTAAATGAGAAGGGTTTATAGTTGACTAATCAAGTCGTCCGAAATTCGCGCGCTCAGGCATGGCACACTGTACAGTAGTGAAGGTGTTTTCAAGCCCCAATTCTATTCTCGAAATTGATAATTTTGCATACGTTGTTGTTATAATTGTTTCTTATTTTATTGTATTTTTTTTTCTGTCAAAGCTGTCACATGAAGTGTATCGCAAATAAGTGACAATTTCACATGACAAAAATGTAAAATTAATATCAAATGAATAATTTTTTATTTACGGCTGCTACGGCTATAAAATTCTCATTTGTAAAATAATCTCTTAAAAAATTTATGTAAATATTCCCTATTAGTCTTATAAACATCAAAAGAACCAATCTAAAATTTAATATAACTATTGTACGATACACTTCATGTGACAGCTTTGACAGTTCGTGTTTCAAAGTCAATACTGACATATTTTACTATTAATTAATTATCATAATTATAACATGAATTATCATAATTATAACATAAATACAATAAAATAAGAAACAATTATAACAACAACGTATGCAAAATTATCAATTTCGAGAATAGAATTGGGGCTTGAAAACACCTTCACTACTGTACAGTGTGCCATGCCTGAGCGCGCGAATTTCGGACGACTTGATTAGTCAACTATAAACCCTTCTCATTTAAAAACTATAGCATCCTCGACATTTTGGTATTAGAATTTTCGTTTCGAAATGATCTCAGGAATCTCCCATTTACCTATGGTGCGCGAAGTCTGGGACACCCTTTTTTTTTTTGTCGAGGGGGAAATCCTTTATGGATATTCGGGGGAACCCCTCGGGTTATGTGGGACTCACCGTATTTAGCCGGCATACCCACTAAAACCCCCCCGGGTCTACTATCCCGGCCCTTAGCGAGAGGGGGAGAGGAATCACCATATGGCATGCTTCTCTCCCCCTCTCGGGCTGGCCCGACCGGGCCTCGTCTCGTAATTTGGAGAGGGAACCGTGACCAGCGGCTCCCCCTCCACTACCCTGGGGGGGATCGGCACGACCGAGAGCCCCCGCTCTCGGCTGGCCGATGATGCTCCCCCCCAGTCCCCCCCCAGATGTTAAGAGGGGGGGCACACAACCCCCCGATGTTATGGGGGGAAGAAGTGGCTGGGGGCCTAAGTGCTCTCAGCCACCTTTTTCTTCTTTTTCTTCTTTTTAGGGTGGAGGTCCACCGGGGAGGGAGGACCCTCCCCCTCCTCCACCCCTATTAAAAAGAATTTGTTCGCCTCGAGGCGGACATCGGGGGGCGCCTTGACGGCACTTGCCCCCGACACCCGCCCCGGGGCCACCTTTGGGCGTCGATATTGCGGGGGGATCGCCGTCACGTGGCAGCGGAGCTCCCAACCTGGGTGCTCCGCCGCCAATCTTGTGACGGCGCCCCTCACAACATCGACGCTATCTGGACCTTGGGGGAGGACAGTGGCATCAAAGTTGATGCCAGTGCCCTCCCCTTGATTTTGCGGAGACCCCCAGCGACTCTCCACGTTTTACCTCCTCAATAACCGCCCCCCACAACACCTCTTGGTGCGGGGGGACGGTTCCCTGCTCCATGACCTTTATTATGTCCTCCCAGGACCCTATCCTCCCGTAGGAGGAGCGGTGGAGGAGGGAAAAAGACACGGGTCTTCTCCCCGTCACGCCCGCCCCCCCCACCGAAGACGATCCCGGGAGGACCGGAGCAGCCTCCGTCTTGAGGGGGGAATGACCCCCCCCTCATTCTCCTTTTCCTTGGGGGAACCCTAATTCCCCCCTTGGGTTGGCCTACCTTGGCCACCATGGCCGGGGGAACGGCGTCCAAAAAGGTCACCGCCCCCACCGCTCCAACCTTGGCCTTTTTATTGGCCGGGGGGCGGCGTCCAAAGAGGTCGCCGCCCCCACCTCCTTATCGGTCACCCTCGAGAGGGTGACCGTGGGGAGGAGACGGGAGAGTTTACAATCTTCCGCCACCTCCCCACTCTCCCCCCCGGACCGGGGGCCTTCAGGGTCGCACCCGGCCGAGGGGCCTTCGCCTTCCTGGGGGGAGGGGGGATTTCTTCCCCGTTCCCCCACCCGCCTCCACAGGGGGGAGGGGGGATTTTTCCCCCGGGTCCCCCCCCGATTCTGTGAGGGGGAGGGGAGATTTTTCCCCACTCCCCCATCTGCCTCTATGGGGAGAGGGGGGATTTCTCCCCCACTCCACCACCCACCTCTAGGAAGGAAAGGGGGGATTTCTCCTCACCTTCCCCATCCACCTCCATAGGGAGGGAGGGGGATTTCTCCCCCCTATCCTCACCTTTTTCCATGAGAGGGAGGGGAGATTGCTCCCCTCTCCCGTTTTCCACCTCCATGGGGACTCCAAAAGGAGCTCCCACGGACTCCACCAAAGGAGGAGATTTGGGTTTCCTCTTTCTCTTCCTTTTTCTTCCCCTTCCCTTACGGGGGGGACTTCCGGGCACCCGCCCCCACCTATCCGGTGGGAGGCGGGGAGCCCCTCCTCAGAACACTTTGGGCAGTGTGCGGCCTTGGCCTTACACTGCCCAACAAGATGCCCCTCCACCCCGCACCGAAGGCAACAGTTGCCCCGGTCGGCGGTGGAGGGACACCGCCGTCTAATGTGCCCCCTCCCCAGGCACTTAAAGCACCTGGGGGGGAGGCACTAACCTCCGGGGGGGTCTGCGTCCCAATCGTCCTAAAAGACGCAGACCTCCCCCCACCTTTAACTACCGAGGCGTAGGACCCGGAACAAGTCCGGGATCCTACGCTTCCCAAGACACTCGGGGGGACAAGTCCCCCCGAGCACCCACACTTCGTCCTGGGCTCCCCCTCCTCAAAGAGGCGGAGGAGCCACGCCAAAGCACCCCGGACTAACGCCCGGAAGGCCTCATCATCCCTCGCAGTCGCCCAATAGTGTGGGGCGCCTGCGGCGCACGCCCCACACTGCCCGTCGCTCAATGACGACGTAGGGGGGGGCCGGGACCGTACCCCCCCTACGCCAACCCCTGGGCACCCGAGAACCCTGGGGTAGTAACGTTTCACCATTTGTAAACATTCTTCCATAAAAATTGTAATTTTTTTACTTGGTTGTCTTCCAAGGGGGGGTTATTTCGGAGCCTCCCACTCCTAGGCCGGTTGGTATAACCCTCCTCACGAGTCCGGGTTTTTTAACATGGTTTTCCTTCCATGTGTGCGCTCTTAGACCCCTGGGATTTCTCCCAGGGGAGCCCCTTCACCACGGCAAGGTGGCGCACAACGGAGGAGAAGTCTGGGACACCCTGTATAAATATGTGAAAAATTTCTCGTTAACAAATAATACTACGGTTGGACTTCACTTGACAGAATTATTATATATTTGCATTGCTGATGCGATATTATATGTATAGTATATCAAATAAACGAATAAAAAATAAAATAGGTGTTTTAGTTATCAATAAAAATTTACACACATACAATGATCTTTATACAATATCTTAATTATATATTTTTGAATCTCTCTTTTCTATTTTTTTGTATACTATTTAATACTCGTAATTTAATATCTCTGATTAGTTTATTTAGTTTATATGTATACACATATTATAGTATATATGTACGGTTGATCTCTCCTTGCAAATATATAAATCGACTATTTGCATCTATGGGAGCTGCTACCATTTTTTTGTTATATTTATATTTCTCGAAACAATACATTAAAATAAAAGTAAAAAAATAAATGTATTATACATATACATAACACTGAAAATATTATATTGCTTTAAGACACACACACGCACACGCACACACACACACTTCTACCGCCTGGCGCTGGCCGAGAGCTGGCCGAGACGTTCGACGACGAGTTCAACAAAGAAAGAGAGAGAACTATATGTCGACACTCTTCTACTGCCCGACGCTGGCCGAGCGCTGGCACCCACGGACAGCCATCCCCACCCTATCCCCACCATCTACTACAGCGTGCTGTTGGGTCTGCAAGTTTGCATCACTGGTCTGGGGGAGACTCTCAGTGATGGGGGGCGCCCAGGGACGGAGTTTATTCCGAACTAATTTATATGGGTGCCCCCATGGATCTGTATTAAGAGTCTCTATCAACTCTTTCCATGCCTGGGCCTTGGTGTCCCTAATGGCGCTTTGCAGGGTCTTTTTGGCTGTTATATATGAACCGTACAAAATTGCCTCCATCGTAGGATCGCCGCGTTTTCTGCGATACCTGGTGTACCGGCGTCGAGCCTTCACGCATTCAGATCGCATTTCTGCGATCTCGCTCGACCACCAGTACACCTGGCGACGGGGTTATACCGGCCTGGCCCGCGGCATAGCAGCGTCGCAGATCTGCGTCATGCTATTGCCGCCTCCTCATTAATGTCCCCGTCGCCTTGCCCGGCCGGATGTTCGAGCCAGGCAATAGCGATGGAGGCTGCCATTAGGGCATCCTTGTCCAGTTTCTTGAGCGTCCATTGGGGCTGTCGGGGCGTGTCTCCTGGACAGCGCTGATGGGTCAGGAACTCGGAGGCGGAGATGACCATCCTGATATATTTATGGTCAGATAGTGTCTCCACCTCCTCCTCGACCCACCACTTCCTTACTCGGCGCGCGACAGCAGGAGAGGCGAGGGTCACATCAACTATTGACCCGCCCCGCTGCCGCACGTTTGAGCTGAGCCTCTGTTAACTACTGTGAGACCCAGCTCGCCAAAGCCTCGCCCTTAGCGTTGGTCACGGGGGATCTCCAAAGCGCCTACTTGGCGTTTAGGTCCCACGCAACCATGACGCATCCAGGTGGCAGGCCATTGATCTCAGCCACCACCCGGTCCAAAAACGCTTCAAATTGGGCGAGGCTCTTATTAGGCGAGAAATACACCCCGACCATGGCCAATTCCCCCCAGTTCATCATCACAAAGCCTTCTCCTCTACTGTGTAGCATGAAGGGAGGGGCATCCGCAGTGGCAACACTAATAATCGCGACAGAGCCAACCGAGTCCCCGAGCCAGTCAGAACGGTCTTGGAGGACGCGGTACGGCTCTGCCACGACAGCCAACCCTATTTGCCACTCCGCCAGGCTCTGCATAAGCAGGTCCTGCGCCCTGGCGAAGTGGTTAATATTTGCCTGGAGGATTTGATGGACCGTGGGAACCATTATTCCCCACAGACGTCCATCGCCTCCTCCAGCGGATCTTCGACGTTATCGGACAGGGGGAGAGGCGCCGTCTGACTCGACACCCCATCCTCCGCATCCGCCATCCTTATTTTCTGCACTGGTACGGCCGTTGCTTTGGCCGCACCAATCATCCGAGGCTCCCTGCGCGGTTTGGATGGTAATTCCGCCGCCTGGGTTGCCTCACGGTCCGTAGGCCGGGCGGCCCGGGTCCCTAGGCCCTTAAGGTTTCCCCCCCCCCCGCCTTTGGGACTCCCAAGCTCACCCGGTGGTATCCTCGCCGCTTCCGTTGATCCCTTGGCCCCTGCCAGAGTTGCTTTGCCCTTCTTGGCAGGAGTGCAAACGGAGCACCCAACCTGTGCCCCGATGGGCGTCCCAGGTCCCTGCAGACGGGACATTCGGGCATCCCCCAGCCGTGTGCCCTGGTTGGCCACATCAGTAGCACCGATCTCCACGGTCAACGGAGACGGTGCACCGTACCCTGGTGTGCCTTTCCAGGCAACGAAAACATTACAGTGGGCGGTAGGCCAGAACCTCAACCCTGGCCAGCACCCACCCAACTGCAATGCGGCCAACATCCGCGAGCTTTTTAGCTGCCACTGCGGGGCACTTGACCCAGACACTACCGAGTCCTCTGGGGCCCCAACGGATTTCGCCCGTCCTCACATCTTTGCCGACGCAGCCGCCCGCATTAGCGATCGCCCCGACGAGGTCCTCTCGGGTCACTGATTCATCAAACCCACTAAGCCGCAATTCCGCGAGCTTAGTGGGTCTGGTGACCCGGACGTCCTTACTGGCAAAGGCCGACCGGAGTTTGTCCGCCAGCCGGTCGGCCTTTTCTGCACTTTGTGTACCTGGGATCTCCAGGATTATGGCTCCTGTGGCGGCAATTTTGGGGCGCACCCGCTCTATATTAAGGTCTCGAGACGCACCTTTTTGCGCGCCTCAGTCATGACCTCCGCCCGTGTGAGCTCCTCTGCCACAGGGGTCAGAATCACCGCCGCAGACCGCGGCGGGCGGACTTTCTTCTTCTTCTGGGGTCCTACCGGCACCTGACTCCCAGGCTTCACCGGGGGACCTCCTCTCACCTTGTTAGCAGTCGGGGGGCCACCAGCACTCCCAGGAGGAGGTCTCCTGGGGGCGGCCCTACCGCTGCCAGTTTTCCCGGCTTTGTTCTCTTTGTTCTTCCCCCTCTTGTTTTTAACCGTTGTCCATTCGGACAGGGTGGCACGGGAGGAAGCGTTCACCGCAGCAGCAGTCGATGGTGTGGGCTGCTTTACTTTGCCCTTGGAGGAGGCAGCCACTTTGGCATACGTGGCTGCCTTAATGGGCCCGGTATTCTCCATCTTCTTATCGGCCTTGAGAGGAGGCCTCCTACGCTGCTCCGGGAGGAGCCTCTTCTCAATGGGCGCAAAGCGCGCGTCAATGATGACGCCCAACCTCGTCATCATCACGCGCGCCAGTTCCTCATTTGCTCCAGATGGAGCCTGAGGCTGCGATACTTTCAGGGGGGATGGAGTTCCCTCCATAGGTGTCCCTGCTGATTGAGACTGGGAGAGAGACACTTTGTTCTCTCTCTTTATGTCTCCTAGAGTGGCCTCCATCGACGAGAGTCTCTTTTGTAAGGTCTCCATGTTTTTCTTGAGAACCCTATTTTCCCTCTCCAGCCGCGAGAGCTCTTCGTCTCTCTTCATGGAGAACAGGGTCTCTGTGACGTCCCGCGAATTTTTAAAATTCAAAAAACTCTCTTATCTTATAATTTTTGCGTTAATAGATACTTATTCACAATCTTGCATTATTGCAAAACATCTCCCTCCTTTTTCCATTATTATACATAGATATATATATATTTCAGTATTAGAATCATTATTTCCTATAAATACTTACCATTTTAGTACACTATTTTATTATTAGTTACATTTTACTACATTATTTTATTATTAATATATTTTTCTACAAATTGCTGTTTTATTATACTCTTGCTATATATATATCTAATATGCAACAAGACGTTGCTATTGGAAAGATGGAAAAATATTAGAAAACAAAATAAAAAGGAAGAAAAACGTAAAATCTAAAAAACCCACATAAAATCTAATTATATCAATTAAAATTATTACTAATGTCTCACCCAGTATGTGCCGCGACTTCCATGCATAGGGAGTCTCATATATATATATATATATTTTTATTACTGGCACAGTATGCCAATTACTATAATTTTAATTAATACCATATATTATATCGTCATGATGCGGACAATGCATTCAAATAATCATCTTTATTAAGCGATGTCGAAAAGGTAGGAAAACCAGATAAAAATTATAAAATTAAAATCAAATACAAAATAAATCTAGTATACTCATTATCGAATTATATTAATGCCTATTTATAATTTTACGTTATTACCAATTATTTCTTTTAACTATTGTCCGACATAAGCATATATCCTCTGTAATGTTTAACGCTAATTTCACTATTCTATGTACGTATTATTCTTCCGTTCTTAATTTTTAATTTCTACTCTTTAGTATATGTTCATATTTTGCATAGTATTTTATGTTTTAATTTCGTTAATACACAGATAAATATACCCTATAACGGAATGTGCAAAGAAAAGATAAGAAATTCATATAAAAATTATAAAATACAAAAAGGCTAAAAAGGTTACAATACACGTATACATATATTCTCATACACTTATTACATTATACCAGCGTTAGATATGTATTTTAATTATATACTTAAATATTTAAGTTACTTTTAATTTATGTAATCATTATACAAGGCAACTAAAATTTAATTGCAATAACCAATTAATTATGCTTTACTTCTGCTCGACTAATCCTCCAAGTGCTTTGCTTTTTATTAAACTATCCTTGTTTCACACGTATAATTTCTTACGCTCCCCTTTATTAAGCTTACCTTCTCGCACTCGTATAAAATCATATCCTATTGCTAGCGCACCGCTACTATACATAATCCTATTAAACTTACCTTGTCTAATGCGTCATTACTCCTATACCATATTCAATTAAACTATCTTCCTCCTACACATGCAATTCTTATGTCTTTGTTAAAATGCAACTCCTTTGTTATAATCTTACTACATGCCACGCTTCATAAAATATTCAGAACATTTTCTTTTAATTAAATTACTCCTTTTATTATTATTAAAATATATATGTTGTACTTTATCATTAAGTTTCCGTTGTCATCTTATGCAACGTTATATACCTCATACTATTGTTAATGCTCAATGCGAATCATTAATTTATTCACATTGTACTCTTACGAATAAGTTAACATTATTGTTCACTTGCCACAGCCTTGACGGAAAAATATTCCTTTCACCCTTTATCAAAGTTAATAAGTCTCAACAATTCTTGCCGCCTCATACCACCGCGCAAAAATTGTTGAATTTAAAGTTGCGAGACGCCAAAACGTCTGACAGATAAGACGAGAAAAATACTCGGGTTGCATTTATAATTTACTAAACTATTCGTCACCAGGCTGATGCAAGTTAACATGACGTAGAGCCGTACGTCACGATTTCCTACCCTTTAAGTTTTGCATTTAAGAGCGTACTCCCTACTCTATGTACCCCCCCCCCGTTAAAATCTTGAGGGCTCGGAAAATCTGCCGTAGCTCATCAAGAGGAGCGAAAAAAGTCAGAAGAAAGAAGTGAGAGTTTGAAGCAGTAAGACGCGCTCCATATAATTGTAAAGAAAAGAACTTAGAAATTTTGAGAGAATTCATATAAGTTATATACGTTCATAATTCATTATTCACTATTATAAATCAGAAACAATCTTACGAAAGAAAAGTGAAAGTTAGTGCTATAACACCTTTAATCGTTCACACGCATCGATCATCATTATTTTAATTACTCTGAAGGGAAGGAAATTATTTATTCCGGATTGTCGAGGCTTCCACACGAAACAGCCAATCCGATTCAAGGATACAAAGGAATATTGTCACGAGAGGAAACACACAGAAATTAAACGTGACATATTTTGGTATAAGAGTTACCGTAAAGCAACCACCGTAAGTCCATCATTCTCTATTTTGTACACATCGTTGTTAGTTATAACGGCCAAACCGAGTCATTGTTAAAATCCGCCATTTCGTGGCACTTGATCTTTGTTACTTTTATGTCACTTATTTACAAGTTCTGTTATCCATAAATTTTATCAAATCTCTTTTCATTATTAATAACTAAACTTGATTACGCTATTCAACCAGTCAATTTTATTCAATTTAAGACTTTCATTAATTCTTAACGAAGGTCACGTAACCTTATACTTTATGCTTTATATAACCATGTCTCTAGCACTCCTATAAAATTTTCGAAATCATTAATTATCGGATCCTGAGAGCGCTAGCGTTAATCAAAACGGCCGATTTTACTTATATCTTGTGCCTTTTACAAGTGTTCAACTATATAAACCATATTAATGAAGTTTTACATATTTATGTCTTAAGTCTATATCACTAGACTACCTCTATTCGTCAAGAATTTCGAATTCATTATTTTTATTAAATTACAACCGCAGAATCATACTCAGAGAATCGCTGTACACTCCTTTATTATTAATTCAATTAATTATTGTGACAATTATCAGGAAATATACTTGAACACTTGAAATTTTGTAATTTCCACAATTGTAACTTAATATTAAGAATTCTAATACGGAACATCTATGAACTATTTATGAACTATTGATAGCTTTGCTTCTGCAATTTCATTAAAATATATATATATATCCATATGCTTTAAAATACTTTTCAATTACCATTTGTGTTTAACTTTGAATTCATATAAAAGCATTTGACTCTGTCATAAATTAAAATAAATTTTCGAATGTTCATACATGTTCAGTAACTAGTTAAAACCTAATCATTGTGCGTTTCAATATTTTATTGTGTATCGAAATTTAACATATGCCTATGATGTGAATCATAATTATATTCATATAGAAATTTTTGAATAATAACTTTAAATTTGCACACTTATATTTCATGTAACTTTAATTGAAATAGAGATTGTTCTACCAAATTATATTTTAACATTTTGATTTTCCATTTATATTAAATCACTGTTATTGATATTTTACGTTGATTTCAAGTTAAATATCCTTTACCTCATGAAACAAGACAAAACCCTATTACAACAATTAATTCATGTGCCCATTTAATTGAGATATTTAGACTATCGAGATTTTATATTTAAATTTTGCATTCAGTAATTAATTCACGCCAAAAATTACCTTATACTTATTATCATCATCTTTACCTCAATTCCCTTAATACTAATCATTCTTACAGCTGAAAAGTGGCAGGAGAATAAAACAAGTTGCTAGATTTTTCAAAAGAATTTATATATTAAACAACACTGGTCGACAAAATTCGGTCATAAAAAACTTCGGAGATGAAAGTAGCTAATCTTTGTCAATTTTGGGTCGCTGAATCCGAATCCGATAATGAAAATTTTTGATTGGCTCTGGTTTCCAAGAAATATGGCGTCAAAGTTGCAAAAAGCCTCGTTTTTGGCAATATTTCAGGAGGCATATCTTTTGACAGAGACTAGATAAAGGGTTCAATAATGGCTTAAAATAATGCTTATACCTTGCACTTTAAGATAAAAAATAGAAAATAATTAAATTAAAAAAAAATCGCTTTAAATGGTCATTTGTTTGAACGCGTCTAAAACCTGGCTGACCCTGACAGGTCGGTAACTACTGCGCGCTATGCGCTCTAGAGCGCATAGCGCGCAGTAGTTACCGACCTGTCAGGGTCAGCCAGGTTTTAGACGCGTTCAAACAAATGACCATTTAAAGCGATTTTTTTTTTATTTAATTATTTTCTATTTTTTATCTTAAAGTGCAAGGTATAAGCATTATTTTAAGCCATTATTGAACCCTTTATCTAGTCTCTGTCAAAAGATATGCCTCCTGAAATATTGCCAAAAACGAGGCTTTTTGCAACTTTGACGCCATATTTCTTGGAAACCAGAGCCAATCAAAAATTTTCATTATCGGATTCGGATTCAGCGACCCAAAATTGACAAAGATTAGCTACTTTCATCTCCGAAGTTTTTTATGACCGAATTTTGTCGACCAGTGCAATTGATGCGCTAATCCCGTAATTATTACATTTTTCTTCTGTGATTGTCTCAATATACCAGACAACACAGAGTCGACTAAAAGTCGACTATAAGTTGACTGCAGAAGTCGAAAGTCGACTTCAAAAGTTGACTGAATGTCGACTGAATGTTGACTTATAGTCGACGAATGTCCCGATAAAAGTCGACTGTTAGTCGATTTTTCAAGTCGATTTTGAGACGACTATAGTCGTTAAGTAGTCATCTTACAGTCGTCGCACAGTCATTTTAAAGTCTACATTATTACAAGCTAATGCAGAACCAAAAAGTTAACCCGATAGTCAATTTTTGAATAGTTAACGTTTTACAACTTATAGATAACTCATGAAACTTAAAATATCATTTAGTCATGATTCATCTGTAAATTATTAAAAAATATGAAACGTTAAATTCAAAAGTTGACTGTCGAGTTAACTAGTACATATTTATTGCATATATAATTAAAGCAAAAATATAATGAATGAATTCAATGTGATGAAGAGGTAAAATAAAATAACAAGATAATATGTAACAAAACATTTATTGCTTATTTAAAAGCGACCTGAGCCTATCGCTGGCTCGTCTCAACCATTCCTTAATATCCCCTTCAACCTGGGAGATTGTAGTACCACGACTTTTCTTCATCACCGTTTCTATATAAATATATTACAAATAAAACGAACACTGTAAATGCATACGTAGATACACCATTCGATAATGTTCTGTCGAAAATGCACGT
Source organism: Crematogaster levior (assembly GCA_901521435.1). Taxonomy (NCBI): domain Eukaryota; kingdom Metazoa; phylum Arthropoda; class Insecta; order Hymenoptera; family Formicidae; genus Crematogaster; species Crematogaster levior. The sequence goes on from CABEGB010000789.1 coordinate 56,709, forward strand.
AATAAATGTCCAAATGTATACTATACAGTCGCAGACAATGAATATTTGCACATTATCATGTACATAGAAAACATTATACAGAAGTGATTAATTTAATTACTTCGGTATAATGATATTATATGACATAGAGATTTGTACATTTTCTCCAATAGAATAATAGCCTTCAAAAATTGTGAAATTTCCAGCGCCATTATTGGTATATATAAATTTTAATGAATATTTTTCAATATATATATATATTATTCAGTATTGAAAAATATTCATTAAAATTTATATATACCAATAATGGCGCTGGAAATTTCACAATTTTTGAAGGCTGGCTTCTTTTTTTGTCCCGTCCATGTGTATACCTGCGCTACCTCATGTCCAATACATTCAGACATGATGTTCCTCACTGTTTTAGTTGCATTTTCTCCCCCAATCTTTGACATTTTCTGAATCTGCAATATGTACATTTCGAATAAGTTTTAAAGTGTACGCAATAAATAGCACATATTTTTTACAGGCTAGTTAAAGAAATTTACATCCATACTTTTCAAATGTACATTGTATGTTATGACGAGAATTTTTCTAATATCTAGGTAAGAAAAAAGTTATTTTGACTGGACTAATAAAATCTTGGCTGCGATTATACATTAAGTCAGTTAGGCCCCTTTCGCACTGTCGACTAACAATAAGTCACCGACGACTACTGAGTATATTAGAATTTATAAGCGTTTATACGCACGTAATTGCCGCTGGTCGTCGCAACTAGCCTTTGTTTCTAGTCTCTCACACTGTCACCGGCGACTAATTGAAAAAACTACTGCAAATATTAAAAGCCCTTTAATATTTGCAGTAGAAACGTCCTTTGTGTAACAGATTTGAATATTTTTTTGTGAAATTTTTTGTATATTTATACAAGATCTAAAAAAACAAAAATGACGTCAAACAAGAAAAAACGTCATAAATATCACAATAATCTTATAATTTATATCTTTTAAAATATATACTTATAATTAATGATTTGCGACATAACTTTTGTTTATGTTGGTCGTCTAATGTATGGCTACAAAAAATATTACATATATTCTAATTTGTTGCGCAAGGAATGATTATAAAATAGTTTTTTGTTACATAATAATAAGGCATTTTTTAATATTAAGTAAATGAAGTAGCTCAACAGTCAGCCACAATGTTATTTTTTAGTACAGATTATTACTACAATAAAATATGAAATGACTAAAACGTCATTGGGGGAAAATTGAAATAATCCTGTATCCCCTTAATTATTTGCAAATAATAATACACTTACGAATTGTTGTCGAACGGTGATACTTCTCAACTGTTTATCAAAGTCTTTTAATTTTTCCACTGTTGTTAATGGAAAATTTGGCAATAGACTAAAGTCTTCATCTTGTATTATTGGATTTGCTTCTGCTCGGCCGGGATTTTCCAGATGTTGAACAATGAAATTCAGTTTTCGCTCAAGTATTGCAAATTTTTGCATCACTTCTCGCCGGCAAGCATCTATAAACAAATTAATTGTACACTTAATCCGTAATCGGAAAAAGCAGTTCTATATTACATCAGGTACAAAAGTAAATGCAACAGAATTTACCACAACAAGATTTGTGATTTTCAGTAGGATCACGTTTACCAAGTTCATCACGAGGACCATCTGGTTCGCAATTATCACGAGGATTATTTTTAAATGAAATTGGCAACTGAATGCGTTGATTGGAGATTATTCGTGGCTGAGCTGTTAAATAATAATTAAATAAATTATGACAAATAAAATAAAAATATTATTGATAAGAGCAATAAATAGACGTTAAATTAAAAAGCTATAATAAAAATAGATGTTTTACAATATATGCAATTAATACATGATTCCTTTCGGAGTTCATATTGAATAATTGTTAAACTAATATAAAGTATAATTTATATAATATATTTAAAATATATATAAAATATAAAATATATATTCAATAATATAAAGATTCATATTATAACCTAACATAAAATGTATATTATATATAACGCGATTTCGATTATTGCCAACATACCTTTAGATTTGCCTTCATTCATTGCTTGTGGATAGAAGCTACTTTCCAGCGTTTCTTCCAGCGATTCTTCTAGCGTTTCTAAAAACAAAAAGGAAAATGTAATATATCTTAAAATGTCAAGTACTCTTTCTAATTGCAAAGTGAGTAAGGAGGAAATGAAGTATTTACAAATAATAATATAAGATTATCTCAATTATTATAATCGCAATTCATGATATTAATGTAATATTACCTTTTTCTTGTTCTTCATCTGAATTAGTCACACTTTCCGATCGATCTGACTTATCTTCTAGGTCATCTGTCAAACTCTGGAATATTTTTTTTTTTTTTATTGAAATTGAATTTTGACATGTCCTGTTGTTTCCCAGCGAGAAATGGCTTATCGAATTGACGTCGAATCGACATCAATTCGATGTAATATCAATAACTTCGACGTCGATTTGATGTCGATTCAACGTCGATTGATAAGTCATTTCTCGCTGGGGATCCGCATGCATATTAGTAATATTTGATAATTAAAATGTACTATTCGCGTACACCTTACGTAGAATATTTTATACTGTGTACATAAAAAAACCAACCAGGCTCACTGGCAAAGAAATCGATTTACTTATTTCTTGGCCTTGCGATTTCAACGAATGCTCATTTTCCACCTGCGGTATATAATTGGATGGCATTGATAGCATATTGCTTCTTTTTCGATCACCTAAAAGTTTATAAATTGTTGTATTGGTATATAAGAGTCGTTACGAGCAAATCCATTTTATGTACGATCGTGAATACCTTCTTCACTTGACGTATCACCAAGGAAAGTTCGTTTCTTAATGAGCCTCTTATTCGAGTTATTATTTTCCGGCAAGATTAAATTGTCGTCCGATGCCGATAATTCGCTCACTGTCTTCTCGACGTCACGTGCACTTTTGTAAGAGTCTGAAATATATATATAAATATTCCAATTATATAATACATATTTAATGCTGCACTTAAGAGTATAGTTTAGTCAAATGGTAGGGAAAAAAACCTTTTTTTATAAGAATTAATTGCAAGAAACTGAATGAATGTGTACGCAATTGTAATTTTCTATAACGTTTACGTATATTATAGAGAGTTAAAATAAATATAATTAATTCCTACAAAAAGTTACATTTTCATACCATTTGATTGAACAGTACTCTTAAACAGAAACATAAATATATGTAAAACGCACCGAACGGTCCAAATTTTCTTTTGAAAGCTATTTTATTCCAATCATCTGACGGACTTATTCGTTTTAAGCAGGCTTGCGTTAACTGCCTATGTTTCTTTGGCATTCGGAATGTCGATAGATCGATATCCACCCATGATGATGGCACCGTTATACAGTAATTTTCATACAATAGTACGTAATATGTCATTCTGAAAATGTATGCAGTTATGTATAGAAATTAAAATGTAATTACAAATAAAAATTCATAGAGATTAATTTTATTACGATGTCACTATATAATATAATAATATAATAAAATAAATATTTGTTTTTAATAAAGATATCTATTAAATATTAGAATATTTTTTAAGTTATTAGTTTTAATGAAGTTAATTTAGTATTAAGTTAATTAAGTTTAATATTTTTAAAGCGCACGATATAAGAATATTTTTAAATTTTATGAATAAAATAGAAAATCATATCATTTTCGATAGTACATAATGAGTAATTTTCATTCATTTCTATGATGAATGTAACAAAGGCATGCAGCACCACGAACTATCGTTTTCAAATGGAAGCTGAATAGCTTTATTCGATATTTCGTCAATTGGCCATATCATTAAGTAGGATAAGTTTTTGACAACATATATTTTTATGTTCTCCGATGAACATGGATAAAGTGGCAATGAATTTCTCGTGAGAAATTTTCTTCCAATAATTACTGCTTTATCTTCATTGTAGCATATGTGTTTAATAACAACAATCGTATTGTCTTTCATGTAACAACAATTATTGGGTTTCTTTGTTGATAGCATAAAGTCACTGAATTGAATTATTCGGTGCGCATTGCGGTAATTAATAGGAAGAACTTGTGAGCATTTCTTCATCAATACAGGAGAAGTAGTAGATTGTTTACAAGTAGTTGAAAAATTATCTGTCATTTCTGAAATTCTATTGTACAACTGCTCAAGAGGTTTTTCAGCTTTTTTCAGCATTTTCTTTATCGTTTGCATATAATTTTCGAAGGGAAAGGCAGAAAAGTCATCAAGGTGTCCAAATTTCAGGACGTCTGCATTTATGTGTATTAAATTATGAACGTTGTAAATGATTGTATCTTCTCCATACAACTGCTCAAATATTTGCACAAAACGAATCAACAGGTCTCTGCTATATCGATTGTTATGCATGCAATCTTTACGATGGCACAGTATGCGTATAGCACAATTCAGCATACTATAATGCAAGTAATTCTCTTGAGGCAAAAGATTGTGCAACACGACTGGTCCAAGATATAGAAATAACCGAAATTCGGTTGCTTTCCACCGAGCCACTTCGTCCAGTGAACGCGATTTTCGAGGAAACTCCTTTGGGATCCACTTCGATATAGCAACTAATCTTTCAGATAATTCTGCTATTTTCTGTCCACTAAATCGTGCTGTTTGATATCCGCTCATCCATAAGAGTAAGAGTTTCTTCATTACCCCCAGGCACACTAAGTGCATATAATCCAGAGGAAAACGTGACACCATTGGAATTATTTTCTGTAAAGGAGATGTACCTGTGTGATGGTCATCTTGTAATCTGTTCTGAAAATTTTCATCGGTCCGAAGAGATGCATTTAATTCTAAAAATAGCATACGATAATTACTGTACGTGCCTTCTTCTGTACACTTTCCACAACCAAAAAAGCCATTGTGTGATTTAGTACATGTTACAAATGCTCTTGCAGGGCTATCACAAATGACACTTCGGATTTCCACAGTGTAAGTTTTGTTCCGGAAAGTAAATCCTGTCCTCTGAAGATCATCGTATTCGTTACAAAAAGGCGTGAGAAAATCTATCAAAGATTTTGGTTTTGAGTATCCGTGGTAAGCGCTAATCACAAAGGGTGTGAATGCCTTATTGCCGTAAATTTTTCCTAATATTGACCAAATCTGACTCTTGCTGCTTTTCGATATCGGCAATCCATCGATGTTCAAATCTAATAAAATTGCATTATTCTCTACTTCACATTTTGTACGTGACAATTGATCAATTATTGCTTTTTTCAAACCATAGTGAAAATTGCTATCACCATTTATGGAAATCTTTACAATACTTTTTCTTGGTGTTCCTAAAAGAGTTCTTGCATCCTTGGGCAAATCAACGTGACCATGTGTACGCAATTTACTCAATAATTCGGACATAGCAGCATGAGAAATGTTGTGCTTACATTTCCATGAACATAGCCAACTTGATAGTTCCTGATTTTTGTCCGTATTTTCAGGAAAATTTTCTTCGCTTTCGTACTCAGCAATTCCTTGGATCTCCAACGCAGGGACATCGTTCAATACATTCGCACTATTATCCGAATTATTAACAGCAGCAAAATTTTCGGTGGGCGCATGAACATCATGTAACATTACGTTCGCGTTTGTACTAACTGCAGATGGATACGAAGAAAGTTCTGAAATTGATGCATGTTCTTCATCTTGTCTCTCTAAAGCTCGAAGGCGACGATTTTTCTGTCTCTTCGACAATTCTCGAAAACTTTTTCGCATCTGTCAATATTTATTTATTTATTTGTTTATATATTAGTATATTTATAATATTAATATTAATATAATAATAAATTAATAATCGTTATATAATAATCCTGTTTCTTACTCTAAGTCACCCAATTGTAAGCAATGAAATAAACATAAAATACGCAGTACATTTAGAAGATTTTTAAACATGGAAAATTTTCTCACTACAAAACAAAATTTTAGAAGATTTTTAAACGTGAAAAGTTTCTGACTTTTCACAATAGTAATAAATATGTTTATTCATACACTGCAGTATAACCTAAAAAATCGCGATCCCAGTAAGAACTTTTTTTTTCATGCAAATACCCGTTTTTCACTTACCTTGAAAAGCCTTGTGCTTCTTATGGCCAATCGCAATCACTGATATTGTTATACAATCTTCAAAAGTCACAAGCCAGAATCAAAAGAATGAGCACAAACAATACCGGCCAACACAAAAGAACAATATATATGGGCGCGGCGCTTGGTGTTCTAGCGAACAGATACACTTGGTGTTCTAGCGAAACAGATACACTAGCGCATGCGCGTGCGCGGCAAAAAGTAGAGTCGTCGTTAAGTCATCTTTAAGTCGACTTAGAGATGACTTACAGCCGACTTCAAAAGTCAACTTATTGTCAAGAAATAGTCGACAGTCGACTTTTTATAGTTGACTTTATGCGGACTGAGAAAAGTCGACTATAAGTTAACAAATAGTCACCCGTGTTGTGTGGGTATATATTCAATTCTTCAAGTCAGTACGTCAGTACGGCTGACAATCCTCTTTCCTACGAATCCCTTAATAATCAGATCTTACTTCCATTTGAACTCCCAGACTCTACTAATTACCCTTCTGCCGCGTGCGCCCATAAGCCTCGGTTTGATTACCGTACGTGGAGGGCCGTGGTTTCCGGAAAATTTGCGTGTACCATAAACTCTAGCTGAGCTAGGTTTGTGGGCCGTGGGTTTTCCCTTCCCGAAATTTTTCCTTCGCCGCGCGTACCATAAACTCTAGCTGAGCTAGGTTTGTGGACCGTGGATTTCGACCAGGTGGCGTGAGCCTGAGGCCGTCACCTTTCCTATAATAATAATCCTTTTAGAGTAACTACCCTAAATTTCTCCTCCCGGTCACAATAATTGAACCTCTTGAATAATTAAGTAAATATTTTAAATTCATGTACTTTTATCTTCAACAAAAGCTTTCCTTCATTATTATAACTGTTCATTTGTTTTATTCGATAATTTTATTTCTATTAGTATCTCTCGTTTTCTCTTTTACTTTTGCACTAGCAACTTGTCTCTGCCTGAAGAAATAAAATATTTAATAACTACCCTGTGTCAATTATTATTGTAAACCCTTTTATTGAATCGAATATTTCATGTAATTTTGTTTATTGTTTATTGATTATTGTTTATTGATTGAATATTTCATATGCTTATTGAACATTTTATACAGATGTCTTTAATTTGAATATTTCATGTAATTTTGTTAATACTGCTATTATCCTTATTTAACAATGTACTCTTGAGTTTTCGAATTGCCATAAATCAGTTATTTCCAATTATTTCTTTTCGTTTTACTTTAAATAGATGGTCAGGTCGGACCAACAAAGAGTAATTAATTAATTTGTTTCAACTAACTTTATTCTTTCTCGCTTGACCCCTCTGTGACGACAGCTCTCGCCAATCCCCGATAAAGCCTGTGTAAGCAGGTTGATCGAAAATCAATAAAGGAGAGCATCTCCGCAGGTACACCGAGGTGGCACCTGTGAAGGAAAAAATATTGCGAACCGCGAATCAATTCAATTGGCTTTAATTTGAGACTCATTACTCGCGATTACTTTTAACATAGAATTCATCTTATTTTGTCTTATCTCATTTTATATTGAACCGCGGGACGTAACAGTCTCCATGGCGGCCGAAATTGACGCCGCGGCATCCTTTATGGCACGCACAAATGTGCCCTTAAGATTTAGCCGCAACCTTAAGAAGGATGTCCACGTCGGCCCTGACCCTTGAATGGCCATTAAGCCGACTTCTTCTGAGTCGGACCCTTATTATCGGACCCTTCGTCCCTGTCAGTGGCAGACGCTCTCAGACCAGCGGCTCTAGTTCGCCTGGCCTCTGAGGCCGCTTCCGCCACCTCCCGTTCCGCCAGCAGGCGGAGGGCTTTTTCCTCCTTCAACCTCGCTTCTCTCATGGCGGCCGCAAGGCCGACGTATTCCCCGGTGGTCGAAGGACGGCCTCTTTTCCGCTTAGCTGCAGATTTATGCGACGCCATGGAAGTTGTCGACGCTGCGGAGATAACCGAGACGTCTGAGTCATACTCCTCAGACTCTCGGCCCCCCGACCTCGACGCAGCCTTACTCTTGCCCTTTGACGAGAGAGGGCCAGGCAGTGACGGGGCGAATTCGAGAGAAGATGCACGCCTCTCGTCGTCCGCCACGCTGGCTTCCTCTCTCCTTCTCGCGGCTAACGCCGCGAAGGTAATATCCTTGGCCGACGTCAAGGATATGTCCTCTATCGAGATAACCAGAGATTTCATCCCCTTCGCAGGAGCATATTCTCCCGCGGCGCCTGCGGTGCACGCCGCGGGTAGCCCGTCGTTCGATGACAACGAGGGGGGAACCGGGACGATATCCCCCCCACGCCGGGCCCTGGATGTCCGCTTACCCTGAGCCGGTACGTTACTGCTCCTTGTTGTACTCATAACCATAATTTTCAAGAAAAATTGGTTTGATTTCGGAGTTTTCCTTCTCCTAGGGCGGCTGGTAAAGACCTCACGAGCCCGCCCTGCCCGAGCCAGAAACTGACTCCCTCCGCCGTTTAGCCCCGACCTCAGAATATGTCCGAGAGGCCTGGAACGGCCCAGCCCGGTGGGCCCGGGAGTTCCGGGACACCACCGGACCGTCTCTCCACATCCATCCCGCGTACTACGCCCGTGTCAGGACGCACCTCTCCCTGCCCATGTGACTGAACAGGGATCGGCCGCCCCCAGACACGAGCGGACCGGCACCCACATCGCCCCCTGGGACTCCCCCCACCCGGAACACCGGACGAGAGGGAGACCCAGAAATGCCGGAAACACCCGGCCCCCCGCTGGGACGCCCGCACGCCCGGAACACCGGACGACGGGCACCCAGTATGTCGGGAACACCCGACCACCCCATGGATGCTCTTAGTCGGAGAGACTCCTTCCCGTCGAGCCAGTGATGGTGGCAGTGCCAATTCATCACTGCTCCGACGGATCGACAGAGTCCCTCCTTAAGCCCCCTCACCACAACAAGGTGGCATCCGCGAGGGGGGCCATCGCCGTTGCTTGGCCGGAAGCTTCGCAAGTTATGTGATACACAATCAACCCCCTGATTAACCAAATAACATCAATTTAAATACAAATTAATTGTTCTCGTTTTATGTATAGGTTATGTTAGGACGTGTTTTACTCGCTCACACAACTAATAGCTATATACTACGTACACCAACACAAACTCGCTGTCTCGAAAATGGCGGCCATGCAAAGACCTCACCCTGTCCATTCCTCCATCTACAGACCTTGAGTATATCCAGTAGCGCAACTCTCTCGATTTTGTGTTGGCTAAAATAGAATGCGCATGCGCGAAATAAGCGAGCTGCCCAGTAACGCCATCTAAACTTCTGTCTCACTCACGCTTACTTATTTTGGTCTCTGTCAGACCTATTTAAATGCCTCTTTAAATGTCATTTGATGGTAGAAATTGGCGGTAATAGATTGCATCTTGGCGCAATTTATTTATTATTCTTAGTGCTGTGAATATTTACAGTGCGACAGAGTGACAGTGTGAGAGTGATAAAGTGGAAGTTGAAAATTGAAACTGAATTTTATATAATATGATTTTATTTTTTTAATTAATAAATATGATTTTATTTTATTTTATAAAAATATTGCATTAATTTTTTTATTATGTTTATTACTGTGCAATTAAATTATTATTTATATATATTGTTACATCCGCGCTCGCCGCCCGGTGTTCTTCTTGTCGCGCGGGGTTCCCTAGCAGCGCGTCGTCGGCTGTTTAACAGCGATCGGCGTATTTGTGCCGGATTTATCGGGAGTTACGGACGTGTTTCTCTGTACGCTTTTCCTTGCATTAAAGAGTTCCTTCAACCGATAACGGAGTATTTATTCCGCCTTGGCGGAGAGTGAGGAGAGTGACGCGTGTGTCAGTGAGTGTGTTTCTGTGTTGGCGTGGCCCGGCGTGGAGGCGCAACATTTTGGGGGCTCGTCCGAGTTTCGGACGGACGGCGAGCAAGGAGCGATCTCTTGATCCTCGAGCGGAATGGCGACGACGCACACGCCAGCGAAGACTCGCTCACGGGCCGCGGTGGCGGCAGCGACGGAAACCGGCGCCCTGGAGGCCGTCCTCTTAGAGCTTCAACAGCTGCGCGAGGAGCGACGCCAGGAGCGAGCGCAGCTGCAGGATTTGCGCGACGGCATCGAGGCTCGTCTTGGGGAGCAGGAAGCGGCCCTTACGCGCTTCGAGGAGCGACTCACCCACCAACCACAGCTAAGTCTAGCCCATAACATTCCTTCCTCCGAGAGCCGCGGCGCCTCGTCGTTTTTGCTCGGCGCGGGCGAGGGCGTGTGTGCGGGGCACGCAACGCGGGGTTTAAAGTTAAAGCCGGACATTTTTGACGGGACGGCGCCGCTCCGCGAATTTCTTTCGCAATTCTCGTTAATCGCGCGCGCGAATTCGTGGTCCGAAACGGAGAAAGCGGTGGTGCTTGCGTCCTGTCTACGGGGAAAAGCGCGTTCGCTTCTCGACTCCTGTGCCGACGGAGGCGAGCTCCTTTCGTTCTCGGAGTTGAGAGCGAAGCTCGAGCTGCGTTTCGGGGAGGCGCAGTCCCTCCAGAACTATTATTCGCTGTTCACGAACAGGAGACAGCGTTTCGGGGAAAGTTTCGCTGCCCTCGGAGCAGATTTGGAAAGACTTTCGCGGCTTGCCTATCCCGAGTGCCCACATTCCGTTCGCGATAAAATCGCCTGCGCGCAATTTATCTCTTCCCTCTCGGAGATGAATATTAAAAGAACTCTTCAGCTAGAGGGGATCACTTCTTTGAATATTGCCATTGAAAGGGCGAAAGCCATAAAATCGATTCAAGAAAGTTGTTTTGAGCAAAAGAAAGGGGGAAATTATTTTTCCTCAAAGAATAGGGAAGGAAATTCTTTTAATAAAAGAGGAGAAGGAGAAATTAGAAAAGATGCTCATGTAAATGCGAAGGGAAGAGATAGTAATTATAAGGGGGGAAATAAGTTTGTCAAAGGAAATAAATTTGACAAGAGCTACAACAAGGAATGTTGGCAGTGCGGGAAGGAAGGTCACTTTCGTCATGAGTGCCCGGCCGGTTCGGGAAACAAAGTCTAGTCGAGCTTGTCGGGGCGAGTTCGGCTGAAGGGTTGAAAGCCCCTGTTATTGAAAATTCTTTTAAGTTTTCTAGAATTAAGTGTAGTTCTGATATTTTCTGTTATCGCGGTAAAGTGAACGGGAGGAATTGTTTATTTAAAGTAGATACGGGCTCTGATGTGTCAATTTTGAATTCGTATTTTGTGGAAGAAACGGAATTGCTAGACGAAAATTGTTCTTTGAGATATCCCACGGGGGAGAGAATTTCTGTAAAATGTAAAGCAGTCGTGAAAATTCGGATTGGGAAGGAGTCCGTGGAATTCCCCATGCTTGTCGCGGATATTTCCGATGATTGCATTTTGGGGGCTGATTTTCTCGTGCGGCTAAAATTGGAGAATATTTTTGATCTTGCTTTCGGAAAGGGGTCCGAAAACAGATGTGGACGTCTGATCTATCCTAGTCTTCCCTCGAGTTTGGAGAATCTTTTTGAGAAAGATTCCCTCGAGCTAAATGAAAGTCAAAAAGAGATTTTTCGGAAATTCTTACGCGATTTTCGAGATTTGTTTTCTGAGACGATAACCGCTGGGAATTGTAAAGTAAGGGAACATGTAATAAATGTGAAAGATTCTTCCCCCATTAAGCAGGTTCCCCGGAGAATTCCTTTTGAAATGAGACCCGAGGTGGACAAAACAATTATAGAAATGAAGGAAAATGGAATAATTGAGGAATCGACTAGTCCTTGGGTCTCTCCAGCAGTCCTTGTCAGGAAAAAAGACGGATCGTTAAGATTTTGTGTGGACTATCGAAAATTGAATTCAATAACGGTAAAAGATTCCTATCCTCTTCCAAGAATTGACGACATTTTGGATCAACTATCAGGTAACGTTTGGTTTACTACTTTGGATCTAAAGAGTGGGTACTGGCAGATAAAGATCCGCCCCGAGGACAGAGAGAAAACCGCGTTCTCTATTGGAAGGGGCTTGTGGCAATTTACGGTTATGCCTTTCGGACTTTGTAACGCGCCGGCTACCTTTGAGCGCATCATGGAGCAAATCTTAAACAAATTTATTCCGGGAAAATGTTTAGTCTATCTTGATGATGTTATTATTTTTGGCAAAAATTTTGAAGAAATGGTCAGTAACCTAGAAGAAATATTTCTTTGTCTGAGAAAAGTAAATTTAAAAATTAATCCTAGCAAATGTGACTTCTTTAGAAAAGAGGTTAAATATCTTGGCCACATTGTTTCTGAGAAGGGCATAACCACGGATCCCGAAAAAGTTGCAGCTGTAAGGGATTGGCCAGTACCCCTGAACAAGAAACAACTGCGAAGTTTCCTAGGCTTTTGCTCATACTATCGGAAATTTGTAAAGGGTTTTTCTGCTTTGGCGAAGCTGCTTTATGCGCTTACAGAGAACCAAGCTAAATTTGTTTGGAACGAGCAGTGTTGCGCCTCGTTCGAGAAACTAAAACTCGCCTTGACGAGTTCTCCGGTCCTTTTTTCCCCCAAGGGAAAAGGAGAATTCCTTTTGGACACGGACGCGTCAGATGTTGGTATCGGGGCTGTCCTGTCACAAAAACAGGACGGCGTTTATAAAGTTATCGCATATTACAGCCGTGTGTTAAATAAAGCTGAAAGGAATTATTGCGTGACCAGACGAGAATTATTAGCTATTGTCGAGTCGGTTCAGTCTTTTCATCAATATTTGTATGGACGCAAGTTTTGGGTCCGAACGGATCACATTTCTCTTAGGTGGTTGCTGTCTTTTAAGAATCTTGAGGGGCAGTTGGCCCGCTGGTTGGAGAGGCTACAGCAGTATGACTTCGAGGTCATGCACCGCAAGGGTACCTCTCATGAAAACGCTGATGGGCTTTCAAGACGCCCTTGTGCTGAAAAAGGCTGCCGCTATTGTGAAAGGATTGAGGTAAGAGAAAGTTTGGAGGGCGAGAGAGAAATCGGGAGAATAACTCTTTTCGAGGAGAAATCAGTGGATTGGCGTAAAGAGCAATTGGAAGATTCTGACATTTCTTTTTTTCTTCGGGGAAAAGAGACGGGGCGTCGCCCTCTTAGGCAGGAAATATCGGCAGGGAGCCCCGTTGCTAAAGTTTATTGGTCCTATTGGGACTCCCTCGTAGTGGAGGAAGGCGTTTTGTACAAAAAGTGGGTGTCTCCGAGTTTGAAGAGGGAAATTCTTCAACTGATAGTTCCCAAAGTAATCCGTTGTGTGTTAGAGGAGGGCCACGATTCTTCAACAGGAGGCCATTTCGGGGTCAATAAGACCCTCGAGAAAATACGGAAACGATTTTATTGGGCTACATGCAAGCAGGATGTAGAAAACTGGTGCAAATCCTGCGAAGTTTGTGTTGCAAGGAAAGGTCCTGTTGGAAAAGGGAAATCTCCTCTTCAAATCTATAACGTAGGAGCCCCATTTGATCGTGTTCAAATGGATATTCTCGGTCCTTTCCCAAAGACTTCTTCGGGAAACAGATACCTCCTCGTGATGGTGGATTGCTTTACCAGGTGGGTGGAGGTTGATCCTCTTAAGAATATCCGTACTAATTCTATTGTCGAAAGTCTTCTAAAAGAAGTTATCGCTAGACACGGAGTTCCTTTGGAGATACATACAGATCAGGGAAGGGGAGTATATTGGGAATAAAGAAAACTCGAACGACGCCTTTACATCCCCAGTCAGATGGATTAGTCGAACGTCAACATCAAACGATTCTTAACTACTTGGCGAAGTTTGTTTCAGAAAACCAAAAAGATTGGGATCGTTGGATTCCTTTATACTTGTTGGCCTATCGTTCTTCAAGGCACGAGACGACAGGAGTAACACCTGCCGAGCTCTATCTCGCCCGCGACTTAAGGTTGCCGCTAGATCTTCTTCGAGGAAAACCTCCAGGAGCATTGGAATCAGAGTTTGACTATTTGCAAAGAATCAGGAAAAAGATGGATGAAATCCACAAGAACGTAAGGAAAAGGGTAGAAATGAAATCTTCACGAATGAAGACCTGGTATGATCAAGGAGCCAGGCAAGTCTCCTTTGGAGAGGGGCAGAAGGTCTGGTTTTTCAATCCCCGAAGGACTAAGGGGAGGGCTCCTAAGTTACAGAGTAACTGGGAGGGACCTTATTTTATCGTCAGGAAACTTAGCGACGTGGTTTATTGTATTCGGAGGTCGAATGGAAGGAGAAATAAGATTGTTCACGCGGATAGGCTTGTGCCTTATCTCGAAAGGCGCGTAGGGAATCTGAGCCCGGCATAGTTTAGTTGGTAGAAAAACTGTTTGAGCTTGTTTCTGTTTTTAGTTCTTCTTTTCAGAAAGGCTCCGGATGGGAGAGGAGACGGCCGACGACCGGTACCCGTGAGGCCGGCACGCGTTGAAGACGGTCGGCGCCGGACGGGGAAGCGGACAACGCCCGAAGAGGGAAAGATTTTCTCTTACCGAAGACTGCCTCTCTCACGGTTTTCGACCGTGGTTTTCCGTGAGACAAGGGCGAATGCCGAGGCAGGGACAGGGGCGTCTTAAGGGACGAAAGGGTCCACGGGAAGTTACCCCCCCCCCTGTCAGAAGATCGGAAGAGGATCCGAAGAGGTGGAAGAGAAGACGCGGAAGAGGAAACGCGGAGGTAGTAAAGAAGGATGGAGCCCGGTAACCCGCAGCAGCAGCTCGGGGTAGGGCAGGAAGCCGTCCAGCAAGACGCGGGTCTAGGGACGAGAGGTCCCGGGAAGACCGCAACCCCTCCGCGTGGACTGGGGACGAGAGGTCTCTAGAGCACTGCCCTGCCTGAATGTCGGGACGACATTCAAGAAGAAGGGGGGCAGTGTTACATCCGCGCTCGCCGCCCGGTGTTCTTCTTGTCGCGCGGGGTTCCCTAGCAGCGCGTCGTCGGCTGTTTAACAGCGATCGGCGTATTTGTGCCGGATTTATCGGGAGTTACGGACGTGTTTCTCTGTACGCTTTTCCTTGCATTAAAGAGTTCCTTCAACCGATAACGGAGTATTTATTCCGCCTTGGCGGAGAGTGACGCGTGTGTCAGTGAGTGTGTTTCTGTGTTGGCGTGGAGGCGCAACAATATATATATTTTGTATAATATATTTCTCGTGGGTTAAGCTACCTATCGAGCGCGTCTCCAGGTGGCGGATAGGAGGACGCCCGGGAGGGGGGCTCCGGCCCGGGCCTAAACCCCCTGTGTGCCGGATGCGGATCTCCCGGGTAGTAGCGGCTATAACCCGGCCCGGCGGACGTAAAACTCCGCCGAGGGAGGGGAAGGCTGTTGCCGTGGACCAGCTTCTCAAGCCAAGCTGGGAGCTATCGTGGTGAAGGCTGCGTGGCACTGGAGGAGCAGTGTCGCTAACGATGCCTCTGGGGAACCGGGCGAAACCCCAGAGTATTTAGCCTTACCCGGGTATGCGGGGCTCTGCCCGGGCGGACCGTTTGATTCCCTAGCTTCTCGTGGGACCAAAAATGGAAACCAATATTAAAAATATTAAAATAAATGAAGAACGTGAAGGGCCAATGGAGGTCTCAGAGGGGACCTCCGGAGGCGAGGAAGCCGCAATGGTGGAGGCTGGACAGGCTCTCACGGGCCTGGAAAGCATCACTATTGCGGAAGTCGAAACCGCGGACACTGCGGGCCCTCGCAAGAGGAACCGCAGTGGGGCGGAGAAAAGGAAGGCGAGGAAGGAGAAGGGGAGGGCTCAAGTTGGGTCCTCCCGACCCCCCGGACCTACAGTCGCTCCCGAAACGCCGGTCGGGGGGACGCAGGGGACCGCCGGTAACAAGCGCCGAGTGGGCCCCGGTGAAACCCCACCGTCGACGGAGGGAGCGAGGAAGAAGAGTAGGACTCAGGGAGCTGGGTCCTACGCAAGCATAGCCGACCCCCTGACGAGGGTGATCGTGGCGGAGGGCTACCCGGAAGTGGTGATGACTGCGGAGCGGTTAGAGCTGCTGAAGGGTGCGGTCTCCAAGGAGATCGACGGGATCCGAGAGGGCACCGTGCCTCCGCCCTCCTCCTCTGCCAGCCCTGGACAGCAGGGGGAGACATGGAATCGGGTAGTGGGGAGGAAAAAAAAGAAGAGGGCCGCGACTACGAAAGCCGCTCCCCCCTCCAAAGGGAAACCCACCACCCCCTCTCCCTGGGTTCTTCCCCTTAGGGGGAAGGCCCAGGAGAAGGGGGCGGTAAAGAAGAGAAGGAGTCCGAAGTCCGCGGCAGTCATCATCACGTGCCCCGAGGGAGAGTACGCCAAAACTCTGGCGCATGCTAAGAAGAGCATCTCCCTCGGGGAGTTTGGTATCTCCGCTGGCAGTCTCCGGCCGCGGGAAGCAATAACCGGTGCCCTCGTAATGGAGGTTACGGGGCAAGATAAAGAGGCAAAGGCAGACAGGCTGGCCGACAAGTTGGCCAGTCTGTTTGAGCACACTCCGAGCGTGAGGGTTTCTCGCCCCCGCAAGTTGGCGGATCTCCGCCTGCGGGGGGTGGAACCCTCCGTTACGAAAGAGGAGGTGGTCGCCGCAGTGTCGGCCAAGGGAGGGTGCCCGCCCTCGGACATCCAAGTGGGGGAACTTAAACCCTCACCCCGTCCGAGGGGGCTGGGCACCATACTTGTGAGATGCCCTGTAGGGGCCGCTAATAGAGTGGCGCAGGGGGGTCGATTAAACCTGCAGTGGTTTTCTGTAGGGGTCGACCTCCTTGCGCCAAGGCCCCTGCAATGTTTCAAATGCATGGAGGTGGGCCATGTGAGGAACAGGTGCCCCAATGAATATGACCGCAGCGGCCGTTGTTACCGCTGCGGCGATTCGGGGCACCTGGCGGCCATCTGTGAAGCAAAGGTCTCCTGCATGATTTGTAGGGAAGCGGGGAGATCACACGATCACAGGATGGGGGGCCCTGCTTGCAAACCCCCCAAGAGGAAGGGCAAAAAGGGGACGAAGCATGCGCCGTCCCCCCCTCAACCCCCTGTTGGGGGACTGTTACAGGAAAAGGAGGAGACGAGTCCGGCGATCGTCGAAACCCCGCAAGGGGACCCAGAAACACAACCGCTTCCGCAGCGGCAACCCGGGCCTAAGGTCAGGGATATCGAGATCGCGGACCATCTCAGGTACGCCGTCGTAGTCGCCGGAGACAATTCGACTCCGGTGCCTATGGACGTGGATACCCAGGGCCAGGGGGAGCTGTTGGGCGAGTAGGCGCGTTCACGCCCACACGGCTCCTCCAGGCCAATCTGAATCACGCCTGGCAGGCCCAGGACTTGTTCCTACAGGACCTCGCCGGGCGTGATTCGGGCCTAGGAGTAATTGGGGAGCCGTACCGTGTGCCTGACTCTGACCCGAACTGGGTGTCGGCCACGGACGACTCCGCAGCCATCGTTAGGAGGCACTCCCCTCGCTCCCCTCCCATCTCCCTAATCGTGAGTGGGAGGGGGTTTGTCATAGCGAGGTGGGGTGCCTTGCATGTCGCGGGGGTTTACGCCCCCCCAGGTGGACCCTCCCGGAGTTCAAGGAATTCTTGCGGGAATTGGGGGATGGCATACGCCGGTGCCTCCCCCATCCCGTGCTGGTGGCCGGGGACTTTAACGCCTGGGCAGAGGCATGGGGTTCCCGGTCCACCGGCCCCCGCGGGAGGGTCCTCCTGAGTTGGGTGGCGGAGTGGGAGCTCGAGTTACTCAACAGGGGCTCCCAGAGCACCTGCGTCCGCTCCCGTGGGGAGTCCATAGTCGATCTGACTTGGGCGACCCCGGGGGCGGCGCGTCTGGTCGAGTCATGGGGGGTGGCCCAGCGTGAGTCATTGTCCGACCATCTCGTCATCGAGATGGTCCTCACGGCCACCCCCCGGGAGGTGCTCCTCCGCCGCCGAAGGGGGGGTGCTAAACCCCCTCGTTGGTCCCTGTCAAAGCTGGACAGGGACCGACTGATGGCGGCTGCCTCCGTGGAGACCTGGGCCGACTTGCCGGCCCAGGTCGATGCGGAGGCCGAAGCCGCGGAGATCGGAGCTATGGCCGTCCGCATTTGCGATGCGGCCATGCCCCGGTCCAAGCCCGCCTCCCGCCGGGCTATGTATTGGTGGAGCGAGGAGATCGCGGAGTTGCGCCGTAAGTCCAATGCGGCGCGCCGCGGTTTCCTCCGTGCCCGGCGGAGAGGGGCGGGCCACGACGACGAGACGGTCGCGGTGGCACGCAGTGCGTATTCTGCCGCGCGGTACGCGCTGCGGATAGCCATCCGCGACGCCAAGGCCAGGGCCTGGGATGAGTTGATCGCGCAACTCGACCAGGACCCCTGGGGGCGCCCGTACAAGATTGTGATGAAGAAGTTAAGACCGGCGGCGCCCCCAGTAGCGGAGTCTCTGGACCCCGAATTCCTCAATTGGACGGTGGAGAAACTCTTCCCCCGGAGGGATATCGCGATCCCTCCAAAAGGGGGTTCTCCGCCGTGGGAGGAGGAGTTCCGGGTCTCGGAGACCGAGCTCGTCCGGGCAGCTAAGAAGCTTGGTGCCGCAGGAAAGGCACCTGACCCGGACGGGGTGCCTGATCGCGTATGGGCCCTGGCCTTAGGCGAGGTAGGTGCCCGCCTGAGGAATCTTTTTGATACATGCCTCAGGACGGGCACCTTCCCCTCCTTATGGAAGCAGGCCAGACTAGTGCTGCTCCATAAGGAGGGGAAGCCGGCGGAGTCCCCATCGGCCTACAGGCCGATCTGTTTGCTCGACGAGGTGGGCAAGTTTTTTGAGCGAATTATCGCCAACCGCCTCGTCGAGCACTTGTCCCGGGTAGGTCCTGATCTCTCGGAGGTCCAATTCGGATTCCGGGAGGGCCGTTCGACTACGGATGCTATTATGTCCGTTAAGGCCCTCTCGGACCGGATTACTGGGGAGGGAGACGTGGCGTTGGCGGTGTCCCTAGACATCGTCAACGCCTTTAATTCCCTCCCCTGGGAATGGGTGGGGGAGGCCATGGAATTTCATGGCTTCCCCCTTTACCTCCGAGAGATAGTCTCAGATTATTTCCGGGGCAGGCAGCTCCTCTATACGAATCGAGAGGAGCTGGCAGTCGGCAGGCCGATGACTTGCGGGGTTCCACAGGGGTCCGTGTTGGGGCCCCTGTTGTGGAACCTCGCGTATAATAGGGTACTCCGCACGGCTCTCCCCCGAGGCACTCACCTGTTCTGCTACGCAGACGATACCTTGGTGGTGTCTCGGGGGAGGACATGGATGGATGCGCGGGACGGCGCCAACACAGCCGTCCGCGCAGTCGTACGCTCCATAGCGACAATGGGAATGGAGGTCGCCCCTGAAAAAAACAGAGGCAATGTTCTTTTACAGCAAGGACAAGGGGCGGCCTCCCCCTATCCAATTATGGGTAGGGGAAGATCGCATTTGGGTGGGGCCCAATCTGAAATATTTGGGTCTCACTCTGGATGGGCTCTGGGGGTTCAGAGACCACTTCGGGAAGGTCACCCCCAGAGCGGACAGGAGGTGGCCAGTCTGGGCCGCCTCCTGTCCAATGTTGGTGGTCCCAGTTATAAAGTTAGAAGGCTGTATGCGAACGTGGTGCAGTCGGTGCTGTTGTAAGGGGCACCGGCCTGGCACCGGGCCGCTACGGCCAACCGACATATCGTTGCCATGATCAACCGTGTGCAACGTCGGTTGGCCATTAGAGCGGCCCGGGCGTACCGTACCACGTCGCATGCGGCCGCCACGGCCCTGGCGGGTCTTCTTCCCATACCCCTCTTGGCGGACTCGTACGCCGAACTGTACTGGCGTACGAGGAAACCGGGAGGGGTTGGGAGAGCCGACTTGCCGCCAAGGGTCGTGGCCGAGGAAAGAAGAAAAGCCCGTCAGGGCGCCCTGGAGGCGTGGTCAGCCTACCTGAGGGGCGCCCAGGCGGGCGTGAGGACCACCAGCGCCATCCAGCCCTGTCTACCACAATGGGTAGGCAGGTGCGGACGCGGTCTTACATTCTGTATGGTGCAGGTGCTCTCCGGACATGGTTGTTTCGGAGACTACCTGCACCGTATCGGTCGGGAACGTACGACGCGGTGCCACCACTGCGCGGCCGACCAGGACTCGGCGCAACATACGTTGGAAGAGTGCCCCGCGTGGGACGAAGAGCGCCGGGTTCTGGTCGATGTGGTGGGCACCGACCTCTCCCTCCCTTCCCTTATTAGGGGAATGCTGGAGGGAGAGGCGAAATGGAAGGCAGTCTCCTCCTTCTGCGAGAGAGTTATCTCGCAGAAGGAGGAGGCAGAGAGAATTAGGAAAGGGGAGGTGGAGGTATTACCTCCTCCCTCCCCTCCCGCCCCCTCACAGAGGGGCAACACGGATGGAGACGGCGGGGGTCCTCCTCCTCGTTTCAGGAGGAACATGAACATCCCCCGCCGTCTCCCAGCCCATCTACGGGCATAGCTAAGATAGGGGGGATCCCCCGAGGGCCGGGGAGACCTTGCCCCCCCCGCCGGTCCAAGTAAAAATAGGGGGACCCCCCCTAGGGGAGAGGGACTTATTCCCCCTCCCCATCTTCTCGAGAGGGCCGGGAGGGAACTCTTATCTTTTCCTCCCGGCGGGGGGTTGCCCAGGGACGGGGGTCTCTGGGCAATTCCCGCCCCCCAACACCACCAGGCGGGGCGGGGGGAGGTTTCGGGGTGCCTCCCCCATATCATCGGTATAGGAAAAAGGGAGGTGGGAGCTCACGTCTCCCACCTCCCCAAGAATGAGGCCGTATACGGCCGAAGCCGTGCCGTGTGGGAGAGGGGAGACTAACCTCACCCCTCTCCCCGGGCACAGGCCGTATACGGCCACGCCCGAGGGGTGGAGGGACGAATGCCTCGTAGCGATACCCCTCCACCCCTCATTGTGGGCCGAGGATAGGCACCCCCCAGCAGTTTTAGTGGGTATGCCGGGAGGGACACTTCTGCCCTCCCGGTGAGTCCCACATAACCCTGGAGACTCCCCCGGGTCTCCAGGGTATCTATAAAAGATTTCTGCTGGGTCACCAAAAAAAAAAAAAAAAAGAGGGCACCGTGCCTAGATTCCACGGCACTTATCTGAAGGCTGGGGCGGCTGTTGTCAGATGCGCGGACGCGGAGACGCTGAGCTGGTTGGAAAAACGGATCAGCGTCATTGCACCGTGGGAAGGGGCCAGCCTTAGGGTGGTGGGCGTGGAGGCGCTGCAAAAGCGGTACAGGGCGGTGGTTTGGCTCTCGGGACGTCTCGAGAGCGCGACCGCTGTCCTGGGGCGGCTGGAGCGGCAGAATCCCGGCCTCGGCACCGCGGGCTGGAACGTCTTTGCTGAGAACGTAGGGGCTACCCCTGAGGGTAGGAACCTGGTTCTCGGCATTCCAGAGTCCAGCGTCCTCAAGTTGAGGAAGCTGGAGTTTAGGCCCTACCTGGGCATGGACCGAGTCACCTTTAGGGTGAGCGGGACGGCCCAGAGTGGAGGGGTGGAGGGGCAGAAAAGGTCTGACCCAGGGGTTGCGCCCTAATTCACGGGCCTAACCGGGGTGACCTTTACCCAGATTAACTTGCACCACAGCAAAGGGGCCTCGGCCGTTCTTGCCAGGCACCTAGCTAGGGTGCACACAGCGATCTCACTGATACAAGAACCTTGGCTGGTCCAAGGCTGTGTCAGGGGATTAGCGGGGTGCGGAAGGCTCTTTAGGGCCCCGCAAGAGCAACGCCCAAGAGCCTGTATGGCGATCAAGGGGGTTGAAGCCCGACTAATACCCGATTTCTGTTCTAGAGATGTGGTAGCAGCGGAGATTGAAATCGCCGGCGAGGCCAACGAGGTCAGGAAACTGGTGGTGTGCTCGGCCTACTTCCCGCATGAGGAGGAGGGCTCGCTGCCACCGACGCCGGTGATACGTCTGGCAGAATACTGCCAAGAGAGAAGGATTCCCCTAATCCTGGGGTGCGACGCAAATGCGCACCACACGGTATGGAATAGCACGGACACCAATGAAAGAGGTAGAAGACTGTTGGAATTTCTGGTGACCACGGACCTGGAAATTCTCAACAAGGGTAACGAGCCCACCTTCGTCACAGCGGTGAGAAGGGAAGTGCTGGACCTGACAATCTGTTCCAAACAGATAGCTCAAGAGGTGACTGACTGGAGAGTCTCGAAAGAGCCCTCGCTGTCGGATCACAGACAAATCACCTTCAGAATGGCCAAGGTCAAGTCTGAAGAGGTTATAATAAGAGACCCAAAGAAAACCAACTGGGAATCCTATCGAGAAGATCTAGCGAAAGGCCTCAGAGGCTTCCCTAGGAGGCACGGGACCGCGCTGGAGATAGAGCTCTGTGTGGACCATCTGCAGAGGGCTCTGTCTGACAGCTTCGAAAAGAACTGTCCAGAAAGGACAGTTAGAAACACCAAGGGTACTTCCTGGTGGAGCCCCAAACTGCAGGAGCTCAGAGGTGCGGCACGTCGGGCCTGGAATAGAGCCAGGAACACGGACCGTCAGGCCGACTGGGATCTTTACCGAAGAGCTCAGAAGGCCTACAGGGATTCTGTGGTGAGGGTGAAAAGGGAAAGCTGGGAGAGATTCTGCGAGTCGGTGGAAGGCATGCCTGAAACCGCGAGACTATGCAGGGTCTTATCCAGAACTTCAGACGCTAGACTTGAAGCCATCAGGCTCGCAAACGGGACGATGGTGACGGGCGAACAGTGTCTGGTGCACCTACTGGAGACGAACTTCCCGGGCTTCCAAAGAGGAACGAGCGAATGTTCGTCCCAGTGGGAAGACACGGGCTCGAGAAGGGCACGTGGAAGTGACTGGGCACTCGCAGCCCAAATTGTCAAACCCGATAGGGTAAGATGGGCTGTGAATGCTTTCAAGCCCTTTAAGTCGGCGGGGCCCGACCGAGTCTTTCCGGCTCTTCTACAGGAGGGGCTGGAATTGATTATCGGGCCCCTCACCAGAACATTAAGGGCTTGTCTGGCACTGGGCTACACGCCTAGTGCTTGGAGACGGGCCAGGGTAGTGTTCATTCCGAAAGCGGGAAGGACGAGTTACACCTGTGCCAAGGACTTCCGGCCGATCAGCCTGACGTCTTTTCTTCTCAAGACGTTAGAAAGGCTGGTCGAAGTTTACGTGCGAGATGTCGTCCTCGTGCAACATCCGTTGCACGAGAACCAGCACGCGTATCGCACGGGGTACTCCACTGAGACCGCCCTCCATTCTGTCGTATCGATGATCGAGGGACAATTGGAGAGGAAGGGTTACGTGGTAGGAACATTCCTGGACATAGAGGGTGCCTTTAACAACACCCCACACGAAGTGGTGTGCAGGGAAGCGGCCAGAAGAGGAGTGCCGGAGAGGATCATTTTGTGGATCAGGGGCATGCTCGGACGGCAAGTGACGGCCTCATTGGGCACGGTGAGTGTCAGCGGATGGGTGGACAGGGGCTGCCCTCAAGGGGGAGTACTCTCTCCACTCTTGTGGTGTCTGGTAGCTGACAAGCTGCTAGACACATTGAATAGAAGGGGCTTCTATGCGCAGGGGTATGCCGACGATTTGGCTGTTCTTGTGCGAGGACCCTTCTTAGAAACACTTCTAGAGCTAACGCAAGCGGCTCTGGAGGTGGTGGAAGAATGGTGCCGGGAGACGGGTCGGTTAATCCGCTCAAGACGGGTCTCGTGGTATTCACACAAGGTGGACCCTGTGGAGGGCCCCACACTTGGAGGAATCAGGCTGGCTCCTTCCGAGTCGGTGAAATATCTAGGAGTTATCCTGGATAAGAAGTTGACATGGAGGGAACATCTTGACGATCGCTGTAGGAGCATCTGCTCCTACTTCTGGACGTGCAGACGGACCTTTGGCCGGACCTGGGGTCTGAGGCCAAGAATGGTCCTTTGGATCTACACGGCTATACTGCGCCCCAGACTACTCTATGCGTCGGTAGTGTGGTGGCCCAGGGTACTGAAAAGAGGCGCCAAGGTTGCCCTGGAACACGTTAGAGCTTTGATTCTACGAGGGGCTCTTGGCGCTCTGCGAACAACACCGGTGGCGGCGATGGGAGTGCTGCTGGATGTTGAACCACTCCATCTGACGGTAATGGCGGCAGCTGCGGCTGCGGCTCACCGCCTGAGATGTGAAGTCAAGTGGAAGGCGGGTGCGAGGCACACGAAACTCCCGGACGAAATTCTATCGGGCTCCGTTTTTGCGATGGGGCAAGATAGAATGCCAAGGATCCGTGCCTTCGAAAGAGGATACAGGGTATGTCTCTCCAAGCGAGAGGACTGGAGGGACGCCAAGGGGCCGATCTCTCTAGGAGGGGACGTCTGGTTCACGGATGGCTCCAGAAGGGGAGAGGGCTCCGGTGCGGGCATCTTTTGCCAACGAGAAGAGGTGAAAGAAATCATCCCCCTCGGGAAATACGCCACGGTGTTCCAGGCGGAGACCGTGGCTGTTCTGAACTGTGCACTGGAGCTGCTGGGATCTGGAAGGACTGGCAGGTGCATCAAGATCTGTTCGGATAGTCAGGCGGTGATTAAAGCGCTTGGCTCCCCGATCTTCACCTCACGGCTGGTCTGGGACTGCAGGTGCACCCTAGAAGAGCTGGCGAGAAGAAACGAAGTTGCCCTGGTTTGGGTCCCCGGACACGCGGGGATTAAGGGCAACGAGATGGCCGACCAGCTCGCCAGAGCTGGAGCAGTGACGGGAATGCTGGGACCGGAGCCAGCAGTTGGGGTCCCCTACTCTCTGAGTAGAGAAAGGATCCGGAGCTGGCTGAGGGGCCAGCACCTGGAATACTGGAAAAATGAAACCAAAGTCAAATGCAGACAAGCTAGCGCTCTGCTGGGAGATTCTCCCGGAGAGGGCCTGGCGAGGAGCATAAGACGGTTGAGCAGGAAGGACGCCAGACTGGCGGTACAAATACTGACAGGACATGGCGTCCTGAATTATCACATGCACAGGCTGGGTGTCAGTGATTCACCCGACTGTAGAGCATGTGGGGAAGAGGATGAAACAAGCCTCCACATTTTAAGTCAGTGCCCAGCACTTGCAGGGCAGCGACTTCGCTGGTTGGGCTCAGCTTTGCTGGAGCCCGAGCAAATAAGACAGTTGTCGATTGGGGACCTGCTCTCCTTCTGGAAGGGGACAGGTCTACCCTAATCACGGCTGTTTTAACGGGGAGACACAATGGACTCGGTCTGAGTGTCGCTGGTAGGGCTCGAAGAGACCTCCCCCCCGAATATTATTATTATTATTATTATTATATATTTTATTATTTTGATACATAATTAATACATAATTAATTTTTTTATAATAATATGTATAACACAGGGCCACAAAGGGAAAAACGGGTGGAGCATTTCAGAGCTCAGTACACCTTTATGTTTTTCGGGTCGCAGATTACGATGCTGGTGTCCGTTTGACCCCAGCACGTCTGGGTCAAGGTCAAATGAAGGTCAAACACCTTAGATGGGGATGTACAATTTTTTTGACACCGGATTCTGAAAGAGCGGAAAATTCTACGTCCGAATATGTTTTGACCTTTAGGCCAAAGTGACCTCCGAAGGTCATATAGAGGTCATCTGAAGGTGAAATCGTTTCCTTGATATTCTCGGCTGATTCTTTGATAAGTAGCTGATCTCGAGTCAGTTGACCTTATGTTTCTCGGGTCGCTGATTACGATGCTGGTGTCCGTTCGACCCCAGCTCGTCTGGGTCAAGGTCAGATGAAGGTCAAACACCTTAGATGGGGATGTACAATTTTTTTGACCCCGGGTTCTGAAAGAGCGAAAAATTTTACGTCCCAATATGGTTTGACCTTCAGGTCAAAGTGACCTCCGGAGGACATATGACTGTATAACCTTTTCGTGCCTGCCCCCCCAGGAGCACCTCCACGTGGTGACGGCGGGCAACGGGTCACCGGCAAAGTCCCTGGGTGAAGGCGTTCAAGCCGTCATGGCAGGCACACGTAAAAGCCTTACGATGCAGGGACTCGGAACCCCAGTATCGGCGATTGGTCAGGGTGAGCAAGCGGGCAGTTTTCGGGGTGTACTTCTCCCCGAATAAGAGCCTCGCCGAGTTCGAAAAATTTCTGGACCGGGTGGCGATCACTGTCGCTGGATCGTTACCCGGCCGGGTTGTGGTCATGGGGGACCTGAACGCCAAATCGGCGCTCTGGGGGTCCCCTGTGACCGACGCCAAGGGCAAGGCTCTGTCGGACTGGGCAGCGGGGTTGGGCCTCGATATTTTGAATCAAGGCTCAGCCCAAACGTGTGTCAGGCGGCGGGGGGGGTCTATAGTGGATGTTTCGTTCGCTTCCCCCGCTGCCGCACGTCTCGTGTTGAAATGGAGGGTCGAGGAGGGGGTAGAAACACTGTCGGATCATCGATATGTAAGGTTCGACATCTCCACCTCCACACCCTTGACCACTCCACGCTGCCCAGGGGCGACACCCCGGCAGCCCAGATGGGCGCTGAAGCGTCTGGATAAAGACGCTCTGATGGCAGCCGCCATCGCCGTTGCCTGGCCGGAAGCCCCGGCCGGGCACGACGGGGACGTGAACGAGGAGGCGGCCTGGCTCCGTGAAGGCATGACCCAGATATGTGATGCGGGCATGCCGAGAGCCAGGCCGATGAAGCCCCGTCGTAAGGTGTACTGGTGGAGCGAGGAAATAGCGAGGCTCCGGGCGCTATGCGTCCGGGCCAGCCGCCAGTACACCCGTCACCGCAGAAGAAAACGCGGTGACGCGGCGATAGAGGCAGGTCTGTATGAGTCATACGTTACAGCGAAGAAGACTCTGCAGACCGCCATCAGGGATGCCAAGACCCGAGCGTGGGAGGAGCTGATGGAGACTCTGGACACTGATCCGTGGGGGCGTCCATATCGCATAGTGCGCAATAAATTGCGCCCATGGACGCCCCCGATCACGGAGAGTCTCCATCCCCGGCTCCTGGAGGACACCGTTACCACCCTCTTCCCTCCTGCTGAGGGAGAGGGCTGGAGTCCTCCAGGCGGGATAGGGGGGGCGGGACCGCCGGCCGTTGAAGCCGGCGAAGCAGCCCCCGTGCCGGGAGTCTCCCATGAGGAGATGGCCGGGGCCGTCAGACGTATGGGAGCGAAGAATACCGCTCCCGGTCCTGACGGCATACCCGGCCGTGCATGGGTCTTGGCCCTCAGCGCCCTTGGGGAGCGGCTTAGGCTGCTTTTTGACAAGTGCCTGAGCCGCGGCCAGTTCCCCCAGATATGGAAACAGGCCAAATTGGTCCTGTTAAAGAAGGCGGAGCGCCCCGCGGACAGCCCATCCGCGTATCGCCCGATATGTTTGTTAGACGAGGCGGGCAAGCTGCTTGAGAGAGTAATAGCTGCTCGCCTCCGTCAGCACCTATCCACGGTTGGGCCCGATTTGGCGGACTGCCAATACGGGTTCCGAGAGGGTCGGTCGACGATTGACGCGATTTTACGCGTCAAGACCCTCTCGGAGGAGGCCGTCTCCCGGGGCGGGGTGGCGTTGGGGGTGTCATTAGACATCTCCAACGCCTTTAACTCCCTGCCCTGGGAGTGTATATTGGGGGCACTCAAGTACCACCGGGTGCCCCCATATTTGCAGTCCGTCATTGAGGACTACTTCCGGGATAGGTGCATCGTATACACCGGGCGATGCGCGGCCCCCCATCAGAGGATGATGGAGAGGGGGGTCCCGCAGGGGTCGGTGCTAGGACCCCTGCTATGGGACATGGGATATGATTGGGTCCTGCGGGGCGCACTCCTCCCGGGCATTGACAAAGTCTGCTATGCAGATGATACATTCGTCATTGCCCGGGGGGAGGACTGGGAGTCGGCGAGCCGACTCGCGATGGTTGGGGTGACACTAGTGGTGCGCCGCATCCGGATGCTGGGGCTGGAGGTTGCGGTCCACAAAACCGAAGCCATTTGGTTCTGTGGACCGCGGAGGAGGAAGCCTCCTCCTCAATGCACCAGCATCCGGATAGAGGGAGTCCGCGTCGAGGTGAGGTCCTCACTTAAATATCTGGGCCTCATCCTCGACAGCAGCTGGTCGTTCAAAGAGCATTTTGCCGCAATGGGCCCCCGAGTCAGAAAGGAGGTGGCCAACTTTGGCCGCCTCCTGCCTAACCTCGGGGGTCCAAGGGATGGATGCCGCCGCCTCTACGCGGCGGTTGTAGGTTCAATCGCGCTGTACGGTGCCCCCGTGTGGCACGGAGAGCTGAGGGCCAGCAGTAGAACCGCCATGTTAGCGGTTCAAAGAATGCTGGCCCTCCGCTTAGCACGGGGGTACCGGACCGTCGCGTTAGAGGCGGCACTGGTGGTGGCCGGACAACTCCCTTGGGATGTCCAGGCCGGAGTCCGCGCGTCTATGTATGAGTGGCGCGCGCGGCTCCGTGCCGGGGGAATCCGGCCATCACCAAAAGCGATTGCGGCAAGGCACGACCAGCTGCGACAGCGCGCAGTCGAGAGATGGAAGGACGAGCTAGTCCATTGTAGGAGGGGACTGCGCGCTGTCGGGGCGATCCGGCCAGTTCTGGCCGAGTGGATGGATCGCCCCCACGGCGGACTCCAGTACAGGCTGGTGCAGGTACTCACAGGCCATGGATGTTTTGGCGAGTACCTGCACTACAAAGCCAAGAGAGAGCGCACTACTAAGTGTCACCATTGTGATGAGACGGTGGACACGGCGCAGCACACCTTAGAGCATTGCCCAGCTTGGGCAGAGCTGCGCCGTGTCCTGATAGAAGTAATGGTAGACGAGAGAAGGAGAACAGAAGAAGAGGAGCCTGGGGGGGAGGACCTCTCGCTTCCGGCCGTCGTGAAAACGATGGTCCGGAGCGAGAGGTCATGGGGTGCAATGGCCTCCTTTTGCGAGAGCGTGCTTTCGCAAAAGGAGGCAGCCGAGCGGGATCGGGAAGTCGACCCCGACGCCGATCCCGCTCGAAGAAAGAGGAGGGGACAGAGGAGGCGGCAATTCGCCCGCCTCCTCTGATACTGCCGGTATGGCAGCCCCTCCTCCTCACACGAGACGCGGCCGACAAGTGCGGGGGCACTTGTGGCCACCAGGCGTCTCGGAGTGGGGGGACGACTTTGCTAGGTGGTCCGGCAAGTCGCCCCAGTCGGGGTCGGGGGGTGGGGGGGAGGCGCGCGCTTTTCAAGCGTTAATCCCTCCCTTCGCCCCCTCTTCGGAGAAGGGTCCCTCCTCCTCTTGCATCGTTCTACCTCCCAGTCTCTTCGTGGGAGGCGAGGAGGGGTGCAAGTAGGGGGAGGAACACTGTGCGTTGGGGGGCACCGGTAGTATGCCGGTTGCGTTCCCGGGGTCCCCCAACAACGCACGAGGAGGGCCACCGTAGGGTTTTAGCCGGTAAGAGTCCGGCATAACCTGCTCCCTCCCCCGGGGGAGCGGGTATCCATGAGGATTTCCCTACGTAAAAAAAAAAAAAAAAAAGTGAGCAAGCGGGCCCGCAGTCGTCGTCATCATGCGACCGCAGCTCTAATTTGGTGGAAAACTTGGCCTTTTTAGAGTCTAATGCTACAAGTTCCATAGCAACCCCATGCCATCAACGGTTAAGCAACTTTTGTGTTGTTTGTGGAAAATATATCATCGCAAATAAGGGGCGGAAATTTAATGATGCTATGAAAGTATGTTACCAAAAGTGTTTCAATATAGATTCAACTAAAATGAACAATTCTTGGACGCCAACAAAATTATGTATCACATGCTCTCTCAGAATCACGGGGAAAAAGAAAATAAAATTTGTTTCTCCTACAATCTGGCGGAAGCCAAAAGATCATGCCACTGATTGCTATTTCTGTTTGACCGACATATCTGGGTACAATAAAAGGAATAGTTCTGCAATATCATACGCATCAGTTCACTCTGTAATTCATGCTGTTTTTAACAGCAATGAACAGTGTGAAAGTGAACATAAGATGTCTGTTGATGAAGTACCTTCTGGAACAGAAATTGATGATGAAGATACAAGAATGTCATTTAATGAATTTTACGATCAACAAAATAACGCTTTAAATGAATCGCAAGAATCAGAAGAAGTTCAACATGGCGATTCTCATGTTTTTAATCAAGATGAGCTAAGTGACTTGGTTCGAGACGCAGGTCTGTCTAAAGAGATTTCCGAACTCATAGCTTCTAGATTACAAGAAAAAAATTGTTTAGCTCCAGGCACGCGAGTGACGTTTTATCGTGATCGCGACCTCCCATTCAGAAAATTTTTCTCTAAAGCACAGGGTTTGGTTTATTGCAATGATGTTGAAGGGCTGATCAATGAATATAAAAGTGTAAGGTATGAAGCTCGTGATTGGCGGCTATTCATTGATTCATCGGTAAGAAGTTTAAAAGCTGTCCTGCTTCACAATGGAAACGAATATGCTCCTATACCGGTTGGTCATTCAGTAACCTTGAAAGAAGCATACATCAATCTCGATTTTTTACTTAAAAAATTGAATTACGATAGCCATAAGTGGCAATTAGTTGGAGATTTAAAAATAACCAGTATTGTATTAGGTCAACAGAGCGGCAACACGAAGTATCCATGTTTTATTTGCGAGTGGGATAGTCGTGCCCGAGACCAACATTATGTAAAAAAGGACTGGCCTCTTAGGCAAGCATTAACTCCAGGTTCTAAGAACGTTATTCAGAAGAGCCTCATTCCTACTCATAAAGTTATTCTACCACCTTTACATATCAAACTAGGCTTATTTAAACAGCTTATCAAAGCTATGAGGGAATCACAAAGCGATGCTTTCATGTACTTGTTCGAGAAATTTCCCAATATCTCTGAAGCAAAAATTAATGAAGGTATTTTTGATGGCCCTCAAATAAGAAAACTGATTAAAGATGAAGAATTCGAAATGAGAATGACAACTAATGAAAAAGCAGCTTGGTGCAGTTTCAAAGAAGTTCAACAAAAGTTTTTAGGAAATAACAAAGACCCTGATTACAAGAATATTGTTGAGAAATTGTTAGAAAACTTTCGAAGGATGAGATGTTTAATGAATTTGAAGATCCATTTTCTCCATTCTCACATCGATTACTTCCCTGAGAATTTAGGAGACTTTAGTGAGGAGCAGGGTGAGAGATTTCACCAAGACTTGAAAGAGTTTGAGAGGAGGTATCAAGGTGTTTGGGATGTGAATATGATGGCAGACTATTGTTGGTCTTTAAAAAGAGACACATCCAATGTACACAAGAGAAAATCGCTCAGGAGAAGTTTTGCGAATAAAAGAACACGTCATTCATAAATTTCTGATTTGCATCTCTACTAAAAAATAAGTTAATTAAACAACAACAGCTCAATTTTTCACATGCGATTTACAAATTAAAATAAGTAGACGATGTAAACAAAATGATGGTGGGATAAATTCAGGCCAGCATCGTAATCTGCGACCCGAGAAACATAAGGTCAACTGACTCGAGATCAGCTACTTATCAAAGAATCAGCCGAGAATATCAAGGAAACGATTTCACCTTCAGATGACCTCTATATGACCTTCGGAGGTCACTTTGGCCTAAAGGTCAAAACATATTCGGACGTAGAATTTTCCGCTCTTTCAGAATC
Source organism: Crematogaster levior (assembly GCA_901521435.1). Taxonomy (NCBI): domain Eukaryota; kingdom Metazoa; phylum Arthropoda; class Insecta; order Hymenoptera; family Formicidae; genus Crematogaster; species Crematogaster levior. Next base: position 88,395 of record CABEGB010000789.1, read on the forward strand.
CGGTGTCAAAAAAATTGTACATCCCCATCTAAGGTGTTTGACCTTCATTTGACCTTGACCCAGACGTGCTGGGGTCAAACGGACACCAGCATCGTAATCTGCGACCCGAAAAACATAAAGGTGTACTGAGCTCTGAAATGCTCCACCCGTTTTTCCCTTTGTGGCCCTGTGTAATTAATAATTTATTTTTTTTGCCTTTGTTTATTTTAACATTACATTTTATATTATTATATATAGCATTATTAATGATACGCTTTACAAATTTTTATTTATTTTGTAACGTATTATTATAATAATTTATAATTCTTCCTATTTTGTATTAGTTTTATTAAATTATATTATTCTGATGTGTAAGTAATGATTATGAGTTAGAAAGAGAACAAACAAGAGTGAGTGAGAGAAAAGTTTAGATGGTGTTACTGGGCAACTCGCTTATTTCGCGCATGCGCACTCCATTTTGGCCAACACTAACTTCAAGAGTACCGACAGAGAGTTGCGCTACTTGATATACTGTGCTTGAGGATCTCTAGGGTTGCGTTCAGATTCCCCCACCCGGGTGCACTATAATACTAAAAGTACTATAGCATACGTGATATGTACAGTCGCGGACATTGATTTGTTCCGTGACCCCTTTCCGCGGGGCAAGAGGAATATGGAGAAGATGGAGAATATCCGTGGCGCCACCCAGCGGCGGCCCTGTTTTACCGCTCCTGATTTGTCATATCCATATTCCCCTTGCCCCGCGGAAAGGGGTCACGGAACAAATCAATGTCCGCGAGTGTACTATTCACAGACTTCTATATATTACTAGACTGCTAACTCCCCAAATTTTGCTTATGTAAAATGGCCTCAAAAAGTATGTACTAAAAGTGTCTCATTGTGCACATGCGCAGAAGCAAAAAGATATATATAATCAATGTATTCTCCATAATACGATTATTCTAACCTATAATTCTAATCTTTTTACATAAAAAAAGTGATCCGCGATACGTGATAAAAACGTCATAAAAAAGAAGTCAACAATGCCATTTAAATGTGCTGTTTTAAACTGCAAAAGCACAACAGCATACAGAGAGAAAAATGACAAAATCTCTTTCTTTAAGTAAGTATTATTTAATTAAAATATGTGGTAGAATTATATTGTCGTGACACTGCTATGTTTTTCGATCATTAAAAGAAATTTTAAATATATTTAGTATCAATGTTAATAAATTAATGTTAATAAATTGTTAAATAATTTAGATTTCCTATAAGTATACCTTATTTATTGGAACAATGGATAACAGCAGTTAATAGAAAAAATTGGATACCAACATCATCAAGCCGTATTTGTCAATTTCATTTTACTGATAGTGATTTTGCAAATACATCAAAAGTGAGAAGATTAAAAGCAGATATTATACCCACTCAAAATTTATATGATCAAAGTTCTGATAAAGATTCAAGTAAGTATATCAACAATTGCACATATAAAAATCAGAAAATTATTTAATATATGAATTTTATTTATATAGATTCAAATGAAGATAATATCGAGAATCTGAATGTCCAAACCTTAAATGAAACAGATATTACTGCACAACATAATACAGCTGATACAACACACAATACGATACAGCTAGGTACGAAAATAGTAAATTATAATATATATTATACGAAAATCAGAAAATTATTTAATTACATGATTTCTTACGTAGCGTATATAATTAGATTTCATGATTCTACATGGATTTTACTACTATATATCTTATTAATTTTTGTAATATAATTTATGTCTTTTATTTTAGGCTTAACAGAATCTCAAAAACGTGAATCTACAAATATATTACAAAGGACAAACATAAAATGTCGTAAACTGGAAGATGAAAATAAAAAACTTAAAGCAATGATCAGTTCATTAACACAAGATTATGAAAAACAATTAAACAATCAAGCAGATATGTTTAAAACTTTTATAGAAAAAGAAAAAAAAATTGGAAAAAAAGCTTGTTTTCGAAAAAAAAAAATTAAATTATTAAATAGAAAAGCAAATCGAAAAGAAATACAAATTGATAACTTGATACATAAATTAAAAGGTTCAAAAGTAATTAATGATGAAACGTATGATATGTTAAGTTCTGATTTGGGTAAAGTATCTTCTGAAATATTTAAAAATGATCATAAAAATAAAAATAAACAAAAAGGACGACGTTATTCCGAAGATATAAAAAGGTTTGCATTGACCTTACATTATCATTCCCCAAAAGCTTACGGGTATTGTAGGTCAGCATGTGTTTTCTTCTATTTCTTTTTCAAAATTCTTTTATGCATTAAGAAGTATATATAAATATAAATAAATTAATTATATATACACATACACATATATATGTATATATAAATTAATAGTAAAAAAATATTAACTAAGTATATTTATTAATGTATAACCTGATTTATTACTGTATATATTTGCATGTTTTATGTTTGAACATTTATTTATTATTATTAACTTCAACAAAAAAATCACAGGTAGCACATGTTCATTTTATATACCAATGTTTAGGAAATGATTATGTCCTACCTGGGATATGTTGGACTTATTAATTGAATAAATATAATATATTGCATGACTATTAATAGAACATATGCTTATAAAGCTGTTTAATTATAACTGCTTGTATGTTTATATAAACTATAATATATCCTTTTCCTTTTAAAATACTTATTAGTAATTTATTAATACTTCAGTAACAATTTGTCACTTATTGATTATATCTCTGTGCACTATTACTAAATCTGTCTGCAAAATCTGTCTTTTTTCTTACAATACTTTTCTTATAATACTTTTTCTTAATTTTTGATATATATTATTTACGACTTTACCTATTATTACCTAGCATCAAATGTGCATTAAATGTGCAAATATAAAAAATATATTTAATATTATTGTTATTAAAATAGTATTTCTCATAAAACTATTTTTTTAGAACAATTTTCAAATTGCCACATCCATCATCTATGCGAAATTGGATGTCCAATATAAATATAGGGCCTGGATTTCAATTGAAAATATTACAAGCTCTCAACGAATTAGATGAAAAAGAAAAGGATTGTTGCCTTATATTAGATGCAATGGCAATTAAGCAACAAATCACATGGAATGGAGAGAAACACAAGTACATAGGATTTTGTGATTATGGTAATGCTGTATCTATAGAAAATAATGATGTAGAAGCAAAGGAAGCTTTAGTATTCTTATTAGTATCGTTAAAAGGAGCATGGAAATGGCCAATTGCATATTTTTTGGTAAATAAAACATCTTCGACAATACTGTGTCAATTAATAAGAAATGCGTTAATTCTCTGTTGCGAATATAATTTACGTGTACATAGTTTAACATTCGATGGTGATACATGCAATTGTAGTGCAATGAATGAGCTTGGAGCAAAAATATTTGCTGAAGATTATAGACAAATTAAAAATTCATTTCCATGCCCTTCTAATGAAAATAAAAATGTAAAAATCATATTGGATCCATGCCATATGGTTAAATTAGCTAGAAATGCGTTAGCAGATTACAAAGAATTTAAAACTGATGAAGGTTCTATTAAATGGGATTATATTGTGAAGTTACATACTTTACAAAAGCAATTAACTTTGAAATTTAAAAATCGTTTATCTTCACAATGTATAAATTGGAAACAAAATAAAATGAAGGTGAAGTATGCTGTACATGTTCTGAGTTCATCAGTTGCTAATGCTATAGAATTTTTAGAAGCTGAAGGCTTTCAGGATTTTCGGGATAGTTCTGCAACAGTCAAATTTTTGAGAACAATACCCATACAGCACAGACTCTTGCAGCAACATTGCTGCAACATTTCAACATTGCAATTGCAAATACAATGTTGCAGAGATATCACAAAGTATTGTTAAACTTGCAATTGCAGTGCAATGTTGCAGAGATATTGCAAAAATTGCGTGATGTATATGTTTAATTTTATTATTTTTAGCATACTTTGCGTATTATATTTCGTTCATCCAAAGATATAAAAGAATTTTTTTGTTTGTGTTATACGATATTGTTTATCGATTTCTGTACACGTTTATAATTTTATTATTATACATAAATTATAATAAATAAATATATATGTATTATATAATTCAGACTCTTATTATATTTATTATATAATATTTGTACTTTATACAGTATACATATATAGACGATCAGTGTTATAACTTTCAATAATAAAATTATACCATTCTCAAACTATGGAATGATTTAATTTTTTATGTTATTAAAACTATTATGCTCCGATATGTGTGTGTATATATATATATATACATATATATATATATATATATATATGGGACACCCTGTATATATATACATACACATATTGGCATGATAGTCTTAAAACATATGAAATTAAACCATTCTATAGTTTCAGAATGATATAATTATGTATACAAAATATTATTGCATACACATTGTATTGCAATGTTGCTGCAATATTACATTGCAATATTTCTAAAAGCGGACATTTTATTGTTGCTGCAATGCTGCAGCAACGTTGCTGCAATATTTCGCAATGTTTCTGCAATGTTGCAATCTTGCAAAAAAATATTGCTGCAATGTTGCTGCAATGTTGCTGTGCTGTATGGGTAGATCGCTTATTCGATATATTAAATTCTAGAAATCCTTTCGGAAAAGGTTTCAAGGCACCCATTTTTTCAAAAAATATTGAATATTTAAGGCATATTGTTAATGATACAACAAAGTATTTATTTTCTTTAAAAACATCTGATGGTCGATTACTACATCGCACTGCAAGAAAAACATTTATATATGGTTTGTCAATTGCTGCTCAATCAATTTTAGATATTTCAACAGAAATTTTTAAAAATAATGAATCTTTTAAATATATTTTAAGTTATAAATTTTCACAAGATTATTTAGAAATATTATTTTCGAAGATTCGTGGGCGACACGGTTTTAATAACAATCCAACTTGCCAACAATTTACGTATGCAATGAAACAAATTTTATTACATACTGACATAAAAGCTTCAATAAATTCGAATTGTTTTGAATTTGATGCAGAATATGCCACATCTATATTTCCTTTAATGTGGAAGAAAAAGAAACAGGATAATATTTTTAATGATTTAGAATTTGAAAACGATGACGAATATAATAATGATTTTCATGAAATATCATTGAAAAAGCACGATACTGTTACTGATTACATAATTTATTATATTAGCGGTTACATTGTTAAAAAATTAAAGTATCTTAACTGCGAATCTTGTATTTTAAATTTAAGAAATATAGAATCTGAGCATAATTATGCTCATGAAGAAACATTTTCCACATTTTTAAATTTCTGCAATAATGGTGGATTAGTAAAACCTTCTGCATCAGTTTTTTATATATGCAAGGAAACTGAAAAACAATTACAAATTATAACAGATCATTTCTGTGAAATAAATATAAAAGAAATAGATAAAAAAGTGATAAATAAAGTAAAAAATGTACTTATTTTTAATAACAAAATATTTCCTAACTTACAATGCGAAGACATAAATTTACTGGAAATGCCTCATAAAATTCAATTAATAATAGCAGTGTGTAATAAATATATCACAATACGGCTGCATTCAAAATTTTATCAAGAAGAAATTTTAAAACCAATTCGAAAACGCCATCAGCTGACTAAACAAATCTTATTTTTAAGAGAATAATTAATAAAAAAGTTAATATTAAAACAATATAATCCCAGATCAATAGAACTTTTTGTTATAGTAATTTGTTTTTTTTATTTGTATTATATTTGTTTCTGTATTTTTGTTTTTTATTTTTTTATTTTGTAATAATTTTATATATTTATATGTAATTAATTAAAATAATATAAAGATAAAATATAAATGTAAAATGTGTATTTTTTATTTATCCTTAAAATATTTTACATACATATATCAATCATTTTATAATGTCATTTAATAAAAATATTAAAAATAATATATTTTATATACAAAAACATTAAAAATAATATTTCTTATATACAATTTTAGTGTTATACATTAGTATTTTTATATAAAATATTTTGCATACTATACATTTTATAAAGCTTGATTCATTTAGATTAACTTAGCTTAATAATATTATTATTTAATAATAATATTATTATTTTTTAAATAGATTTCTGTTTTTTGGACGAGATATTAGTTAATTGTATTATGTATGTGTTTATTACGAATGTGTAGCATGTAGCGACATACATCACAAAGCGCATGCGCAGAAAGGAATACTTTATGTGTCGTTTCGTCCATAAGAAATGGACACGCCTTGTACATAAGGAGTTAGCAGTCTAGTAATATATAGAAATCTGTGGTACTATTACAACTTCTAGTATTATAGTTACCCGGGTGGGGAATCTGAACGCAACCTAGCATAACCCATCCTATACAAGTGTGTATGCTCCACTTCTTCCGGTACATGACCTCGATATAGTTAGCAAACAAATTCAATATTTCGTATTATTTATTATTCCATTTGTTTGAGAATCATTTGGGCAAGTTTAGGAAAGAATTCTCATAGTTTGGGAAATAATAGTTTATTTAAAGTTAATAAAAATAAGTTTAGTGTCTAAATAGCAGAAAAAATTTTAAAAATTTTATTTGGGAAACATTTGTATAACGGTCCCATAGTTTAGGAAATAATAATTCGATGTAATAAGTAAATAAAAATTTCTCCATAATGACCTCAACAGCAAATACAATGAACATTTCAGTTCTTAGGTGAAAATGAAGAGTTATATTCACTGTTTCAGCTGAAGAATATGAGCAAATAATTAAAGGAGGTAAATTGATTATTAATGTTTTTCTTTTATAAATGAAATGTACATCTGGATTTTATCCTTATCATAATCTTATAATGTTTAGAAACGTTCTCAATTATTAAACAAAATTAAATAGTTCTTTTTTAACGTGTTTAGAAAAAATGCAACTTATGTAATGAAAGCTTTTTTAATATTATAATAAAATTTCTGGAGATAAGAAAAATTATCTTTTTTTAATCTCCATATTTTTTCTTTACTTTCATTTTCCATATCTTTTTTTCCATATCTTCCTCTTCATCACTTGAAAGTTCATCACTTTCATCACTACTACTTCTTGAAACGCATGAGTCTTCTTTTATTCCCTGCCGAAAATATGCGATTAAAACCGATTTAAAAAAAAGTTGGTAATTCTTCAGAGTAACTACAGCAGCACCAAATTCAATAAAATTTGGTATATCGACGTGTTTTTGCACGAAACTCACGAATCTGGCCGTAAAAATTGTCGCTCTGCTCTGCGAAGCGAGATATTAATAGTTAAAGTTCGCGACTCGCTAGGTTAAGAAACCTGTCATATCGACGATACACGGACTGACTGAGCATGCGGATTGGTGAACGCAGCTCAGCTGACCATGCGCAGTGACGAAACGCAGGTCAGCTGACCATGTAACGTCATAAGTCCGCGAAATTGAAAAAGGATACGAGTTAGGTCAATCGCGTGGAGGCAGTGTAAAATATACGCATGGAAAGTTGCAAACCCATGTGGAACCGAATTTTTACTGACCGCCACGCGTAGCCGCGCGCTTCGCGCGCGGATTAAAATTATAACCAACTCGCTGCGTGGAGGCGTAGCCAACAATGTAGAACTCGACTCTCTCACCGCCTCAACCCCCATCCCTCCCCCCCCGCTTCGCGGGGGGGGGGCGGGGGAGGCGGCGAACGCAGTAGAATAATCATATGGAAGTTTGCAGGAAATTCGCAACAACAATGTTAGGCTTATTTGAATTTGTACAAGTTATCCACAATAAAAACGAATTAATAGATTTTTTAATTAAGCATGGCATAATAACAAATACAATTAAGTGTAGTCAATGCGGTAACGATATAAATATTAATAAAGATACACTGACATATCGATGTGGAAAACGATATTACATAAAGAATGAACATAAGAAACGTGTTCTTAAGTGCTGCGACTTTTATAAAAGTGCTAAAACAAATACTTGGTTCCACAAGAGCATGTTAGACATTGCTACTATCTGTAAGATAGTAGCATGTTTCCTAATGTTTCGTCATCCGAAATTTGATGATACTATGGATGAGACTGGCGTAGCGTCAGCCACGGTTACAGATTGGTTCAATTTTTGCCGAGAGGTAATTATATTTTAATTTATTATAATTATTGCACCGTAAAGGAAAATGTATTATAATTAATGTAGGAAACTAAATGTTAATATTATTCTTTCGTTTGCAGGTCTGTGAGTTCTGGGTAGAAAACCAAAGTGAAAAACTTGGTGGCCCAGGACGCACAGTGGAAATTGATGAGGCGAAAATTGGGAAACGAAAATATAATCGTGGCCGACTTGTGAAAGGAAATTGGATATTTGGAGGATACGAGCGAGAAACAAAGAAAGTCTACATCGTTCCAGTCGAGGATCGGACTGAAGAAACACTCCTGGCGTGTATTAAAGAATGGATTCTGCCAGGAACTACCATCGTGTCAGATTGTTGGAAGTCTTACAATTGCTTAAGCAATGAAGGCTTTCAACATCTGACAGTGAACCATTCTTACAATTTTGTCGATCCTGAGAGTGGTAAGAAATAAAATATATATAGATAGCTAATTATATTATTGTACATAATGTTTTGCATTATATATTTAAATATGTTTTTTAACTTTGTAGATGCACACACTCAACATATAGAGCGCGTTTGGAGAGAAGTTCGTGGAAATATTCCAAGATATGGAACTAATTCCGAACATTATCTTGGATATTTAGCCGAATTTCTTTTCAAACGTGCCTATAAACGACTGGAACGTATCGAAGCTTTTTTTTAAATCATCGCGGAGATGTATCCTCCAATATCCAGTTGTGGAAAAACTGAAGATCAGCCATCCATATCATCTATATCATCCGAGGGACCAAGTACAAGTCAATCTTAAAAACTAAATTTTATAAAAGTCGCAGGACTTGAGAACACGTTTCTTATGTTCATTCTTTATGTAATATCGTTTTCCACATCGATATGTCAGTGTATCTTTATTAATATTTATATCGTTACCGCACTGACTACACTTAATTGTATTTGTTATTATGCCATGCTTAATTAAAAAATCTATTAATTCGTTTTTATTGTGGATAACTTGTACAAATTCAAATAAGCCTAACATTGTTGTTGCGAATTTCCTGCAAACTTCCATATGATTATTCTACTGCGTTCGCCGCCTCCCCCCCCCCCCGCGAAGCGGGAGGGGAGGGATGGGGGTTGAGGCGGTGAGAGAGTCGAGTTCTACATTGTTGGCTACGCCTCCACGCAGCGAGTTGGTTATAATTTTAATCCGCGCGCGAAGCGCGCGGCTACGCGTGGCGGCCAGTAAAAATTCGGTTCCACATGGGTTTGCAACTTTCCACGCGTATATTTTACACTGCCTCCACGCGATTGACCTAACTCGTATCCTTTTTCAATTTCGCGGACTTATGACGTTACATGGTCAGCTGAGCTGCGTTCACCAATCCGCATGCTCAGTCAGTCCGTGCATCGTCGATATGACAGGTTTCTTAACCTAGCGAGTCGCGAACTTTAACTATTAATATCTCGCTTCGCAGAGCAGAGCGACAATTTTTACGGCCAGATTCGTGAGTTTCGTGCAAAAACACGTCGATATACCAAATTTTATTGAATTTGGTGCTGCTGTAGTTACTCTGAAGAATTACCAAAAAGTTATCCGAATCGATCGGGATTTCTGCACCAAAAATACGGTATTAAAACCGATTAAAAATAAGATCAGATTTAGTACAATTCGGACGGATTAATATTGGGATAAATCCATATCAATCCGCAGAATTTCATAAATTATAATTAAATCAAATTTTAATGCGATGTGACATGCTAAGACGTTGAAAATTCTTGTGTGCCACTTTTAAATAAAGAGATATTTTGATGAAATAACACTATAAATAATGTTAATAAATTTGTAAAATTGTTTAAAAGCTATGCTTTTTTGGCAGTTAATAAACAACCGCCAAGAAAAAAAAAATTTTTCGAACAATTTTACAAATTTGTTAACATGATTTACAATGTTATTTTATTAAAATAGCTTTTTATTTAAAAATGGCACGCAAGAATTCTCAGCGTCTTAGTGTATCATTTCTCGCTTCTAATGTCAAGATTCTAAAACGTGGTCGCGAAGAGTATTAGAAGTTTTAATGCAACTGAATTGAAATGTTTTAAAATTTTTATATTATGCATTACAATAGTAACTTTCAAGTACAATAGTAATATAAATAATTTATAAAATTAGAAAAATAAAATCTTCAATAAACTTTCTTAAAATATTGTAACAAAAAAAAATTTTGTTACTATTTGTACTGTAGTTTGTACTATTATTATCATCCTTATATATAATCTTACATATATTTGACATATATATTATTTCTATATATATTTCTTTTTTTTAAATTTAACATACCTCTATGCTGTTAAAAATTTTCAAAAAATTCAAAAAAATTCGAAACAACTGATACTTAAAATAAATGAAACTGTGATTTTCACAATTAAAACATTTCAGGTGAAAAGTCATAAAAACGACCACCTTCATTAACAATATTTTCATTTTCTTCGCTTTGTTCGCTAGTCTCTTGAATAGTACTGTTTCTTCTGTTTCTGTATTTCTTTTTCTTCTTGTCACTATTTTTTGGCTTCGCATTTTCGTCATTCATTTGTGAATCATCAACAATGTCCTCGTTTTCTTCATCAATCGATTGATTTTCATCGGTATCTTTTTCACATATTTTCTTAAAATCAGCAATTTTTTTCCCCACATAATAAAAAAATTTAGACATTTCTCTCATAGAATTATCTTTGTCAGGAGTATTGGCAAATTTTTTTTTGTACACGTTGTTTATCCAATGCTTGTATGCATCTAAACAAAAATATAAATGACAATATATACTTTTAGCTCAGTACTATGATCTTAAAAAAAAAAAAATAATATATATAAAATAATATATATTATATATACATATAGTAAAATAAAATAATATTCTCAAATGATTATACTTATGAGTTTATATCCATTATTATAATATTCCATTAATTTTGTTCAGAAATTATTAGTAATAAACGTTATATTCTTATATGTTTATATTGATATTATATGTTGCACAATGAAACATGTTTTACCTTCACAAGCTCCCAGTTTCTTTTCATCCAATTTATTGCATTTCCTTTTTTTACCGCATCGTGTAGAAGTGTATCCTGTAACAGTGCTAGTCATAAGCAATTCATCGTCGAAAACAGCAAGAATAATATTACTTGCAAATTGGCGAGGAGTTTTTGACGAGTTCAACACTCTGTTATAGTGGATTTCACTTATCCATTCGTTTCGCCCAATGTGAATCTGTAATGCGTGCATGAATGTTTATTATCATAACGAATGCTATAGAGTAAAATGCGATGATAGGATGTATAAAGCATATAAAAAATGTATCGTTAAAGGTGTTGTATTTCACAGTCAGAAATATCGGCACGAAATAAGGCACGAAGGACGAGTGATACAATGGTTCAGTTGCATTCGGATGAATATGGACAAATATTACACATCATTCTTTTAAATAATAAATGTCACATTCAAATATCAAAAATTACAATCAGTTCCAACAAACCGTTCGTACATGTATCGTACATGGATAAAATAGAATCAGAAGATTATGTACATAGCTCAATAGTTCCCATAAGTGATGTAAAAAGCAAGATTATTCATATAAATGTAGGATATTCTAGATATTTATGCAAACTTCCGAATGTATATGAGATTCAATAATAATAACATTGTAATAAATATAATTCTGTTTATTTAAAAAAATATTATTGTAGATTTATTTTAAAGAATATAATTGAAAATGTTATGCAAACCTTAATATATTTGAAATTATTAATAATAATAATTGTAATAAACAATTCTCTTTTTTTATTTAAAAAAATATACAACTTATGTCCGTTTATACCAACGTGGTTGAAATTTAATCGTTGGTTAATTTGCAGAATGACAACGTTAAAATTTATAATAACATAATTATTGCATATAATATAGTAGAAATGCTTAAACTTTGATGTTGCCAGCATCCTGCAAGTTGACCAATGATTAAATTTAAACCTTTGGTAGAAATGAGCATTAAGCGGATTATTTTGGATTATATATCCATCCGATTATTCAAATTTATTTGGATTGATAACAGTATGGATTAGAATGTAATTATTTCGGATTAAAAATAATTCGCGAAAGCGATAGTAAAATCAATTACGATTCGTGTGGGATCAAAACCGATTACTTTTTAATCCGCTTGTGGATTGAACCGATTAAAATAGCTTAAAATCGATTAAAAAGGATTCCGTTTTAATCGGTTTTAATCGCACATTTTCGGCAGAGTTGTAAAAGAAAATGTTACAATAATTGTAGAAATTAATTCCGATTCGTTTAACCTTAAATCCTGATCCTCTATGCTTAAAGTGCCTCTAAGGGCCACTTCGACCAAACTCTAATTGACTCAATCGTTAATTAAAGAATTACCAACATGACAAAATGGAAATTCAATATGATCAACTGTATTTCTGGCGATATAATCGCCCTAACCTCTAAACTTTTGTTACACATCTTTTTATGTTGTCCCAACAAAGATGTAAACTTTTTTCAGACTTAATATTTGTTCTATTCTTATTGTACTTAATTATTACATTCGTTCATGTCTTTTCTTTTTTGTACATTAGATATATTATCAGTTCTTTTGTTTTCTATTATGTGACTACATAAAAAAATTATATCTAATAAATGATTCTTATCATAATCCATATATTTTGTTCGTCGCATTTTGTCAATACTCTGCAAATTATTATTTGAATGTTTCATAATTTTAATTAAATAATTTTTCAAATTTATTTACTTAAATAAACTAATCAAATAAATTAATTTTTGAATAGTTAAATATAGTTACATCGAGTATCCTGGCCAATGCTACTATTATATTGAATCCTACGTTATTAACTATAATACTTGTATATGAGAAGATGTGTAACAAAAGATTAGAGGCAATTATATCGCCAGAAATACAGTTGATCATACTGAATTTCCATTTTGTCATGTTGGCAATCCTTTAATCCATAATTGAGTCAATCGGAGTTTGGTCGAAGTGGCCCTAAAAATGGTACGATCGAAATTCATTTCATACAAGAAACTGACACCCGCATGCGTTCAGTCCACCACGCTTCGATTATAGCACGAAATTTAAACTCGACGACAAACATATATGGTATATAACATTGATAATTCATAGGGGGACCGCAAAAAATTATTTCCATCCTCAAAAAACTAGACATATAGATTTGAGTTGAATCTGATTTTGCGTGGAAAGTAAATCCATGTAAAGCCTATTCTACAATGACAATAAGCAGTACAGAGTAAAGAGTAAAAAGTAAAATTTGACGAATTAAAGGCAGTAATGAAAATCAGCAAATCCCATTTCGTACTCTTTACTTCTTACTCCTTACTCTGTACTGCTTACTGCCATTGTAGAATAGGCTTAAAACCTAGCTTTGCATCGAAAATTGCAAACCCATGTGGAACCTTACTTACGCATTAAAAAGTGTACGCTGTCGTTACTCATCACACCGCCGGACTGCCTCACGAAGCTAGGTCTCACATGAGTTTACAACTTTCCACTCAAAGCGATGTGTAACTTGTGGCGATACGCCTTCCCCTCCTCGTCACGGGCCGATCAGCCGCCCGACACGTGCACGCCGACGCCAATAATACCCCAAAACGCCGCCCGCGGCCCGCGCCGCACCTGTCGGCTCCGACGCGCGACTTCTCCCGCCACTACTCGGTACCTGCCGGCCGGGTATAAAAGGCGGCCGGCGCGTCAAGTCGGGACCAGTCCCTGCGGTCGGGAGCTACCGACCGCTTCCTACTACACGGTGAACGGGTGCTACCGTCACAGCCGGGAGCTACCGGTGTGTAGGCTTTCCCCCTTCGGGAGCTACCGAAGGTTCTATACCTTGTCACCTCCTACCCGAGTCGGGAGCTACCGACTCTTCCGCACGGCGAACGGGAGCTACCGTTCGCAGCCGGGAGCTACCGGTGTGCAAGTTTCCCCCCTCGGGAGCTACCGAGGGATTTATTACCTGACCGATCCCCAGACCGGGTGTTACCGAACACCACGCCGAATACCGTTCTTTGCGAGTACGCGCCGCGCCGGGAGTCCGCGACCGCACCGAATCCGCCGTGTACGTCGGAAATTAGCTATAAGCCGTGTCCGTCCGCGCCTGGTTCGTAAGTCCGTGTCTAGTAGTAAGTCTGTGCCTGCGTCCACGTTAGTAATAAGTTTGCGTTTAGTAGTAAGCCTGCGTATGCGTCCGCGTCTAATAAGTCTGCGTCTAGTGTAACTCTTTGTTAGTAATAAGTCCGACTCTAACTATAAGCGTGTGAGCCAGCGCGACCTGTGCGCTCTCACACACTCACACACACCCACACATTATAAATACAATCTGTACATCATACACCAACCTTTCTATTGAATAAATATCTGTTTTGTTACTAAATACCAAGAGCAGTGTTTCACCCTTTCTCACCCTAACCCCGGCGAGCTATTCCCACCGTTCCCAGCGTGCGAAAGGCGTACCGTCACAAACTTATTAGGCATATATAACTTAAAATTAGTTTCATAAGTTTAAGACGCATAGACCCACTAAATAATTAAAAATTAAATAGTCATATTAAATTTAATGGTTGGATTAAACGTAGATTGTGAAACCGGACAGAGTATAATTGGTTGTAAATGAAAGACTTGGTTGTTTTCAAATTTTTTTTGTTGCGAGTTGTATACTTACCGTTGATTTTTGCATAATTATATAAAATACAAAAAATAAAAAATAACTGTTCCAAACAATTGTATACTTACACATATGTTTATTTTTTATTCAATAATTGAAAATATATGGACAAATTCAATACTTTTACGTTTTAAATTACATAAAATAATTTTAATACTTACTTGTGAAATAATATATTAATTAACGCGATCCTGCTAATGCTCCCGTACACAGCACACCGTGGTATTACAGATACAAAAACCTTTTTTTATTGATAAATAGGTCAATATCACTTTTCTGATTAAAAACAACACGTGCAAAAAGAACAATCCGATTATCGTTCCTCCGGTGACGATAATGGCATACTGCGGATGCATGAAAAGACAAAGACATATCAAATCTAAAGTTTCTGTCTCTTTCTTTCTCACTACTTTATGATTGAGTCACTCTCTGCTGTAAGAAAAGATAGGGAATGCTCCATCCAAGGTCTGTAAATGAACGACGGGAGGGGGAAAGGAAGGTCTTCCCACTTATTTAGACATTTGGCCCTAAAATGGCGGGGCCGCTATTTCCAGATGTTTAACCTAAATTTTTTGTCAGAGCTGTCAATGTATCAATACATACATACAATATATACATACATACATACATACTTCGTACATACATACATGGCGCTCATGCATACATACACACATACATCCCACCCACACATTCACTACATATATACTTGGACATACATACAAAATATACATACACACATGCATACACACATGCATACACATACATACACATTATCCATACACACATACTCCACACTGCACAATTCCGCACGCCACATCTCCACACACAATTCCACACCTTACACATACATACATACATACACAAACATTACCCACACATTACACCCACACACACCCACACCTAATAATTCCATTAATAATTACACACACCTATACACATTACATATAATTTACGCCTATTAATGTACAATACACATTACCGCCATTATTATTGCCTCTCTAAGTTTCATTAATAACACACGCATTAACACACGCACGTATTAACGCACGTACGCACATTCCACCATTACCTCCAATTACACACATTATTACTAATAATAATACCCATTAGACATTAATAATACGCATATTATATATTATTAACATTAAACACATTATTA
Organism: Crematogaster levior; assembly: GCA_901521435.1. Classification (NCBI taxonomy): domain Eukaryota; kingdom Metazoa; phylum Arthropoda; class Insecta; order Hymenoptera; family Formicidae; genus Crematogaster; species Crematogaster levior. The sequence goes on from CABEGB010000789.1 coordinate 104,472, forward strand.
CGCATTAACTATTAACATTATTAGTAGTTATTAAAACATTAACACACACAACAGCATACAAACCCACCCACGCAAAACACACACACAAATTCTTACACATACAAAAAAACCGTTTACTTTCAACACATTCCCATTGGTCACCCTGTATCATATGAAAAAATGTATACAATACATAAAAAATACATGCAATACAATATTGTTGCGCCCGCGTCCGTCACCTGGTACGCAATGAAGTTGCGTACCGGGGAATGAATCTCTTCCCCTGGCGACGCCTGTTTACGCGTTGCCAGGCGCGTTGTTGTCGAGAACGAGCTGTCAATCTGCTACGCCTGTATTTTACGGAGTTACAATAAATCCCTTTGTTATTCTTTATCCCGAGTTGGTTCTTTCCGCGAGAGCCGCGGAATGTGTGCGCGAGTGAGCGTGAAGCGTGCGCGAGTGCAACATTTTGGGGGCTCGTCCGGGATCGGACGTGAGAGGACGTTTTTGCTGACTAACGCGCCTTCGTTCTCCGACGCAGCGGGATGTCTACAGAGACGACTACGCCCGTCCTGACGAGGAGGAGAGCCAGGGAGACCGCTCCAGAGACCTCTTCCGAGATGGCGACCTTTCAGGAGATGCTCGCGGAGATGCGCTCGATGCGAGAGGAGCAGGCGCGCAGGGAAAAGGAACTCGCGGAGCAGCTGCGACAGCACGGCGAGGAACTGCGGATCCTCCGCACGAATCAGCTAAGTCTTTCCATTAACAGTGATGCGAACTTGCGCGAGAGCGGAGACGCGGGGCGCGCGGATTTGAGGCGCGTTCCGGCGTGCGCGGACGGCGAGAGTACCGAGTTCGCGTCGAAACTCAAGCCCGATACCTTTGACGGCTCGGTTCCGCTGAAAGAGTTCCTTCTTCAATTTGATTTAGTTGCGCGAGCGAATCGTTGGGGCGATTCTTTTAGGGCAGTCGCTCTCGCTACGTGCTTGCGGGGGAAGGCGCGCTCCGTCCTGGAGACCGTCCAGGATCTAGACGGCTTGAAGTTTGAGGAGCTTAAATCGAAGCTGGAGTTGCGTTTCGGGGAAACGCACTCGGCTCAAAGCAGCTACACCCGGTTTGCGAACCGGAGGCAGAGATTCGGGGAGGATTTCGCCGCGCTCGGGGCAGAGCTCGAGAAGCTTGCCCGCTACGCCTATCCCGAGTGCCCCTTCGAGGTTCGCGAGAAAATTGCCTGCGCGCAGTTCATCTCTGCGCTCTCCAACGATTTCATAAGGAGAACGCTCCAGCTGGAGGGGGTCTCCTCCCTAAAGGCGGCTATCGAGAGGGCGAAAGCCGTGAGGGAAATTTTAGGAGAGGGCCGCGAGGGGGGAAATCTTTACTCTCGCAAGCCGAATACGGGCACGGGGGAGAAAAGCTCGTCGGAGGCGAGCCTTCCCTCAGACGGAGGGAACAGGGATGCGAAAGGCGGTTTTGAGGAGTTTAGGAGGGGGAGTCGGAACCCGTAGGGAATCTACCGTTTCTTTTTTAGAGTTAAGTTTTTTTTTGTTACGAGTTACTGCGTGTTGCGTTTTCCTTAGGAAAAGAGTGGCGCGTGGCACGGGGCTGGAGGATGTCCGGCGGAGCCGAGCGAACGTCTCCGGAGCCTGGAGCTTTCTTTTCCTGGGATGAGTTCTCTTTTTGTAAAGAAGACTGCCTCGCCCACGGTTTTTGTCCTGTGGTTTTCCCGTGGGCCTTAGGGCGAATGCCGAGGCAGGGACTTGGGGAGTCCTGCGGGACGATGGTGCCACAGGGCGTTTTCACCCCCCTTGTCTGAAGAACATCAAGATTCAAGATTCGGCATCAGGACAAGAACCAAGGACGGCGTCCGGAAAAGTCGGGGAAGATTCAAGCCTCAAGAGCGTCGAGGGCGAAGTTGAAGAGGGCCCCGCGGTCTCTCCCTGGAGCCGGTTGGGGGCCAACTCGATACCCGAGAGGAGGGTTGAGCCACCCTGGAGCCGGTTGGGAGAAGCTAGGCCGTGTCTCCCTGGAAGTCGGTTGGGGGGGCTACCCGGAGTCCGTGTAGGATGGTAGCACCGCCCTGGAGCCGGTTGGGAGAAGCTAGGCCGTGTCTCCCTGGAAGTCGGTTGGGGGGGCTACCCGGAGTCCGTGTAGGATGGTAGCACCGCCCTGGAGCCGGTTGGGAGAAGAGGATCTTCTTCTGCCCCTCTTGGATTGTCGGGACGACAATCTGGAAGAAGGGGGGCAGTGTTGCGCCCGCGTCCGTCACCTGGTACGCAATGAAGTTGCGTACCGGGGAATGAATCTCTTCCCCTGGCGACGCCTGTTTACGCGTTGCCAGGCGCGTTGTTGTCGAGAACGAGCTGTCAATCTGCTACGCCTGTATTTTACGGAGTTACAATAAATCCCTTTGTTATTCTTTATCCCGAGTTGGTTCTTTCCGCGAGAGAGCCGCGGAGTGTGTGCGCGAGTGAGCGTGAAGCGTGCGCGAGTGCAACAATACATACACACACAGTTACAGTTACTGCTTTCACACATGCTTACACACACACACACACACACACACACACACACACACATACACACACACACATACTTCGTAACCCCAAAATGGCGCTCATGCGAAAACCACAAATCTTGAGCTTCACTTCTCGCCTTCAAAGCTAGCAGTCTAGAGCATGATGCAAGTAGACACGGTGTGCTCATAACTAAGACGAGTTTACGCATAGCAACGCGCAGGCCTTAATTTCCGCGATTTTACAACAATATAAGCGCGCAGTTGTCAAGGTTATGATGCATGTTAAGCATACGAGTTGACTATAATTAAGCTATTATACAGGGTGATCCAGAATAACCTTCCACCTGTAAAATGACATATTCCTGACACAATTCTAAGACGATTTTTCCTTTATCAAAATTTGATTTGAAGCGTAGTTTTCGAGTTACAAGCAAAAATAGTTAGGAAATCACGCGTCGAGTACAGAAGGCAGGCAGGAGCGGCGCACCGCTAGCGTAACGGGGGTTCAGTTGACCGCCCGACGGGTGATTACCACCGCGTGAGTCGCTATTTTAATTTTATGACATAAAATTATGCTTTAAATAAAATTTTTATAAAGAAAAAAGTGTCTTAGAATTATGTTAGGAATACGTGTTCCTTAAAATAAAAATTACTTTAATAACAAAAAGTTGTTCCGGTTCGCCGGCCGTTGAACGCTGCAATCAGCTGATTGCTACACGCGTGTAATGCATGTGTGCATAAAAAGAAAGAGAGAGAGAGAGAGAGGGAAGGAGGGAGAGACATTCATACACATGCACGCACGTACGCATACACTTTTTTTCTCACTCTCTTTCTCTTTACACAACACACTCTCTCATTCAGTCACTCATTTACTCACTCACTCACCTGCTCAATCACCTTGTAGCAGCGTAGCGAATCCTCATGCTACGTGTTAGGTCAGGTCAGATCAGGTCTGCTGCACCGTTCACTTTCGTTCCAAGACAGGGAAGGTAAGATACGCACGCGGAGGGTGACGCGCGGTGTTCCACAGGGCTCGGTCCTTGGACCGACGCTGTGGAACGTAGCCTATGATTCGGTTCTACGGGTAGGCTTACCAACGAGGTCCCGCGCGATATGCTACGCGGATGATACCATCGTGGTAGCAGGTGGAGCCACATACCGTGAGGCGGTAGCCAGGACAGAAATGGCGGTAGCTAGTCATAAGGGAAATCTATAGTTTAGGATTGGAAGTGGCTCTCCATAAGACAGAGGCCGTTGTATTTGTCCGGCGCGCGAAACAAATCTCTGATGGGGTGATAGGGATAGGGGGGACCCGGGTAAGAATCGGACGAACCATTAAGTACCTAGGAGTCACAATAGACAGCAGATGGGGCTTTGGGGTACACTTCCGGCGGTTGCTCCCGAGAGCGGAGGGGATGGCCGCTGCTCTGGGTAGACTCATGCCCAACTTAAGGGGTCCGAGTGGACGGCGGAGGTGCCTCTATGCCGAAGTCGTCCACTCGGTTATTATGTACGGGGCCCCCGTGTGGGCCAGAGTTATGCGTGACGATAGATACATACGGGACAGCGTGGCGAGAGTGCAAAGATCCCTCGCTCTGAGGATTATTTCCGCGTACCGCACGGTCTCGCACAGGGCGGCGGCTATCCTGTCGGGGATCCCCCCGGCGGACATTACGGCCGAAAAGTTCCGGAGAGTGTATATGCGCATCCGAAGGGCTAGGGAGGAGGAACAGGAACCCGTAACAGAAAGACTAAAGAATACCATTAGGGTGCAGGAAAGAGACAGAGCCATAGAGGAGTGGAAGGCGAGGCTCGCAAGGCCAGACCAACAGGGATCGGGGGTCAGGGTCGCCGAAGCCCTAGTACCGCAACTGACGAACTGGTTAGATAGGAAAGAGGGATCACTTACTTTCAGAACAACACAAGTAATAACAGGGCATGGGTGCTTTAATGCATTCCTGTATAGGATAGGTAAGGCCGGGTCCCCTGGGTGCGCACACTTCGGGGGAGAAGAGGATACGGCCCAGCACACGCTGGCGGAGTGCCCCGCGTGGGACGAGCGCAGGCGGAGAATGATCGATGTCCTGGGATACGACCTGGAACTCGGTCCATTGCTGGGGAACGCGATAGCCTCGCAAGAGGGATGGTCTGCCTTTGCAAACTTCTGCGAGGCGGTAATGAGAGAAAAGGAGGAGGCGGAGAGGGAGAGGCAACGGGCTCCCCCACCTCCCCCCTCCCCTGACCCTCCATAATAGCGAGTGTGTGCGATGGGTGCGCGCGCACGTGCGGGCATGCACCTGGGTGTTGGCAAGCGGTTCGCCGTCTGTGCAACGCTGCGGGTGGTATTGCGCGTGGCGTGCTGCGCGCGGGCATTCGCACATGTATATAGGTGTATATATGTATATATATGTAGCTTTACATAGGAATAAGTATATACACGAGTAAACGTAGACAGGCTTGCAAGACAAGAAAGGTAGTAGTAGTACGGCACAGAACGTAATCATAATTAGGGTTTGTACATAGACTAACTATAGGATAGATTCATATAAATAAACTGAGTGGTACCCGATAATAGACGGGGAGATGTGATCTCCAAAGAGGGCGGGGGTTGCCGAGGTATACGCAGAGTTTCCGGGGCCCCTGCTGGACACTCTTGGATAGGCTAAATGCCTGAGGAGGGGTTTTTAGTGGGTAGGCGATCAAGGCAGTATCGTAATCGATGTGCCTATGATCGAATCCCACACTACCCGGGTGTACGGGCACCCGGGTGTCTTTCGGCCTTGTGCCGGGGACTGAGGGGTCCCTGACCTCTTAGTCGCCGAATCAAGAGCCGTGCACAGAAGATTTTCCCCTCCTCCGCAAAAAAAAAAAAAGGTCTGCTGCACCGTTATGATTAAGTTGTAGAGACAAAACTTTTTGTAAATTACTCTCACAAATCACCAAAACTTTTTGTAAATTACTCTCACTCGATTAACACAATACAGAATACGCGATAACGAATTCACTGATTTACTGACTCACTACCGATTCACCGATACCAAAAATTACTTTAAAAGAAACGCGAATGCAAATAGCACATGACTCGACGCGAAGCGACGGATCGCGGAAACTGCGCGACCACCAGGGTTATGTTGACAGTTGACTAGCGCTGCGACTTGCGCGTGGCGCGTGATCGACACGAGATGAGACGAACGACGGTGATTGGTCGATTCGCTTAAATTCTACTGCTTTCTGCTTAACTTTTTTTATGTGCCACGGCCTTTAAACCTTCGCATTGCGAATGCGGTAGAAAACATGAAACGTATAATGACGTACTTAAAAAAATTAATTATTTATTACAATTAATAACTATTTATAATTATAATAAATAATTATTATTTTTAAAAGCATGTGTTATACGTTATTACGTTTTCGAAACTATTGCATTCACGATGCGAAGGTTTCAGTCAATTGCAAGAATAATGTAATTAATAAATTACATTTGGGAATTTGGGAAAGTTTATTTTTATTTTGCTCAAAAGAGATGTTCCAACGTTAAAATGTATTGGTCGCTCTGAAAAGAGCGGATTGAATAAAAAAAATTTTAGAGCAGATGCTCGAAATGCCCGCCATCCATCCTAATGCAAGCTCTCATGCGTTTTAACCCTCCGAGAACACACCTCTTTTTTCAAGCATGAAGAACACTCTGGGTCAATCTGACCCGACGCTAGCTTTAAGAGTCCGCCATTTTAAAACGACGTGTTCGATCGGCTTGAAAAAATTCCTGGATATACTTGAAACTTGAATAAATGATGTTGTAAATATTAAAACTGTTTTTATAAATATTAACATATCTAAAAAAATTGTCGAAAAAAAATTTTTTTTCAAAAAATTTTATTTTACATAAATAAATCAAGAATTTTTTTAATTGAATAAGAAGAGAGATAAAGAGAGATAAGATATAAGAAAAAAAAAAGGTACGGGTCAAATTGACCCAGTGTGTTCTCGAAGGGTTAATAAATTTCTTTCGACGTTCTGCATTACTTCTTCGTCGATATCCCAAATAGCCAATCGTAATCTTGTCTCTAGATCTTCGATATCTTCGGGAAGAGTTTTATAAATTATTTCTTTACAATATCCCCATAAGAAGAAATCCAGAGGGTTGAGATCCGGCGATCTTGCGGGCCAACGTATCGGGCCGTACCGACCCATCCAGCGTCTGGGAAAATGCTCGTTTAAATAATTTGTAACGATCCTGGCATTGTGTGGCCCAGCACCGTCTTGTTGAAAGACAATCTCGTTTCTTTCACATAATGGCACATTTTCGAGAAAATCTGGTAGATTTTCTGTTAAAAAATCGACGTAGGTTCTCCCAGTTAAGACATCTGGAAGAATGACTGGACCAAGTATTTCAGTGCCCATTATTCCGGCCCACACATTGATCTTCCAACGAGTTTGAAAATTTCGGAGTCGCGTGACTCTGGGATTTTCTTCATTCCAAAAGTGCATATTATGCACATTAAAAATCCCCTCTTGTGTGAATAGCGATTCATCGCTGAATATTACACGAGAGGAATATCTGGGATCTCGATCGACGTTTCGCAGAAAATTTTCACAAAACGTTCGTCTTGCAGGGTAATCTGCTGGTCGTAAATATTGTACGCGTGTATAATGAAACGCGTGCAACTTTTCTTCTTTTAATATTTTTTGTACAGTTGAATAAGATAAATTGTGCTGTCGAGCAACTACCCGAAAACTTGTTTCGGGATTATTCTCAAAAGCACGTATAACTCTTTCCGTGTTCCGTACATTTCTAACGACGCGATCTCCTCCAGCGTCGTGTTTGTTCGGCAGGACACTGCCAGTATCGTAAAGTCTTTGAGCTGCTGCAAGTATGACGTGACCCGATGGATGTCTTCGGTCTGGATGCATTTCGGCGTATCTTCTTGCAGCAACGTTCTGCTGCCCGTGACACTCGCCAAGTGCCATTAGCATGTCGTAGTATTCTTGACTTGTATAAGCTGCCATATCTTCTTCGCGCTTATTGATAATCGCTGATAATCGCAGGCTTATTGATCGCATTATCGATCGTACATCCAATTTATACGATCTTCGCGGGTGGTCGATGCCCCCTCCCGCGACCAATCGCGAATTGGTTACCAATTAGCGCGCGACGTGGATGGCGGGCATTTCGAGCTCTAAAATTTTTTTTATTCAATCCGCTCTTTTCAGAGCGACCAATACATTTTAACGTTGGAACATCTCTTTTGAGCAAAATAAAAATAAACTTTCCCAAATTCCCAAATGTAATTTATTAATTACATTATTCTTGCAATTGACTGAAACCTTCGCATCGTGAATGCAATAGTTTCGAAAACGTAATAACGTATAACACATGCTTTTAAAAATAATAATTATTTATTATAATTATAAATAGTTATTAATTGTAATAAATAATTAATTTTTTTAAGTACGTCATTATACGTTTCATGTTTTCTACCGCATTCGCAATGCGAAGGTTTAAAGGCCGTGGCACATAAAAAAAGTTAAGCAGAAAGCAGTAAAATTTAAGCGAATCGACCAATCACCGTCGTTTTTGGTATCGGTGAATCGGTAGTGAGTCAGTAAATCAGTGAATTCGTTATCGCGTATTCTGTATTGTGTTAATCGAGTGAGAGTAATTTACAAAAAGTTTTGGTGATTTGTGAGAGTAATTTACAAAAAGTTTTGTCTCTACAACTTAATCATAACGGTGCAGCAGACCTGACCTTTTTTTTTTTTTTTTTGACTCAGTGGAAATCTTTTATAGATACCCTGGAGACCCGGGGGAGTCTCCAGGGTTATGTGGGACTCACCGGGAGGGAAAGAATCCCCTCCCGGCATACCCACTAAAACCACTGAGGGTGACCTTTCCTTGGCCCATAGTGAGGGGGAGCTGGGAATCACCAGAGGTATGCTTCCAGCTCCCCCTCGGGCGTGGCCGCTAGGCCTCTGTCCCGGGAGAGGGAGTAATTATACTCCCTCCCCAGATTGCCAAACCTCGGGGAAGGCCGGGTCACCACCAACCTTCCCCCGCCCCCCCAGATGTTAGGAGGGTGGCCGCCCCCTGTTGTTATGGGCTAGGGACGACTGGGGGCCCCCGCCCCCAGCCGCTCCTTTTTGCCTTTTTTGTTCTTCCCGATTTTCTCGGGGACAACGGGGGAGGAGGGCATAAAATCTCTCTCCTCCTCCAGCCCCGCAATGAAAAATCGGTTGGCTTCCAACCTAGAATCGGGGAGCATATCTGTCTGCCCCGATTTTGCTTCCGGAGATTTGGAGCGCCGACCCCAGGACCCCATCACGTGGCCATGAAGCTCCCAAATGGGATTCTCTGTGGCCAGCTTCGTGACGGAGCCCTTAATGAGGTCGACACTCCTCATCCCTTGAGGGAGGACCTTCGCCAAAAACCGAATCCTGCTGGCTTCCCCCTTTATTTTGCAGAGACCCTCTGCTACTCTGAGGTCTCTGCGTCTCACTTCTTCCATCACCATTCCCCACAATTGAACGTGATGTGGCGGAATGGCGACGGAAACCTCCGGGTCAGCCCATTGACCCGCGGTGAGAGACACCGCGGACCGCCTGAAAAAGAGAACGAAGGGGACGGGCGCCGACAGTGCCGACGCTTTCGCCCCCTCCGCTTCCTCCTCATCCAACAACCCCAAAGGGGCTGGTACCGCCGGTTCAGGGGGAGCAGTCCTCCCCTCGTGGGTCTTCTTCCTGGGGGGAGTCTCCTCCGGAGAGGCCGATGCCGCCTCCTCCTCAAGGGAGACAATCACCCCCTCATGGGTCTGTTTCACCAGGGGAGTTTTTACACCCCCCCTCCATCTGTATATCCTCTTCCTCTTGAGCCCCTTACGGGGTTCAAGAGGACCATCCGACAACCTGGATAGGCTGACTGTGGGGAGGAGATGGGACAGCTTAGTGTCTCCCATCTCCCCCCCCCCATCTCCTCCACCACCTTAGAGAAGGAAAACTCCCTTGCGGGAGTTTCTCCCTTCATACACCTCCCAAAAACAAACACCTCCGTAAGGAGGTGTTCAGCCTCCTTCAGAAGGGGGGGGTTCTGGAAGCCCGTCATCAGCAGGTTCCCCAACCGTCTCCTTCTCCCTGATTGGGGGGAGGGGAGGATTCTCCCCCCCACCCACCTCCACATCCATGGGGGCTCCACCAGGGAAACCCCCAGGGATCGCCTCCGCGGAGGCCGCCACCGAGCCGGCACACGTGCCTTCTACGGTGACGACCTCCGATGTAACCTCCGCCTGGGGAGGAGACACCCCGACCAGCGGGAGCGCCTCCCCAGGTACCAAGGGAGGGGATGTAACACCCTCTCCTTTATTTCTCCTTCTCCTCCTACCACCTCCTTTGCGGGGAGGGACCTCCGGCCACTCGCTCCCACCAATTCGGTGGGAGGCCGAGTGCCCCACCTCAAAGCACATGGGGCAGTGTGCGGCTCTCGCCGCACACGCCCCAACGTGGTGCCCTTCCACCCCGCACCGGAGGCAACACTTGCCCCGGTCGGTGGTGGAAGGACACCACCTTCTTGTGTGTCCCCTCGCCAGACACCTGAAGCATCTGGACGAGGGGAGACAGCGGCCACGGGGGGGGGGGGGTCTGCGTGCCCACCGTCCTTGTGGGACACGCAAACCTACCCCCCGTCCTAACCGCCGAGGCATAAGATGCCCCGGCCTTCTGGGAACTCCTGTTCCCTTTGCAACTCGGAGGGGCAAGCCCCTCCGAGCACGCGCAGGACCACCGCTCCTCCTCCTCGAAGAGGCGGAGGAGCTCCACCAGCGCTCTCCGGACCAAAGTCCAGAGAGCTCCACCACCATCCGCGGTAGCCTTCTTATGCAGGAGGTCCGCGTTCCACCTCCTGCACGGTCTGTCGCTCGATGACGACACAGGGGGGACCAGACCTGAATCCCCCCTGCGCCGGCCCCTGAGGCTCCGGGACCTCTGGGGCGGTACGTTTACTCCGTTTGTTTCCATTAAATCCATAAAATGTAATTTTTTAACGTGGTTGTCTTCCACGGGGCGTTATTTCGGAGCCCCCACTCCTAGGCCGGCAGGTATCACCCACCTCACGAGTCCGGCCTACCCGGTTTTTTAACATGGTTTTCCTTCCATCTCCTACACGTGGTGAAGCTGGGCCGGAAACCTCGGGCTACGCCCCCGGAAACCGCCCCAGCTCCACCGCCGCCCCCGGCCCCGACCTCGGAATAAGTCCGAGCGGCCCGGGAGCGACTCACACCTGGTGCGCTCTTGGACCCCGGAGAAGTTCCGGGGAGCCTCTCCACCACGGCAAGGTGGCGCACCATCGGAGGGCAGCAGACCTGACCTGACCTGACCTAACACGTAGCATGAGGATTCGCTACGCTGCTACAAGGTGATTGAGCAGGTGAGTGAGTGAGTAAATGAGTGACTGAATGAGAGAGTGTGTTGTGTAAAAGAGAGAAAGAGAGTGAGAAAAAAAGTGTATGCGTACGTGCGTGCATGTGTATGAATGTCTCTCCCTCCTTCCCTCTCTCTCTCTCTCTCTCTTTCTTTTTATGCACACATGCATTACACGCGTGTAGCAATCAGCTGATTGCAGCGTTCAACGGCCGGCGAACCGGAACAACTTTTTGTTATTAAAGTAATTTTTATTTTAAGGAACACGTATTCCTAACATAATTCTAAGACACTTTTTTCTTTATAAAAATTTTATTTAAAGCATAATTTTGTGTCATAAGATTAAAATAGCGACTCACGCGGTGGTAATCACCCGTCGGGCGGTCAACTGAACCCCCGTTACGCTAGCGGTGCGCCGCTCCTGCCTGCCTTCTGTACTCGACGCGTAATTTCCTAACTATTTTTGCTTGTAACTCGAAAACTACGCTTCAAATCAAATTTTGATAAAGGAAAAATCGTCTTAGAATTGTGTCAAGAATATGTCATTTTACAGGTGGAAGGTTATCCTGGATCACCCTGTATAGTAACGTGATACAAAGGAAGTAAATTTTAAAGATGCCGACGTGCTGTGTGAAGGGATGTAAAAGTCGCAGTGACCAGCGAATAAAATATAAATCAATAACATTTTTTTCATTCCCCAAAGATAAAAAATATAAACAAATATGGTTAAAAACGTCCTGTATGAATAATATCAACGTCTTAGAGAATGTAATAAAAATTATATAGATTGGAATTAAAAAAGTAAAAAAAAAGTAAACAAAAAATACTTAAACTAACAAATAAAATATAACATGCATGTGAACTTAGATGTATTAATAAACTTAGCAAATTTATCAGGGTCCCTAAAGACAGAACCAAATTACTAGAGAAAAACAATGTTATATATAGGATACAATGTAAAGATTGTGAGGCCTCATACGTGGGGCAAACTAAGAGACAATTAGCTACCAGATTAAAAGAACACAAGAATAATATAAGACTTGACTCATCCAAACATTCAGTAGTTACAGAGCATATGTTACAATACAACCATACATTTGATTGGGATAACACAAGGGTATTAGATACGGAAGCAAATTATAATAAAAGATTAATATCAGAAATGCTATACATTAAAGCACAGAAAAAAACTATTAATTTACAACGAGATACGGAATGTTTGAATGAGGCTTATACAGAAATCGTATCGAAGCTTACCAGTTAGTATCGATTCGCTTAACTTTCGATTATCGAAATAAATAATATTGTTCTAATCCTTGCGATTTACTTATCATAACAATGTGAACTGTGCAGTGATGATCGGCATTTAATCTTCTTCATTAGTCATTGCCTCTTGATAACAATAAACCAGACATTTAAGCACGGTGACAGTCAGCAACATTAATTATATCTACAATGAGTAATAATAAGGTATTTCAAAAAATTTTTTATTTAACAACCCCTAATGACGGTTATATTCTCACTAGAGACTTAATAATCTTATGATTATTATTTAACAGCCAACTTCCGACAATGCACTATTTAAATTTCTTGTTGAGGGATTATCTGTGTCTTACTCCACTTACGGTCATTACTCCACTGTGATTCAACAATCCGAAGGACCTAATTTTATATTATTGACTGCGACATGCTCACTGTCATGAGCATTTTGTATTTGATTTCGTTTAGACATAAGTAGAAGTTTTATTTTTTAACTCCCGCTGAAGATGACTCTGTGAATCTGAAACGCGTCCAGGATTTATTTTTATTTTTATTTTTATTTATTTGTAATTTATTCGTTTTATATTAATAATTATATAGACACAAATTTGAAATATATGTATTTATTTTTTTTGTAAGTTTTCTTTGTTGTCTTATAATTTGAGCTCAAAAGGCAAGAAATCCACACTTATTATTTTAAAAAATAACATATATATATATACAGGGTGATTCAGAACGACTTAGTTGTCCGGGCACAGACGTATTCCTGAGTGAATTCTGAGACGATTTTTCCTTTGCCAAAATTTTATTTGAAGCTTAGATTTTGAGTTATTAATGAAAATAGTTAGCGAATCGTGAGCGTACGAGAGGCAGGCAGGGACGGCGCAAGCCGCGATTCACCGTTACACGCGGGCGCTTACGCGAGGCGCCCGCTGCGATCAGCTGACGTAGCAGGCCCAAATACACATACACACACATCTCTCTCTCTCTCTCTCTCTCTCTCTCTCTCCTCTCTCTCTCTCTCTCTCTCTCTCTCTCTCTCTCCCCTCTCTCTGTCCCTCCCTTTCTCTGTCTCTCTCTTTGTCCCTCTTTCTCTCATACACACACACACACACACACGCACACACACACACACACACATTCACTTACCTTATCAAATTCGATGTCTTCGTATACCGCTTGACGGATAAATAATTCCATTCGAAATTAACAATAACACACACGTCTTATTTTACACGTATTTTACACGTAATGCAAATCCACGATAATACACACGATTGAGGATACGATATTTTTTTTCTTTCACGTATGTCAACACTTTTTTCGTATCGAATTTATTCACGCTTTTAAGTGATTTATAAATCGAGTCATTACTATTAATCACTACCGAGTAATCTCACTTCGCGGCTTATTTTTATAATTAAGAAGCAATACACACATTGCACACAATCACAGTATAATCCACACAGCATGCATGTCCAAAAGATGTACAGAGGACATTCCAATAAGAATATCTTTCAGAGATACGATCTCTTTGGGATGTCCTACAAACGTTTCCTGGATATGCAAGCTGTGTAGGAATTAATCCGCGAAACTTTTTGTCTTGTACGAAGTCTGTCACGTATCAGTACTTTCACACACTCACACTCGACTCGAATAAATCTGTTCGTTGCTGTTAATCACTACCGATTAATTTTATTCAGCGACCGACAACGATCCGAAGAAAGAAATGCGTTTACACGACACACGTAACGCCCGGTACGCGATGCGACTGTAGCAGGCTTGAAACAGCTGAGATCGTCTCAGCTGTTTCAAAAAACATAACCTGCTACAGTCGCATCGCGTACCGGGCGTTACGTGTGTCGTGTAAACGCGTTTCTTTCTTCGGATCGTTGTCGGTCGCTGAATAAAATTAATCGGTAGTGATTAACAGCAACGAACAGATTTATTCGAGTCGAGTGTGAGTGTGTGAAAGTACTGATACGTGACAGACTTCGTACAAGACAAAAAGTTTCGCGGATTAATTCCTACACAGCTTGCATATCCAGGAAACGTTTGTAGGACATCCCAAAGAGATCGTATCTCTGAAAGATATTCTTATTGGAATGTCCTCTGTACATCTTTTGGACATGCATGCTGTGTGGATTATACTGTGATTGTGTGCAATGTGTGTATTGTTTCTTAATTATAAAAATAAGCCGCGAAGTGAGATTACTCGGTAGTGATTAATAGTAATGACTCGATTTATAAATCACTTAAAAGCGTGAATAAATTCGATACGAAAAAAGTGTTGACATACGTGAAAGAAAAAAAATATCGTATCCTCAATCGTGTGTATTATCGTGGATTTGCATTACGTGTAAAATACGTGTAAAATAAGACGTGTGTGTTATTGTTAATTTCGAATGGAATTATTTATCCGTCAAGCGGTATACGAAGACATCGAATTTGATAAGGTAAGTGAATGTGTGTGTGTGTGTATGCGTGTGCGTGTGTGTATGAGAGAAAGAGGGACAAAGAGAGAGACAGAGAAAGGGACAGAGAGAGAGAGAGAGAGAGAGAGAGAGAGAGAGAGATGTGTGTGTATGTGTATTTGGGCCTGCTACGTCAGCTGATCGCAGCGGGCGCCTCGCGTAAGCGCCCGCGTGTAACGGTGAATCGCGGCTTGCGCCGTCCCTGCCTGCCTGCCTCTCGTACGCTCACGATTCGCTAACTATTTTCATTAATAACTCAAAATCTAAGCTTCAAATAAAATTTTGGCAAAGGAAAAATCGTCTCAGAATTCACTCAGGAATACGTCTGTGCCCGGACAACTAAGTCGTTCTGAATCACCCTGTATATACATACTTTTTATACACGTTTTATATACATTTATATATATTGTTGCGCCTCCGCGCCGGTCACACCAACACAGGCACACACACACTGACACACGCGGCACTCTCCGCCTCGGCGGAATTAACACTCGATGGTTATTTAAGGAACTCTTTATTAGAATCAAAGCCGTTTACAGAAACACGTCCGTTCTCTTCAAAAGATCAGACATCAAGACGCCGATCGCTGTTAGACAAGCGACGGCCCGTTGCTAGGGAACGTTCTCTCTTTAAAACGCATCGAGTGGCGCAAGCGGATGCAACACCCCTCCCTCTTCTAGAATGTCGTCCCGACATTCCGGAGGGCAGCTTCCAAGAAACTTCTCGTTTCTTAATTTGCGGCGAAGGTGCGGTCTTCTCGGGACCTCTCGTCCCTAGACCCGCTATCTTCGGACGGTTCCTTGCCCTACCCCGAGCTGCTGCTACGGGTTACCGGGCACCGTCCTCCTTGTTTCCGCGTCCTCTTCTACATTCCTCTTGCCACTTCTGCGTCCTCTTCCAATCTTTGGGCAAGGGGGGTGTATCTTTCCCTGTGGCTCCTACGTCCAATAGGACTCCCCAAGCTCCTGCCTCGGCATTCGCCCTGAGTCCCACGGAAAAACCACAGGGCAAAAACCGTGGGCGAGGCAGTCTTCGTACAGTAAATGTATTCTTCTTCGTGGAACAAAGAAGAGCCTCTTCAGCAGGAATCGTTCGTTACCACAACGTCCATCCTCTGCTTCGAGCGCCGTCCCCCTTCCGCAACGGGAGTCGTCCGCTTTCCCAACGGGCGCCGACCACCTCTTCTCTCACAAATCTGCAACGAAAACTCAAGCAGTACAACAAAATTAAACGAGAATTACTCCGGGCTCTGTTTGCGTTTCCTAAACCATAGCCACGCGTCTTTCCAAATAAGGCGCAAGCCTGTCCGCGTGCACTATTTTATTCCTGCTCCTTGAATTCCTTCGTATACAAAATACCACCTCACTAAGTTTTCTAACTACGACATAAGGACCTTCCCAACTGCTTTGTAATTTGGGAGCTTTCCCCTTTGTTCTACGAGGATTGTAAAACCAAACCTTCTGTCCCTCGCCGAAGGAGATTTGCCTGGCCTTCTGATCATACCAGCCCTTCATACGAGAAGATTTAATGCACGACCTTTTCCTAACACCTTCGTGGATTTCGTCCATCTTTCTCCTAATCCTCTGTAAATAATCTGCCTCCGTCCCTCTCGGCTCAGGAGGCCTCCCTTGAAGAAGATCTAATGGCAACCTCAAGTCTCGAGCAAGATACAGCTCCGCAGAGGTGACTCCAGTAGTTTCGTGTTTTGAGGATCTGTAAGCTAACAAGTATAATGGGATCCAGCGATCCCAATCCTTTTGGTTCTCAGCAACAAATTTTGCCAGGTAATTCAAAATTGTTTGATGATGACGCTCGACCAAACCATCCGACTGTGGATGCAAAGGTGTCGTTCGAGTTTTCCGTATTCCCAACACTAATGACAATTCACGAAATATCCTTGACTCGAAGCCTCTCCCCTGATCCGTGTGAATTTCCAACGGAACTCCGTGTCTGGAAACGACCTCTCTCAGAAGACTCTGAACAATTGTCTTTGTTCTAATATTCTTCAGAGGATCTACCTCCACCCATCTGGTGAAACAATCAATCATTACCAGAAGATACCTATTTCCTGACGCTGTCTTTGGGAAGGGGCCCAGTATATCCATTTGAACACGATCAAAAGGAGCTCCGACATTATAAATCTGTAGAGGAGATTTACCTTTCCCAATAGGACCCCTTTTTGCGACACATACCTTGCAGGACTTGCACCAGTTCTCAACATCCTGTTTGCATGAAGCCCAATAAAACCACTTCCGAATTTTTTCGAGGGTCTTATTTATACCGAAGTGTCCCCCCGAAGAGGAATCGTGTCCCTCCTCCAACACTCATTGGATCCAAGTTTTAGGGACGATTAATTGAAGAACTTCCCTCTTCAAATTCGAAGCTACCCACTTTTTGTATAAAACGCCGTCCTCAACTACGAGGGAATCCCAATACGACCAATAAACCTTTGCGGCAGGGCTCTCTGCAGAAATCTCCTGTCTTAAAGGGCGTCGCCCTGTTTCTTTTCCTAGAAGAAAAATAGAAATCTCAGAATCTTTTAACTGCTCACTACGCCAATCTACAGATCTTTCCTCAAAAAGCGTTATCCTACCTACTTCTTTTTCTTTTACTGAACTTTCTCTTACCTCAATCCCCTCGCAATAGCGACAACCTTTTTCGGCACAAGGTCGTCTTGAAAGACCATCTGCATTTCCGTGGGAAGCTCCCTTCCGATGTATGACTTCAAAGTCATACTGCTGTAACCTTTCTAACCAGCGAGCTAACTGCTCCTCGAGATTCTTGAAAGACAGCAGCCACCTTAGAGAAATGTGATCCGTACGGACTCAAAATTTTCGTCCATACAAATAGTGGTGAAAAGACCGGACGGATTCGACGATAGCTAACAATTCTCGTCTCGTTACGCAGTAATTTCCTTCAGCCTTGGTCAACACTCGGCTGAAATACGCGATCACTTTGTAATCACCGTCCTGTTTTTGTGAGAGGACACCCCCAATACCGACATTAGACGCGTCCGTATCCAAAAGAAACTCCCCTTTCCCTTTGGGGAACGCGAGAACCGGCGAACTTGTCAAGGCCAGCTTAAGTTCATTAAAAGATTTTTGACACTGCTCGCCCCAAATAAACTTAGTTTGGTTTTCCGTAAGCGCATAAAGCGGCTTTGCCAACGCGGAAAACCCTTTAACAAATTTACGATAATAAGAGCAAAATCCTAGGAAACTCCGAAGTTGCTTCTTGTTTTGGGGTACTGGCCAATCTTTTACCGCGACCACTTTTTCGGGATCCGTGGTTATACCTTTCCCGGAAACAATGTGTCCTAAATATTTTACCTCTTTACTGAACAAGACACATTTCTTGAGATTAATTTTAAGATTCGCCTTTCTTAAACAAAGAAATATTTCCCTTAAATTTCCGACCATTTCTTCAAAATTCTTTCCAAAAATAATAATATCATCAAGGTAAACCAGACATTTCTTAGAGATAAACTTATACAAAATCTGTTCCATTACGCGCTCAAAAGTGACAGGCGCGTTACAAAGACCGAAAGGCATAACCGTAAATTGCCAAAGGCCTCTCCCGATAGAAAACGCGGTTTTCTCCCTGTCCTCGGGACGGATTTTTATTTGCCAGTACCCGCTTTTAAGATCAAGTGTAGTAAACCAAGTGTTACCTGATAATTGATCCAAAATGTCGTCAATTCTTGGAAGAGGATAGGAATCTTTTACCGTAATCGAATTCAATTTCCGATAGTCCACACAAAATCTCAATGAGCCGTCCTTTTTCCTGACGAGGACCGCAGGAGAAACCCAAGGACTAGTAGATTCCTCTATTATTCCATTTTCTCTCATTTCCTCAATAATTTTTTCCACCTCAGATCTCATTTCTATGGGAATTCTCCGGGGAACCTGTTTTATGGGAGAAGAATCTTTTACATTAATAACATGCTCGCCGATCTCACAATTCCCGGCGGTTATAGTCTCGGAAAACAAATCTTGAAATTCGCGTAAAAACTCACGGAAAACTCCCTTTTGTTTAACGTCTAATTCCCGAGAATTTTCCTCAAAAAGCCCGTCTAGGCTCGAGGGAATTTCGGAATTCATCAGACGGCCACAACTTTTTTCGACGCCCTTCCCGAAAGCGAAATCGAAAACATTATTCAATCCCAGCCGTTCCAGAAAATCAACTCCCAAAATGCAATCGTCAGAGATATCGGCAATCAGCATAGGGAACTTCACGAAATTTCCCCCGATCCGTACCTCGACGACCGCCCTATGCTGCGCCTCCGAGCCGGTCGCACCAACACAGGCACACACACACTGACACACGCGGCACTCTCCGCCTCGGCGGAATTAACACTCGATGGTTATTTAAGGAACTCTTTATTAGAATCAAAGCCGTTTACAGAAACACGTCTGTTCTCTTCAAAAGATCAGACATCAAGACGCCGATCGCTGTTAGACAAGCGACGGCCCGTTGCTAGGGAACGCTCTCTCTTTAAAACGCATCGAGTGGCGCAAGCGGATGCAACAATATTATGAATAAATAAATTAATAATGTAAGTAGCGCACCTCTTGATTTTTTTTTTTTTTAAATTCTATGCCATCTTTGCAAATGCATTTGATTTTTATTGTATCATTTTTTTATATTAGGTGTACAACTTTGATTCCGCCGTTTTCCTATAGATGGCTTTAGCGGTAAATGGTGGTCGAAATAAATAGATCATAAACGTCATATAATAAACTTGGACATCTGTCAACATAATCCCATAGAAACATTAGTCGATTTGTGTCTGCATCATAAAGTTGTAACGATGCCCCCCAAAAAGCATCGTACTGCCGGTCAAAATACCCGACCAAACAGCAGAACGGGGCGCAATGCGCCCCACATTATTTTTAAACGTTTTCACACGGGTTAACGCTTGAGGCCAACAGTCTCGCGTTACCAAAAACCGAGCAATTCCGGAAAAGACTAACAATAAGTGCCGAGCGAGAGCGCAACGCCGAAACCGATTCCTCGCTCCGATACCCCGACGCGTGTGCCGATGACGGGGGATAATCCCCTTCCCGGGTAATTAGCGACTTTCGGGGTATAAAAAGACGCGCACAATTAAGACGATACCGATTCCGGAGCTTGCCAGCAGACGCTACCAGCCGACGCGAACAAGCTAATCCCGAAACCGTTTCTCGAAGCGACAAAACCAGGAAGTTGAGCGTTCTCTGCTTCCACCGAGTGTTCTCGGTAGTCGCCTCCCTGACTGAAAACCAGTGCAGTGCCAATCGTGTGGGGTATTGAGAGTGCTCTGCTTCCACCGAGAATTCTCGGTCATTGCCACCTGCAAGGATCCCGACATAATAAGGGACGCAGGGTAGAGTGTGCTCTGCTTCCGTCGAAGTTTCTCGACTCCCGCACCAGCACTTGTCATCTGTGTCTTTTCACCGAGACATCGACTAGAGTGCAGCGGAGTGTTCTCCGCTACCGCCGAGCATTCTCGGCCCGACTGTCTCCACCTATTGCAATCCGCAATTTCTCATCTTTTCGCGCCCCGACATCCGCGTACCCATACCGCGTCGCGAGCACGGGCCTGTAAGCGTAAACGCCATTGTTACGGCGATAGCAGAACCGAAACACGCCTTTAAATGCCTGGCCATTAATACGGAATACCGCGTCACGTCGAATCACGCGCCCGCCACGTGATCACGTCGCGACCACCGACGTACCGCGCTGCCGCGCATACCACACGACGCATCGCGCTACAGTGCGACTCACACATTGGCTGCGTTCAGCAGCAGAGCAGATCAGTGAGCGATCAGTGATTATTGGTCCTTTCTATTAGATCCCGAAATCTAGACCAATCATGTTGACGCATTAAAAAGAATTACTCAACAGTTGTACAACAGTTGCGTCTGCTGAACGCGACCATGGTATCCACTCCGTGCCATCATCGTCTATTATCGTATTATTGTATTATATCATATTCCCATTACTTTCGGTAATAAATCATTGTGTTTTCAAAAACTCTCGTTCGTTCGTTTCTCACGACTGACGCTTCAAACCCCGAATCCGGCGAGCTGTTCCGAGCGTTCGAACTAAGGGACTGCTTTAAAGTTATTCTCGATTGAAAATGTCAGTTTACGAGTCAAATTTTCGTCATTTGCAGGAGGTTTTAATTTTCTGCTTCAATATGAAGAAATCTGCGGCTGAGGCTCATCGAATGCTCTTAAATATTTAGGGTGAGCCCGCTATTAGTGAAAGAACGTGCCGTGAGTGGTTTCAACGCTTCAAGAACGGTGATTTTGACGTCGAAGACCGGCATAGCGGTGGAAGAGAGAAGGTTTTCGAAGATGCAGAATTGGAGGCATTACTTGATCAAGACTCGTGTCAAAATCAAAAAGAATTGGCAGATTATTGGGAGTAACCTTAACAAGCCATTTCAAAACGCCATAGGAATGATTCAAAAGCAAAGAAATTGGGTGCCGTACGAGTTGAAGCCGAGAGATGTTGAACGGCGTTTGTTTGTTTGTGAACAGCTGCTTGAAAGGCAAAGACGGAAGGAAATTCTGCATCGCATTGTGACTGGGGACAAAAAATAGGTTCATTACGATAACCCCAAGCGCAGAAAATCATGGGGAGTTCCCGGCCATGCTTCCACGTCAACGGCCAAATAGTCAACCGAATATTCACGGCTCCAAGGTCATGCTCTGTATTTGGTAGGACCAGTTCGGCGTAGTATTATGAGCTGTTAAAACCGACTGAAACAATCACAGGCGATCGGTATTGAACGCAATTGATGCGTTTGAGCCGAGCATTGAAAGACAAACGGCCGCAATACAACGAGAGACACGATAAAGTGATTTTGCAGCATGACAATGCTCGACCCCATGTTGCGAAAGTGGTCAAGACATACTTGATCACTTTCGAAACATACGAAACGTTGAAATAGGAAGTCCTACCCCACCCGCCGTATTCTCCAGACGTTGCTCCCTCTGACTATCACTTGTTTCGATCAATGGCACACGGCCTGGCTGACCAGCACTTCCGATCTTATAAAGAAGTAAAAAATTGGATCGATTCGTGGATCGCCTCAAAAAATGACCAGTTTTTTCGACGCGGGATTCGTACGTTGCCCGAAAGATGGGAGAAAGTAGTGGCCAGCGATGGACAATACTTTGAATCATAAATGTATAACCAGTTTTTTACAATAAAGCTTCGAATTTTGTAAAAAAAATGGCGGACGCAAAGTTGTACAATAATATTAATACTAATATTAACATAGATTTAATATATTGTATAATAAATTATTTAAAGACACGTTTGAAAAAAGTAATTATATTAGTATATTAGTAGGAGGAGTATGTAACAACATATGTAAAATTCAACTAAATCCAGGTGGAAAGCTTGATTATCTCCTTGTAAGAATTATAGTTCTTGAATCTCGATCGCCAAGCGTATCAGCTATAGCGAGAGAAAGAGAAGGAGACGAAAGATATGTCTGCGCTCTTCTAGCTAGTCCAGCGCATGGTCATTTTTTGAGGCGATCCACGAATCGATCCAATTTTTTACTTCTTTATAAGATCGGAAGTGCTGGTCAGCCAGGCCGTGTGCCATTGATCGAAACAAGTGATAGTCAGAGGGAGCAACGTCTGGAGAATACGGCGGGTGGGGTAGGACTTCCCATTTCAACATTTCGTGTGTTGCGAAAGTGGTCAAGTATGTCTTGACCACTTTCACAACATGGGATCGAGCATTGTCATGCTGCAAAATCACTTTATCGTGTCTCTCGTTGTATTGCGGCCGTTTGTCTTTCAATGCTCGGCTCAAACGCATCAATTGCGTTCAATACCGATCGCCTGTGATTGTTTCAGTCGGTTTTAACAGCTCATAATACACTACGCCGAGCTGGTCCCACCAAATACAGAGCATGACCTTGGAGCCGTGAATATTCGGTTGACTATTTGGCCGTTGACGTGGAAGCATGGCCGGGAACTCCCCATGATTTTCTGCGCTTGGGGTTATCGTAATGAACCCATTTTTCGTCCCCAGTCACAATGCGATGCAGAAATCCCTTCCGTCTTTGCCTTTCAAGCAGCTGTTCACAAGCAAACAAACCGCCGTTCAACATCTCTCGGCTTCAACTCGTACGGCACCCAATTTCTTTGCTTCTGAATCATTCCCATGGCGTTTTGAAATGACTTGTTGGGTTACTCCCAATGATCGTGCCAATTCTTCTTGATTTTGACACGAGTCTTGATCAAGTAATGCCTCCAATTATGCATCTTCGAAAACCTTCTCTCTTCCACCGCTATGCCGGTTTTCGACGTCAAAATTACCGTTCTTGAAGCGTTGAAACCACTCACGACACGTTCTTTCACTAATAGCGGCCTCACCCTAAGTATTTGAGAGCAATTCGATGAGCTTCAGCCGCAGATTTTTTCATATTGAAGCAGAAAATTAAAACCTCCCGCAAATGACGAGAATTTGGCTCGTAAACTGACATTTTCAATCGAGAATAACTTTATGATGCAGACACAAATCGACTAATGTTTCTATGAGGTTATGTTGACAAATGCCCAATTTTATTGTATGACGTCTATGATCTATTTATTTATTTTTTTTTTTTTTTTTATTAGAGCAAAGGAGAAGCTTTGACCAATGGTCATACAGCACCGCTACACCACGTCTGCGCATGAGCGCAACTTATAATCTAGAATTACATATATGGCACCAAATATAAAGACGTTTTTTCCTTAAACATATGCTATTATAACAAGTGCCATAAATAAAGTATGTATAAAGTATCTCAAGATTAAAAATTATTCTGCACCTTAGCAAATTAAACTTAAACTTAAACAATTAAACGTCGGTCCTTGATGTGATTATCACAATAGGTAGACAGTATGAAAGTGCTAAAAGATGAGAGTTAAACATAATATTGTAATTACAAAAGAGTATAAACTTAGTTAACTATATAACATGTGAGATATCTAAATTTAATTAAGAAATCTAATATAGAGTTAGCATACGTTCGGAGGCTTAGCTTCTATATTAAAGTAGATTAAATAGAATTGACATCAAACTTAAGCTAAAGAATAAACTTAGCTTAACTTAACATAACTTAACTTAACTTAATATAGAGTAACTTCACTTATCTGTATCTAAATTGCCTGGGCTCGCATAAAAAGTTCGATTAAGATTAAATGAAGATTTCTATTGATTTAATAAAAACCATGATTCCCAGAGTGACATCTGTAGTGTACGCGCATGCGCAAGGGACACAGAAAGTAAGTGTGACGCACCACAGCACGCATGTACCACGAGGCTAATAAATAAGATATATAATTGTACCTGAAACCTGTGTGATTATTGAGAATACCTAATCATTACAAGTGGCGACGAGGAAGAAGAACTTGAGTGCCAAGAAGTAAATAAACAGGTAAAAAAAAAAGAAAAAAAAAGAAGTAAAGTAAACTAACCTCCGTGCATTGTCAATTGACGCCTATAAATTTACTATAGGAAATAAGTGACAATGCCGGGAGACTTTATTCACTTCTAAATGAATCAGGCATTATGAAATAAATTAATTACAAGTAAGTAAAGGGCCACGCACATTGATTACAGCAAGTAACAAAAGGGCCACACACATAAATAATGTCAATAACGCATGAAAGTGCAAACTTTCCGGAAACGGCGGTTGCTTGACGAGATTATTATAACTAAAAATTCTGTCAAGTATAACGTATGTCAATTCTGGACAAGGGCCATGCAGTCAAAAGAACTGAAGGGCCACGCATAAGAACAAAGGTTCTTTATGTTTCGATATAGTCGCTTACTTAATCATGACATTACAAGGGCCATGCAAATAAATCGGTTAGCAAATGCTAAAGGGCCACGCAACAAGAACAAAAGTTCTTCAGGGTCCAATAGTTCAAGGGCCACGCAAGGAAATCTGTTAGCAAATGCTATAAAGGGCCATGAAAAAAAAAGAAATATATTTAAATTTAATTTCAGATAATCCAAATGGCTCAACTAGCTTCGACGCTGACAAGTCTCAATTGTTTTGATTGTGACGGTGACCCAGCTTCTGTAGGTACACGCTGGGAAAAGTGGAAGAGAGCACTGGAAATATATCTATTAGCTTTGAACATAGATAAACCAGCAAATAAAAGAGCAACGCTCCTACACACCGGAGGACTGACTTTACAGGATATCTATTATAATATACCAGGAGCACACGTGGACGAAGCAGAAGGAGTAGACGTCTACAAGGTCGCACTTAATAAATTAGATGAATATTTTTCACCAAAACAAAGCAAGGTTTATGAAAGACATTTATTTAGACTGATAAAACAAGAAGAGAGTGAAAAATTTGAAAAATTCCTACTCAAATTAAGAAACCAAGCAAACAAGTGTAAGTTTACAAACATCGAAGAACACCTAATAGATCAAATAGTAGAGAAATGCAATTCAACGGAGTTACGGAAAAAAATACTATCAACAGGAGACAACATGACGCTCGACCAGATTATTAGTGAAGCAAACGCGTTAGAAGCAGTCAGCAGACAACTAGAAGTCTTTAATAAAAAAGACTTAACTCATCAAGAACAAAATAATAATGAAATCAACAAGTTAGACTTTAAAAAGTATAAAAGTTCAAATAAACAAGCAAATAATAGGAATGCCGACGAGACTTGCTCAAGATGCGGTAGCAACAAACATTCACAGTATGACAAGAGATGCCCAGCAAAAGATAAAAGATGTCTCAAATGCAACCTCTTTGGCCACTTCAGAGAATATTGCAGGACAAAACAAAAGAGAAAGATATTTGATAAAAAGACAGAAACTAGACCAAAAAAACATAAGCAAGAAGACACTAAAACTGAAGAAGTAGACTATATTTTCCATCTGGACGAGGACTCGGTTATAAATTGTTTAGTGGGAGGAATAAAGATTGAAATGCTAATCGACTCAGGAAGCAAGTGCAATGTTATCACCGATAAAACCTGGCAATACCTAAAGGAACACGAGGTAAAGGTTTACCAGCAAATAAAAGAGCCAGATAAAGTACTTCTGCCATATGGAAGCAAAAAACCTTTAGACATTATTGGATCATTTCAAGCGGATATCACCATTAACACCAATAATTCCCCACGGAGAGCGACTTTCTACGTTATTCGCAATGGGACGCGAAACTTACTAGGGAAAAATACCGCAATCGAACTAGAGGTACTGCAAATTGGTCTTCAGATAAACGCCATCCAACCACTTCCAAAGTTCAAAGACGTCAAAATACCAATAGACAAAACCGTCAAACCGGTAATCCAACCATATAGAAGGATACCGATCCCTTTAGAAAATAAAGTTAATGGAAAACTGGCGGAGCTGAAGGATTCCGACATCATTGAAAAGGTTCACGGACCCTCACCTTGAGTATCGCCGATGGTGCTTGTATTAAAAGAAAACGGCGAAGTACGTATTTGCATCGACATGCGACGTGCCAATAAAGCAATAATAAGAGAAAACCACCCATTGCCTACGATGAACGAGATGCTACCAAACTTTAGACAAGCGAAGTATTTCTCTCGATTAGACATAAAAAACGCATTTCATCAAGTAGAGATAGACCCTGATTCTCGGTACATAACAACTTTCAGCACCAGCAAAGGGCTTTTCCGATATAAAAGACTAATGTTTGGGATATCCTGCGCCCCAGAGATATTTCAAAAGGTTCTTGAAAGAATGCTTCTAGGATGCGAAGGTACAGCAAACTTCATCGACGATATAATTGTGCACGGACAAGATGAGCTCATCCATGATAAAAGGCTGAGAAAAGTATTGGAAGTCCTGAAGGAAAATGACGTTCTGCTGAACGAGAGGAAGGGCATTTATAAAACCAAAAAGGTAGAATTTCTAGGACATGAATTATCGGAGGAAGGTATAAAACCCCTAGGAAAATACATAAAAGTAATACAAACCAGTCGATGCCCTACAACCATCGAAGAGCTCCAGAGTTTCCTAGGTTTGGTGAATTTCGTAGGTAAATGGATACCGAACCTGGCTACCTTAACAGAACCGTTCAGGGAATTATTACGCTTAAAATTAAACAAAACAACAAACATTCAAAAATACTGGACATCAAATCAAAATATAGCATTCCAAGACCTAAAAGAAAGCCTATCAAAAATAAAAACGCTTGGTTATTACAACCCGGACGACAAAACGCAAGTAATAGCAAATGCTTCCCCAGTCGGTTTGGGAACAGTACTCATTCAGATCGATTCCAATGGCCCCAGAATAATAGCATACGGGAGCAAAAGTCTTACGGACTGCGAAAAAAGATATTGCCAAACAGAGAAAGAAGCATTAGCTCTCGTATGGGCAGTGGAACACTTTAAAATATATCTCTTCGGGAAAGAATTTGAACTCATTAGTGATCACAAACCCCTGGAGATAATATTTGGACAGAGATCCAGACCATGTGCCAGAATAGAAAGGTGGGTTTTGAGACTACAGGCGTTTAAATATAAAGTCATTTATCAACCAGGCAAATCCAACATCGCGGATCCATTATCAAGATTATGCAAGACAAACACACTAAAACCATTTGACAACGAAAATTATATAAACCAGATTGTCGGATATAGCACACCAATCGCAGTACCGCTGAAAGAAATCGAAGCCGCTTCTTCAATCGACGGAGAAATCCTAAAAGTAAAAAATGGCGTATATAACAACAGCTGGGACGAATCGGTTAGAAACTATAAAATTTTTCAAGCGGAGTTATGCTTCAATGAAGACATTCTTTTACGAGGCAATAAAATAGTCATCCCACCATCATGTAGTGTTCCCTCCTTGGTATAGATTCCGTCTCTCACGTATCACTAGTGTACTGGATAGGGTGAGGCTCAAGGACACAGGTATTTACTTTAAGGTGTCTTTATTCTCACCTCTCGGTCATTACCTGACAAGCCCGGTTCTTCAACCGCCATCATGACCCCGACCGGTAATACAGTGTGTGTAATACAGTGTGTGTGCTTTACAACTCGGCCATTTCTGACTGGGTTTGGTCTCACAAACCGCTAAGATAACATAAATTAACATATCTCGCCAAACTAACATAAATTAACATATTTTGCTGAAATCATAATAAATAACTAAAAGCGACTTGAAGGGTAAGTATAATTTTTTGGCGGACGATTGGTTTAATTACGGTACGCAGACATAACTTAGGATTGTATCCATGGGCGCATGTTGTTGGCTGCCCATGTCCCACTATAAGGTCGTTGAGTATTCTGAAATCCGGGTGGATCGGATACAATGTAACGATCCTTCGTAAGCACTTTGGTCACTTCGTAAGGGCCCTTGAATCGCGGTAATAACTTTTTAGGGTTACCAGGTGTACTATCGAAGTTCCGGACCATAACCAAATCGCCGGTGAAGTATCTTTTGGGATTCTTGTGCTTTTTATCGTAATATTGTTTTTGTCGTGATTGGGATCGCAGTGTACGGGTGGCTGCTTCGTCCCTAAGGGTATCTAAGTCCTGGTGATGATCCAGGTTGTTCAGATAATCTCTAAGGTGATCAGAATGCATCGTGCGCTGATTTAAACCGAAGACTAACTGGCTAGGGGTCTTACCGGTAGTTTGGTTAATTGTATTATTGATAGCGTATTCTATCTGACCCAGAAATTTATACCACGGTATCTTGTTGTCATTACTTGTTAACTTAGCCAGCATCGGCGTGATAGTACGGTTGACACGTTCTACCTGGCCGTTAGCTTGTGGCGACCCGGTAGCTATTTTTATATGTTGAATATTATATTTGTTTAAGAATTCGGTAAACTCATTACAAGTAAAAGAACTTCCCCTATCGGAGACTAGGACCTTTGGTGTACTGTAGCTTTGGAAAAATTGCGTTAAACATTCGATTACCTCTTTAGCACTAGTGGTTTTAGTGGCATATAATCGAGTAAATTTAGAAAAAGCGTCCACGACTAGAAATATGTGTTTCCTAAATAAAATCTTTGGATTCACTGGCCCGTAGTGATCAACATGGATTATACAGAACGGTGTATTACCCTTCGGGATTGGATATAAGGTTCCTTCCGGTTTTCCCGAAGGTGGAGAAAATGCGATACATTTCAAACAATTTTGTATGTTTTCGATACATTTAGCTCTAATGTTAGGAAACCAGTACGATTTACGAATAACATCAATCATCTTATTGAGTCCTAAATGCCCCATCTCGTTATGGTATTTGAAAAGAACATGCGATTCCATTTTTTTTGGTACCAGAAACAGGAGTTTTCCTTCTTGTTTTTTGTAAACCAACCCTTCACGTAACTCGTAATGGGGACTTCCTCCTTTTTCCAAATCACTAGCAATTTTTTCAATTATCGCGTCCTTACTTTGTAGTATTTTAAGATTCCATTCGAATGGATTATCCTCGACAACCATAATACCAAATGAACGGCTTAGAGCATCAACGTGATTCATACGGGAGCCTGAGCGATGTATAATCTTAAAATCGAAATTTTGCATTTCAAGGCTCCATCTAGCGATGCGTAAATTAAGATCTCGCTTTTCCAGAGTTTGTGCCACGGCACTACAGTCGGATATAATAACAAAGGGGATACCTTGTAAATAGATTCTAAATCTTCTTATCGCGTATATAATCGCTAGGGTTTCCAATTCGAAGCTATGATATTTGGCTTCTACTTCGGTCGAACGTTTACTAAAATAAAATATTGGGTGCATTTTCAGCGACGGTTGTTGCTGTAGAAGGACAGCGCCAAACCCATGGGCGCTAGCATCACAGTGTAACTCGGTGTATGCTTTGGGGTTATATATCGCTAGTGTAGGTGCTTTAGTTAACTTATCTTTTAAGATTACAAATGCTTTACGTTCTTCATCTCCAAAGGCGAAGGAAACATTCTTCCTTAATAGTTGATATAATGGCTTAGCTATTAGTGAAAAATCTTTAATAAATTTGCGGAAGTATGATGCTAACCCGACAAAGCTGTGAACTTCTTTTATTGTCTTAGGCTTCGGAAAATTTGCGACCGCTTTTATCCCGTGGTCAGTGGGCGTTAGCCCGGCGTTGAATACTTTGTACCCCAAATATTCGATTTCAGTATATAAAAAGAAACATTTGTCCAAACGCAGTTCAAGCTTATTTTGGACTAAGACTGTAAAGACTTCTTTAATAGTATTAAAATGACTGTCTAATGTATCACTAGCAATTAAAATATCGTCCATATATACAAGGACGTCATGGGAACGTAATAAATCGGCCAAAATCTGACTTATAAATCTTTGAAACCTTTGGGGACCGATTTTAATACCGAATGGCATTTTAACAAACTCAAACTGGCCCAAAGGCGTAATGAACGAGGTATACTTAATAGAGTCGGGAGACATAGGGATATGATAAAATCCATTTTTTAAATCTAGAGTACTAAAGAATTGTTTATCGCGCAATGAATCCAGTTGATCATCTATAACCGGAAGCGGGTAATTATCTCGCGCTATTATTTTGTTCAGGGCTCTAAAGTCGACGCACATTCTTGTTTCACCGTTCTTTTTTCGAGTGAGTACAATAGGTGACGTGTACTCCGAGGTACTCTCCCGAATGATGCCCTTTTTCTGAAGATCATACAAAATTTCTCGAACTTTCTCTTTGTCCGCATAGCTAAGTCTCCTAGCCTTAGACTGGATGATCTCGTTACTTTTAAGAGTAATCACAGCCTCTAATTGTACCTTTGGGATCGGTGGACGACACGGTTTACAATAATATTCCGAAAAAATAACATTGAGTGTCCTCTTATGTTTAGGTGCCATATCAGGGTTGACATGGATCTTGTGAATATTTGAAGGTGTCTCAGTCTCGATACTCAAAATATCAGAAACGACCCTATCGAACTCGGGGCTTTGGGTCAATTGATAACCGAATAATTTTAAAGTGTCTCTTCCAACTAAAATCGGAACTAACATCGTATCATCCGTAACTACGCCTAAACAGACCGGGCGGATAATTCCGTCCAAAGAAATTGTAGCTTTTACGGTACCTAATACATTTAATCTAGATTTATTAATTCCATAATATTTATTCCATTTGCGCCCCGGGGCTTTCATGCGGTTGCGATCTACTAGGCTAACTTTTATCAAAGTAACTGGACATCCCGTGTCCAATCGTGACTCGCAAGAAAATGGCTCGTTACCGTCGAAAGTTACTATCATTGTTTTCTGGAACTCGTCACGCGTTTCTTCCCGTAAGTCCACTAAATAGACCCCATCGTTGTCGTCATCCTCTTGACTGCAGTCTTCCTCTAACTCGTCTGCATGGCTGTCGTCGTTCACCAATCCGACTTGCCTGTCGGCCTGCCTCGCCTTAGGTTTATCGTTGGTGGGCGTTTTGGTTGAATTCGATCTTCTCTGCTTTGGGCAGTCCTTGGCATAGTGGCCTAGTCCTTCACATTTATAACACTTAATCGTCTCATGGGCTGCGGACTTTTTGTTGTCATTAGCCAGCTTTACACTGTCGGTCTTATTGTAGCCCTTATACTTCGTACTTCTGTCCGGTCCCGTTTCTTTCTTCGTAAATCCAGACTCGGGAAATCGAATATTTTGGAAAGCCTTTAACAGTGACGGGACAGAGAGGAAACTGTTCATCTTGGCTTGATTCTGTAGACTTTCGCATGGGATTCCCTCAATCACATAATCGACTATCTCCTCTTTACATACAGGAACCCTGTTGCCTAACGTAACCTTATCGTGACAATAGTCACCAAATGACTCGTTCTTCTGCCACCTTCGATTCTCGAATCGGCGTCTCGACTCCAAGCGTCCTATCGGTTAGCTGAACATCGGTTCCATTTCCTCGAAGAGTTTATCCAAACTCATTGATAGATGTTCAACTCGCGACCGATACCATTCTAAAGCTTTCCCTCGTAACTTGGATCCTACCAGTATTTTAGAAGCGTTACTATCGAGCTCATACATATTACATACTAGCTTTACCTGCGTCTTCCATCTTTCAAAATCTTCTCCTGACCCATTATACTCGCTCAGCAGTTCCCCAACATTTTTGATATTAATAGTAGCATGGGAAGTAACCGACGTAGCACTCCCTTGAGGGGACATTCTCAGCATCTCATTCTCGCGTCTTAACAGCTCAATCTCTTTTTGCATCAAGGCTCTTTCACGCATCAATAGATTCGCTTCTCGCTGTTCCATCTCTTCGCTATTCCGTTTTCCACTCACGTCGTTTTGCGTTCTTGCCTCGACGTATCCTGATGTACTGGCGGCGGCGTCTCCTTGTGTCTCCGTGGCGACGTCCTGCTCTTCCATCCTATCCTCTGTTTCGGCATCGTGATCCCGTGCCACTTCGTCCATCCACAAGCCAGGGTCGACTGTTTGCATTCTGACAATAAGCTCATTCTTTCGCCCCGTGGTCGAAAGGCCATTTCGTTGTAAGATGTTCTTTAACTGTGCCACAGTTAACTTATGCGGGTCCATGTTACTGTTAATTACTTAACTTACTTGATGGTGGACGTCGAGTAATTGTCTTTTGATCGCCTAACCTAATTTGCTGCGTACGAAACGAATCCACGTCTCGTTTTCCGGGATCCCACTTCTGAATTGTAGTGTTCCCTCCTTGGTATAGATTCCGTCTCTCACGTATCACTAGTGTACTGGATAGGGTGAGGCTCAAGGACACAGGTATTTACTTTAAGGTGTCTTTATTCTCACCTCTCGGTCATTACCTGACAAGCCCGGTTCTTCAACCGCCATCATGACCCCGACCGGTAATACAGTGTGGGTAATACAGTGTGTGCGCTTTACAATCATTACGACAAAGAGTATTAGAAGCTGCTCATGAAGGACACCCGGGAATAGTTGCAATGAAGAATCGACTTAGAACGAAAGTATGGTGGCCGAAAATAGATAAGGACGCGGAGAACATGGTTAAATCATACAAAGGGTGTACACTAGTCTCTGCCCCTAATCCACCAAACCCTATGAGAAGAAGGGAACTTCCGAGCATGCCATGGATAGATGTAGCAATAGATTTTCTGGGCCCCTTGCCCAGTAACGATTACCTAGTACTAGTCATCATAGATTATTACAGTAGATATAAAGAGATAAAAGTTACAAGAAATATAACGGCAATAGACACGATCAAAATCCTGAAAGAAATTTTCTCACGGTTGGGGTTTCCCGCGACTCTAACTTGTGACAATGGAAACCAATTCACAAGCGAAACATTTAAAAAATACTGCACTGAATGCGGGATTAAACTATATCACACCATACCATATTGGCCTCAAATGAATGGAGAGGTAGAGAGACAAAATAGAGATACTAAAAAGACTCAAGATTAGTCAATTAGAGAAAAAAGACTGGAAAGAAGAAATATTTACATACTTAATGATGTACAATAGCACACCTCATCTTACAACAGGGAAATTGCCGTCGGAATTATTTTATCAAAGGCAATTTCGAGACAAAATACCAGCCAGGATGGACATTGAAAACAAAATAACAGACCAAGAAGTAAGAGACAAGGATAGAGAGATGAAGGAGATAGGAAGAGAATACGGAGACCGAAAGAGAAGAGCTGCAGATAACAACTTGGAGGTAGGAGAAAAGGTATATGTAAAAAATATCAGTAAAGAGAATAAATTAACTTCGAACTTCAACCCTACCACCCACACAGTAATAGAAGTAAATGGAGGAGATATCAAAATAAAAAACGACTCTACGGGTAAAGAGTTTAGAAGAAATATTATGCACCTGAAAAAAGTAAATGGAGAATGGGAGATAATAAATGAAATACAGATGTACTAATTATAATGTATGAACCTATATTATCTTATTATAACTTTATTGCAATGTAATTTTATTTTATCTTATTTAATTTTATATTGGTTGATTCTATTTTACTTTAATCCATTTCAATTCAGTTATTTTATTTGTTTACTACTATAAACATATTTACTATCAAAAATAAAAATAAAGAAGGGATGTAGTGTACGCGCATGCGCAAGGGACACAGAAAGTAAGTGTGACGCACCACAGCACGCATGTAGCACGAGGATAATAAATAAGATATATAATTGTACCTGAAACCTGTGTGATTATTGAGAATACCTAATCATTACAACATCAATGTTGCGTAAAGAGAGGAGAGACTCGATCGGCCACGGAAGAAAACCCTGAAGAGAAACTATAGTATTAGTTAGAGTTTTCCTTTGCGAGTCGAATTTAGTGCATGACCAAAAAACGTGATTGATATCTTCTTCCGAGTTACAGACTGAGCAGAAGGATGAATCCACTATGTTAAAACGGGCGAGGCTTTTTCTCAGCGAAGAGTGACCACTACGTATCCTGTTAATTGACACTATTTCTCTTCTGGAGACCTTAAGGTTATGAAACCATGGCTTTTGGTGTCTAAAATGAAAGTACTGAAAGTATTTAGTACCCTTTTCCTTACCTAGTTCTTCACAGTAAGCGAAAAGACCATCAAACATATTTTCCTTTCCAAGGTTTTTAAAATCGCGAAGAGGGATGCCAATTTGAGAATCCCTTCCCCTTGTGATGGCTTCCCTGGCAGCTAAATCAGCTTTCTCGTTACCTGGTATCCCCCGATGACTGGGGATCCATATGAGAGAGATCGTTTTCCCCCTTTCTGATTCCAACCATCTAATTTTATCTTTAATAAATAGAATCAGGTGAGAACTCTTATTAGGGAAAAATGTCGCGGATAGCGCAGATAAGACTGATTTGGAGTCTGAAAAAATTGTGAAATGATTCACGCTCCGAACATACATTCAATGCTTCCATGATGGCCATAGACTCGATGGTAAAAATTGATAAGAATCCCATAGATCTGAAGTGTAGGGCGTTGTCACTGCAAATTACAGAAAAACTGCAGAATTCGGATCCCGGCTTCTTAGAGCCGTCCGTGAAAATACAATCCGTAGCGGAAAGTTCATATGAGAACAGTTCTGTAAAGTCTTTAGAGACATGTCTTTTAGAGACATTATCCGAAAGTTTTAGTAACTTCCCTTTATTAAGTTCAATTTTAGGAGTATAGAGAAGAGAGTCAAAGTGCTTGGAATAGCCTACGAAAGTTGGGCCTGACTCCAAACCGCGTAAGTAGAGCAATAGATCAGCAAAAGTAGAAATTAGAGTAGGTTCGTTCCTCCTAGCTATATAAGTTGGGGTATCCATTAGGTCTAAAGTTTCCTCCAGAATTCCTCTGAGAGGATGACACGACCAGGACCACATCCTTGAGATAAAGTTGCTTGCCAAATATTTCCATCTTTGAAGCAGGGAAGGTTCTCTGGATTCTGCTAAGAGGATGTTCCTCGGAGTAGACTGACGGTAGCCCATAGCTACGCGTAAGGCCTTATTCTGGATCCTATTGAGTTTAGTGAGTGCAGTAGATGAGATTTTCTGGAATAAAAAAGCACCATATTCTAATCTGGATCTTATAAGTGCTCTATAAATGCTTAAAAGGAGTTCTGGATCCACGCCCCACCAAATATGACAAATACACTTAAGGATCTTGAGAGGATTTTGGCAGCTGTCGCTCATTTTCTTAAGTTAAGTATCCCAAGAAAAGTTGGATTGAAAGATCAGTCCTAGAAATCTAGCTTTAGAAGAACTGTTAATTTTATCATCCCTAACCTGTAATACATAATGTCCTAGGTTTTTTGCACGACCTTTTGGATCGAATATGCACACCTTTGACTTGGCAGTGGAAAGTGTGAGTCCAATGGATTCTAAGTATTCATAAATCTTATTCATATTAACTTCTAGTCACTGTAACGTGATAGGAATGCGAGAGTCACTTGTGTAAAGTGCAACATCGTCTGCATATTGAAGGATTTTAATGGATGGGTTAATATTTATTTCCAACTTTCTTGTGTATATAATGTAAAGTAAAGGGCTAAGTACGCTGCCTTGGGGAAGGCCCCTGTAAATCCATCTAATCTCATCTATGCTGTCGAATCTGAACGAAACTTTTCTACTAGATACCAGGTTATAAATATAAGACAAAATTCTTTTAGGAATGTCTAATAATGTAAGTTCTTGGATAAGAATGTCTGGTAGGACATTATCGTAGGCAGCTTGAATGTCTAGAAATAGTGCAGAGATACTATCATCTTTTTCATATGCTAGATGAATCTCGGAGCAGAGAATTGCTAGATTATCAACACAAGACTTTCCACGTCGAAAACCAAACTGGGACCGAGGCAGAATATCCGAGTATTCGCAGAACTAAGACAATCTACTGGAAATCATTCTCTCAAAGACTTTACAGAGACAAGGAGCTAACGAAATAGGTCTTAATTTTTCGCTATCGGCTTTAGGGATGAAGAATATTAGATAGTTTTTTCATTCCTGAGGATATTTGCAATTTAAGAATATTCTATTGAATAGGCGGAGAACCATCTTCTTGATAGAGTAAGGAAACTTTAAGATGATTTTGTAATCTATTCTGTCCAATCCCGGACTCGATTTTATGTTTAGAGATTTTATTGCAAAGTCAAATTCTATTTCTGAAAAAGGTAAATCCAACGGATGATTTCGGTTCAAATAGAGCTGGTTTGATATATCCGGAATAGGACTATCCGGTGCAGTCCAAGGGGGGCTAACTCGCCGATTTGAGTAAGTATCCTATCAATCTTTTCGGGGTCAAACTTGTTGCCCAATTCTGTAAAATTATAACGATTCTTGAAGCATTTCATTTTATTCCATACATACTTAGGATTTGAATCCTTTCTTAAACTTTCACAGAAGGCTATAAATTTTTCCTTTCTAATATTTTTCAAACCAACACGAGTAATCGCTTCTTTCTTTTTATACTCGAGAAAATCCACTTTTGAGCCGGAGATCTTAAAATTGATGAGGGCTTGTTTCCTATCTGAAATTAGTCGATCACACCCCTCGTCCCACCAAAGGCAGGGAGGATGTTTTAATCTAGGGTGAGAATCGCGATCGTTTCTCCTTTTAAATGAGATTACAGTGAAAGCGGCCGTGATTCCACTGGTAAAAGAATTATATATCACATCAATCTTTGTTACTATTTAATAAAGCGTTTATGTTTTTTGCCAATATCATCTACTCGGATATGACCTCGTTCCAATTAGTTTTTTTAGAGTATAAGCGAGGGACTTTTCTGTGCGAAATATTGCGTGCTGTAGGTGAATTAATAGATATCTTGATGGGGAAGTGGTCACTACCCCAAAGATCTGGGATAGTAGACCAAGACGTCTCTAAACCGAACCGAGAGTGTATAAAGTATAAAAGAAAGGTCCATGACCGAGTATGAGTTATGACCAAAGTCCACATGGGTTCTCATACCATTATTCAAACAAACAAGATCAGTTTCGTGTATAGCAGACTCCAAGTTAGCGCCCGAAGAGCAGTTAGAGTAATCGCCCCACGAAGAATTGTGAACGTTGAAGTCACCACAGAAAACCGAAAAGTTATTAAATTGTGAAAGGAACTCCCTCCAGATTGGGATTCCTACCACTCGATTTGAGGGGGGTCTATAGCAAAAAACAATAGTAAGAGTTCCGCTACTCATGAAGACGTCAATAGCACAAACTTCCATATCATGGAGATTAGATGTGACTAATCTAGGTTGATATTTGATACCATTTTTTATGAAAATCAGAACGCCTCCTCTCCGGCCGAGTCTGTCCTCTCTGACAATGTCGTAATCCTTCAATCGAATTGAAAAATCAAATGTGAGCCAAGTTTCTGAAATACAGATAATATCAAAGGAGTCTGCATGCTTAGATAGTTTGTTAAGCTTGTATTTAATACTTCTCGCATTCCACTGTAAAATGACTAACTTATCTCTGTGTTGATTAGGGCACATGCTTGAGTAGGTATCTTCTGAAGTTTGTCTTCTACCTCCTGATGTAGTCTAATGGTTTTTCTGATCCTTTCAATAAGCCTATTTTTGTCTTTACCTTTTTGAAAGAGTGTGATGAATTCAAGTAAAAAGGCCAGGGTATCTGATTCCAAGTTAGAGAGTTCCTTAAGGATTTTTTCAGATTCCTCCAGATGACGATTCGTTTTCGAGCCAAGAACGTTTGCAAACGTCCCTTTATGAAGATTGGTCGGCAAGGCGGGGGATGTTACGTATGATGAATCCACTCTTCGTTTGGCTTCTAAGAAGGGGATGTTTTTGTAGGCCATAAGTTTGTTGAT
This sequence comes from Crematogaster levior, assembly GCA_901521435.1. Taxonomy (NCBI): domain Eukaryota; kingdom Metazoa; phylum Arthropoda; class Insecta; order Hymenoptera; family Formicidae; genus Crematogaster; species Crematogaster levior. The sequence goes on from CABEGB010000789.1 coordinate 142,331, forward strand.
AGATCTTCTCTTAATCAGAGCCGGACAGGATGGCTCTAAGGCACCATGGTTTCCCCCACAGTTGATGCATTTCTTCTCTGCATTACAGGATTCTAAGCTCGCGTTGTCTGTTAAGTGGGCTAATCCACAGCTAAGGCAAATCCTTTCCTTTGAATCCCTATTCCTTTCCTCGTCCCTATTGGCAAAAAACTGGGACAGTCGATTTTCACAAGCTTCTCTTGAGGCGAATTTTTCACCAGCAAAATCATTTGCTAGGAACAGGTGGTAATCACTTGGTGCCAGGTCCGGACTATAAAATGGATGCATAAGAATCTCCCAACCAAGCTCCCGGAGCTTCTGGCGAGTCACTATCGATGTGTGTGGTCTGGCGTTGTCCTGATGGAACACAATTCCTTTCCTATTGGCCAAAGCTGGCCGCTTCTGGGCGATTGCTTCCTTCAGACGGTCCAATTGTTGACAGTACAGCTCCGAATTAAGAGTTTGGCCGTAGGAGAGCAGCTCATAGTAGATGATTCCCTGCCAATCCCACCAAACACACAGCATAACCTGACCGTCAATCCTGGCTTGGCCACCGTTTGCGCCGGCTCACCGCGATTCGACCACGACCGTTTTCGCTTGACGTTGTCGTAAGTGACCCACTTTTCATCACCAGTAACCATCCGCTTCAGAAATGGGTCGATTTTGCTGCGATTCAGCAGCGATTCGCAGATGGAAATTCGGTCCATGAGGTTTTTTTGCGTTAACTCGTGTGGCACCCATACATCGAGCTTCTTTTTGAATCCAGCCTTATTTAGTGGTTCCAAACGGTTTTTTGTGCAATGTTTAGCTCCTGGGCAATCGAAACAGTGCTTACATGACGGTCGGACTCGACGATTTCCATTATTTTATCGACATTTTCGACAATTGGCCTTCCAGAGCGTGGTGCATCTTTGACATCAAAATTACCGGAATCGATGAAACCAAAATTGCGCGTGATTGGCTGTTACAGTATCAGGACCATAAACACTATTCACATTTTCAGCCGCCTGGCTTGCGTTTTCGCCTTCATCGAAGAAAAACTGTAAAATATGGCGTATTTTCTCTTTGCTGGTGTCCATCTTTGACGCGCGCTCAAACAATACTGAGTCAAGCAATCACAAAACTGTCTGAGAAGTTTTTTTAGTACGAAATCTTATCTTTCTAACGCCATTTAGCGTAACCCGATCGCACTTATGCAACGCGAGATACAGATTACTAAAGCCATCTATTGGAAAAATAATGGATTCTTTTTACTTTTTAATAATGGATGGAATTTCTTTTTACTACACCTAATATTTTGAAACATGTATAGGCTGCTTTCCTTTTAGAGAACACAGTCGACACTTCTGACACAAATCGACACACGTCGCTTTCCATTTACAATTTCATTCGAACTCAATCGACACTTTTCGACTCTGCTTGAGAGGAGAGTCGGAGTGTGCTTCTGACCGATTCTGAACAATATTAGAACGCATTCACTCTCAGTGTCAAATCTATGAACATACTTTGTACGTGAAATGTGTGTTCATAATTAATAAAATAAAATAATATAATAATTATTAATAATAAAAGATTACAATGGTAAGTATTATGTACTTTGTAATCGTAAATAACGATTAAGTACATTAATATTTATATTATAAAAATATATGTACATACTCTCAATTTGTTTACTATTTTTCTAGTTTATTTAAAACGAATTGTTAATTGCCCTTGGAATTATATCATTATTTTTTCTTACATTTGAAAATACAGTAATAACAATAAAACTCTATTTTTTAAAAATATTTATAATAAATATAATATAATATATTTACAGTATTTATAATGTACATATTATATATACATACATTTATACAATTTGGAAACACATCGTTTGAGAAAGTTTGAGAAATCTCTCTAGTTTAAGTAAATCTTATTAGGTTAGGTATTAAAAGTTCGTACACACTACACACACTGCGTGTATATCGCGTTCCATTTAACTGTGGCAAACTGTGCTCGAGTGTGTTAATCTGTGTTAATTTGTGTCTTCTAAAAGAAAAGCAACCATAATAAACTCCTATAAATAGATTTCTCATTTTCTTTATTGTATCTCCGTTAAAAATTATCAAAGAAACGTCTTTTTTTCGAGTTCTAGAGTGGCGTTACCCCTTAACAGCGTTTCTTTTTGCTTCATTGTAGGGATGTTCGATTTTTTCATAAGTATCGATATTCGAATCGATTCTGTATCGAACCTCTTAGGATCGATTCAACTAAAATATCGGATCAAAAGGATCGATTCTTGAAAAATCAATTTTAAAAATCGGAACTTTTTATTAATAATAAAATAAACACATAATTTATATTGCATAAAACGCCATTCATTTCACATATTGCTTTTATAATACAAGAAACTTATAATATATTAATATAAAATATATATATATATACAGGGTGTTCCAGAACTGGCGGAAAAGTTTTTAATAACAGATTTTTTATAAGATTCTAAGTCGAAAAGTCCTGTACCAAAAAGTGATCCGATGAATAGAATTTGAATGGTGAGGCATTAAAGTTGACGTATGGAAGTGCATGAAATTTGCGCGGTCAGGATCGGCGCAACCGAGTTCGGCATATGTTCCACTCATGACTCGTATACCGCGACGATTTGTGTTTCTCATTATTCTACATTATTCCGCTATTCGTAAAATGAATTTTCTAATCATCTTATTAATAATGATAGTTATCTTTATTAATTAATAATTATGTATTTTGATTACGAACTTATTGCAGTTTTTACACATGAGATATGCGGGATATTCATTACATTAACTTAACAAGAGACAAATTTAAAATAATTAATCAATAAATAATTGGTCATAATTTTAATTTTTTTTAAATGCCCACCATTCACTGCAATGCATAGACGTGCACGTTTTTTTTTTTTTTCAAAATGTAATAAAACGTGCACGTCTATGCATTGCAGTAAATGGTGGGCATTTTGAACATTTGTTATGATTGGTTTTATTTATAAAAATTGTAACAATTCTTCTTAAATAAATAAAAAATTATTAATGTTATTTCCGTTATTTTATTAGAAATACGTATTTAAAGTTTTACATATTCTTTTGATATTTTATTTCAATATTATTCACATAAAATTTTTTAATTATTTATTATTGATTTATTCTCTAAAATTTCTCAGTTCCGATTAATGATTGACAAAAGTAATTGAAATTATTTCATTCTGATTACCAGTTAATCAAGTAACAAAAGATTTCTCAGTTTGGATTAATGATTAATAAAGTAATTAAATAATTTTTTGTCTCGATTATTAGTTAATCGAAAACTATTATTTTCTGATAAATAATTAATTAAATAATTAAATAATATTTATTATTAATTTTTTGCCGATCTCTGATCTTTAGGCTATATCATAGAAGATATGATCGAAAGAGCGTATCAAAATGTAATAAAACGTGCACGTCTATGCATTGCAGTGAATGGTGGGCATTTAAAAAAAATTAAAATTATGACCAATTATTTATTGATTAATTATTTTAAATTTGTCTCTTGTTAAGTTAATGTAATGAATATCCCGCATATCTCATGTGTAAAAACTGCAATAAGTTCGTAATCAAAATACATAATTATTAATTAATAAAGATAACTATCATTATTAATAAGATGATTAGAAAATTCATTTTACGAATAGCGGAATAATGTAGAATAATGAGAAACACAAATCGTCGCGGTATACGAGTCATGAGTGGAACATATGCCGAACTCGGTTGCGCCGATCCTGACCGCGCAAATTTCATGCACTTCCATACGTCAACTTTAATGCCTCACCATTCAAATTCTATTCATCGGATCACTTTTTGGTACAGGACTTTTCGACTTAGAATCTTATAAAAAATCTGTTATTAAAAACTTTTCCGCCAGTTCTGGAACACCCTGTATATATATATATAATGTATTAAACTTATAATATATTAAAAAATTTATAATATATTAAGAAATTTGCAGAAGTATATATTATTATCATGTGCCATTAACCATACCTCCTCTAAGTAACACGTACTTATTACATCATGGTCGCCATTCCTCCAATTTCAAAGAATTCAAAAACAGTAATTGCTGTAAATGTTTGGGCGAAAGACGATTTCTCTCCTGCACTAAAATATTGCCGGCTTTTGAAAACAGCCTTTCTGAAGGAACAGACGTTGCCACGACAGACAGATATTTCATCGCAATTTTAGTTAAATTAGGATATGTATTACAATAAGATTTATCCTAAATATATAATGGATTTTCTTTTAAATCGATAATTGGCTGATTTGAATAATGTTTTAAATCAGTCGGCATCTCATCACTCGCATACCCAGCTGCATTTTGACTGATCGCGCTTGCTAAAGTTTTATAAAACAACCATAGGTCGTTGATATTAGCATTCTGTTTAAGGTGGATGTTATTAGATTCAACATTTTCTTTATCACGTTCATTGCAAGTTAATTCAAAAATACACCTGGCTGAGGTAATATTTTTCGAAATAAATTATTTATATGTAGGGGATGGGGGAGGGAGGATGATCTTATTAACACCAACATTTGAAATCAAATTGATTTTAAGTTGGTGATTGTGGTTGCGTTTAAAAGGGCGACAGTGTCGACGCGCAACTTATGTTTAATTGTGTACTGCGATTTCGCAGATTATTGATTGGCCAAAAAGATCTTGGTGCGACCGTAAAAAGGCAAATTAAAGTTTAATTCTTACTATTTAGTAATACGCGGTCATGATTGTATTGATGATTTATTGGTCAAAAATACACGTTGAAATCTTCTTAATAACTTTCGAATAAGCTAATGGGTCATTAAAATGTAACTTTTTGAAACGCAGGTCTAATACAGTAGCAATAGCAAAAGAAGTTACGTATTCAGACTTCCCAAATCTTTTCTCAATTTTGGCGAGAAGACTGTCTCTTAAAAGCATTGAAGCATCGGTCACTAATTCGTTTCCAAGATAGTCTATTTTTTTCAGACAATTTACTAAGAGTATTACTTTACTTGCGGTTATGTACAAATCGCCAGAAATATCTCTAGTTGCTGATTCAAGTGAACCCATAACTAATACTACTTCTTTTACTATAAATTAAAGCAAATTGGATACACGTCGAAAGGCCCCTTAGAATAAATCAAAGTAAAATGTCACATATCAAGCCTTTTTCTGGAGCCATATATCATATATATATATATATACTTACAAATGGGACAAAACTTTTGCCTACCTTCCAAACTTGACACGAGAAATGCCATAATTAGTCACATCAAAGAATTTGAAAAGAATACGAACATTGATACAGCTATAAAACTAAATACCGTTAGAAATTTTGCCGTACCGCTGCTTCAGGATTTTATGGATATCAACAAAAATCCAAAGAAGGAAAGAGAATTAAAAATTGAAGCCTTACATATAGCAACATCCAAATTTAAAAAAAAAACACCCTGAAATCATTGTTACTAGGGCAGACAAAGGGAACGTTACTGTAGTTTTGGATAACACATTTTATGTCAAAGAAATAGAAAAAATGTTGGAGGATGAGGACACCTACGTTGTAGTGAAGAAAAACCCTATAGCCAAAATTGAAAAAACCTTAAACAATACCTTAAAAAGATGGTTAGAAAATGATTATATTAAAAAATCAGAATTGTTCTATCTTAGATCAAGTGATTCTCTTCTCCCAAGAGCATACGGTCTGCCTAAAGTTCATAAAGAAAAACTAAGCTTTAGGCTCATTGTTTCGTCGGTAAACACAGCACTCCATAAATTAGGTGCGTTTTTACAAAATCTTATAACTGCGAACATCCCAAAAACCACGAACAGTGTACTTAATAGCAAAGACTTGTATAACAAACTTTCGGGTTACGAATTGGCGAGCTCCGATACAATCTTCTCCTTAGATGTAGTATCGCTCTTCACAAACATTCCCTTGGAACTAGCTGTCATTAGTCTGGAAAAACGGTGGAGGTACATAGAACCGTCCACAAAGATCCCGAAAGACGAATTTTTGAATATCATCAAATTTATAATTAACTCCACTTATTTCTCATTCAACAAAAAAATTTACAAACAATGCTTTGGCACTCCAATGGGTTCCCCACTCTCTCCCGTATTAGCAGACATAGTCATGAGTGACTTCGAACAGGGCATTCTTAACTCTTTTGACTTCCATTTCAATTTCTATTTTAGATATGTCGATGACGTCATTATGTCCGCCCCTAAAAACAAAGTCAATGACGTTTTAAATAAATTTAACGGCTGCCATGAAAGACTTAAATTTACTTTAGAACGTTGTAATAATAACACTATTAGTTTTTTAGACCTCAATCTAATGATTCAGGGAGGGAAAATTCTCATTGATTGGTTCCACAAAAAAACCTTCTCTGGTAGGCTCTTATCTTGTTTCTCTGAACACCCATTTTCACAAAAAAAAGGCACAATTTATAACCTAATAGACAGGGCAATACTCTTATCACATCCTTCATTTCACCAAAAAAACCTCCATCTATGTATCAATCTACTAATTAACAACGGTTATCCTTTAAACTTGATTTTCGAATGCTTACACCAGAGAATCCACAAGCTTATGTCCATCCTGAACAACAACACTGGACAACATAATGAGAACATTACCCATACAAAAATGCCTTACATCACATTACCTTATATTAAAAATGTCACTGGTAAAATTAGCGCTCGACTGAGGAGATTAGATTTAAATGTTGGATTGAGATGTACCAATAAATTAAACAATATCATTAGAGTACAAAAAGATAGAATCGATAAGATGGAAAAAAATAACGTCGTATATAAAATCCAATGTGAAGATTGCGATGCGTCCTACGTAGGACAGACGAAACGGCAGCTTAGAACCAGAATTAAAGAGCATAAATATAATATTAAACTTGATCTGTCTAAACATTCGGTCATTACCTCACATATATTGGAACATGAACATTCGTTTGACTGGGGAAATGTCTCGATTTTAGACACTGAACACCACTACTCAAAACGATTGATATCAGAAATGGTACATATCAGATCGCAAAAAAAGAGCATTAACTTACAAAAAGACTCTGAACAATTAAATGGAGCATATCTGGGGATTGTATCTGAGCTCGCTAAATAATATTATAACATGCGTAATCACAACAACAAAAATCACGTGCTGGCGGCATGATATGTACAGATAAACAATTAAATGTTGGTTCCCCTCCCACTGTATGTTAAGATTCGTCGACGGTTGAAGTGATGACCTTACCGAACATTGTCTCATTCGTTTTAAGACTGACAAAGAGTTTGACATATTCGTTACACATAACTATGTGGAATCTCACAGGTATTTCCAATAAAGCCTTAAATATAATTTCCTGTTTTTAACCAAGTAACTTTAGTTTTTTAAAAAATACAGAGACAACGCGTTTACAATATAAACATATTTTCTTAATACTGTACACTTTCTTGACAGTTATTTTATCTATATTAACGGTCATCGCTTCAATGAGACGTTCAAATTGTTGGAGCCATCGACAACCCTCTTCTATGGTTATGACTACGGCATTCCCACAACCACGAGTTTGCTGTTGCGTTCCAGGTTTTTGATTTTTATATGATTATGACTATATCAACCATTTTTATCGCTGAAGAAGGCTTAGTAAGCCGAAACGCGTCCGATTTTACTTTAATTATAGCGTGACGTTTTAATTGCTTATTTACTTAACCTATTTGTAATCTTGCGTAATTTTTACTTAGATTTTACCGATTTTACTTTAATTATAATGTTTTTATGTAACTGTTATCTTAATTTCTTTAATTGGTTTTAATTTATTTAATTTATTGTACATGTGCGATTTTATCTACATCCTACTATGCCCTTATACCGATCTCATTTTACCTTATTCTATTTCACTCTAATTCTCTAACTTTATCATGTGTTCAATTTCGTAAATTGTAATTTCTAAGTATATATATATATGATATATGGCTCCAGAAAAAGGTCTGATATGTGACATTTTACTTTGATTCTTTTACTATGTTATATGCAACTCAGAAGCTGTAAGCATTGCCGGAGATTTTGGAAATTTTAATAATATTGAGCTAACACTTTCGGACAGTGTCCGAAAATAAACCTTTCTAACATATAATAAGTAGAATTCCATCGCGTGCTCACACATTGAATTAATTTTAAATTTTCATACTTTTGCAATTCGTCTGCAGCACAAACAGATTGTTTAAAAAATATTACCAAATTTTTTGTTTTGTCACATAAAGCTTTAATTATCGGATCGCCATCAATTATCTCAGTACATACTAAATTCAATGTGTGAGCAAAGCAAGGAAGATGTCTATAAGATCCAAATATATCGTTGACTGTTTTCACTATATTAGCACCATTATCGGTAATAACCGCCACAACACGATCAATTTGGATTCTCCATTCCGCGCAAATATCACTCATCCATTTACCTATATTATTCGCCGTATGACACTCGGTTAGTAACTGATGTCAAATGTTCATGCACTGCATAATGCGCAGTAAAGCCCATCGCACACGAAATGCATAACAGAGCATACGCATAACATAAGACCGCTGGACCAATGCGCATCTTATGTAAATCAATATGGCGACTTTTTTCTAGGTGTTTATTGGTGCAGCGGTCTTATGTTATGTTTATGCTATGCTATGTATTTTGTGTGTGATAGCCCTAACACCTAAGGGCTATCGCACACAAAATGCATAGCGTTGCATAAACATAACATAAGACCGCTGGACCAATGCGCATCTTATGTAAATCAATATGGCGACTTTTTTCTAGGTGTTTATTGGTCCAGCGGTCTTATGTTATGTTTATGCAACGCTATGCATTTTGTGTGCGATAGCCTTAAGGCTGCGTTCCAATATTTACTGCTAGTACTAAAAATCTATAGTTTATGTCACGTATACTATAGATTTTCAGTACTGGCAGTGAATATCGGAACGCAGCCAATAGGAGGCGAAAGCGAACAGCGCACGGACTAAAGGCTGATTTATGCAAGCTGTAACTGGTAATTTATGCCGTAAACTGTAAGAAATTGACCAATCACAGTTGAGTATGAGAAGAATAATCGAATATAATTGGTCAGTTTCTTACAGTTTACGGCATAATTTACTAGTTACGGCCTGCATAAATCAGCCTTAAGGAATGGAGGGACCGAGTCTAAAGTCCTAGTTTAGGCGAGAGGGGTTGGTAACTCAAGCGTGCGGGGGGAACTGCTTTCCGCCATATTGATGTAGCGATTCTCACACAGAGATCCTAGGTTTGTTCGCGTCGCTTGCCCTAACATGCTCCTACTCGCTCCAATACGCTCCAAACTATAGTATTACGTTACGTATACTATAGATTGGAGCGTATTGGAGTGAGTAGGAGCATATTGGGGTATTGCGACGCGAACAAACCCCCTGTGTCTGTGACATGGTTACACTCGTGTAGTGGTGCCACGAGACATAACGAGTGACAAGCGTAAAGAGGTTAGGCGGTGATTTTATGTTTTATTATTGTTGTTATTGTTGTTATTGTTGTTTATTGTTGAAAAGAGAAATTATTTTACATCTAACAAGAGAATAAAATATATTAATTAGTTCCAATTCTTATTTCTTAATTCACGCATTAATTTATTCTATTCTTTTTATTTTTTAAATAAATAATTCTAATTTCTTATTTATAATATTTAATAATTATTCCTATTTCTATTTTGTTATTGTGCGCAGGATCTGACTTTCATTTCTCACACGTACGCAAATAGTGAGTTCTATGTGTGGTGATTACTAAACGAATATGGCGGCCCCCCCCGCCGCAAACGTGCCTCACCGGTACAGCTTGTGCTCCGTCCCTCTATTCCTTAGTCCGTGAAACAGCATTTTAATACTGCTTTACTTTGCGATAGAGTGGGGATAAACGCTTTTCTTCGCTTCATGAAAAGGTAAGAGGCGAAAGCGAACAGCGTTTTAACGCTACTTTGCTTTGTGGTAGAGTGGGGATAAACGCTAGCTTTTCTTCGCTCGCATGAAATTGTATCTTTACCTTTAACTGAGGGTGCGTTCGTCTTGCTCGCTTTCGTGCTGAAAGCGTACACAAGCGTCGCTTTTGCCGTTCACCTTGGAACTTTACAGCGCTGTCAGTATAATAATGACATCATAGTTTGTGAGCGTTTACGTCATCATTCCTCGCTTAATTCGCTTTTTCAAACGAGGTAAGGCAACGAAAGCTTTAGCACTGTTAGCCAAGACGAACGTATCCTGAAGCACTGCCAGTTAAGACGAGTAAAAAATAAATAGAGAAAAGAAGGTTATAAGGAAAAGAATCTGATTGTGAGTGAAAAATGGAAACGTATACAATAACAGATCACGATACTGGAGAAAATTATGAGATTAAATTAACACTTGACGAAGTAAAACGTTTTGAAGAAGGTAATTATTTTATTTAATATATTACAATTTTCTTAGTTAACCTTTCTTAATAACTTTTCTTAGAAGTGTTATTAGTATTTCTTATCTAATTACAATTATTAAAAATCATATTTATTGTTTTTTTTTTAATTATTTATCTAAAAAATTATTTATAATATCCAGAAATTTAATATAAATAAAATTTTTTTCTTATTTTCAGATGCAGATTTTGCATTGCAAAAGCTTAACGAAGCCAAAAATGCATTATCATCACCACTTACTGAAGACGGAAAAAAAGATGCAACTGAAGAAAAAGAAAATGAAACTTGTCCATTAATTGATGCAAATAAAACATTTAAATGGCCTCACAAAGCTATCTTATTACTTATCGAGGAGTATCGTATCCGAAAAGATGATTTTGCTTCTGGCAAAATATCTCAAAAAAAAATTTGGAAAGCTATCAGTACAAAACTTATCAATGAAGGTCACAATGTTAATGGACTGCAATGTTTATCTAAATTTCAAGGATTAAAAAGAACATATAAGGCAACAAAGGATCACAATTCAAAATCTGGAAACTACACTAGATCTTGGATATATTTCGATATTATGAACGATTTATTGAGAAGTAAATCTTATATTAATCCAGTAGCAACAATAAGTTCAACTGGTTTACATGTAACATCAAGTAAACGCAGTCAATCAGAATCAGAATCAATAGATTCTGATTGTGAAAACACACCAAAACGTTCGAATAACACAATAAATAAAAACCAATTATCAAACAAAGAAATTTTGTTACAAATTCATGAATCAAAAGAAACTTTTGAAAAAAATCGAGAAAGACGTCATCAAGAAAAAATGAAGCAAAGAAGCGAAGCAATAGAAGTTATGAAGCAGATTGTAACGAATTTTAAAAAATAGTTTTTAGAATAATAGTTTGTATTTAGAGTATTTCATATGTGTTTCAATGAAAAGACTTTATTATAGTTATGTTTCAGAAGTTTAAAGAAATATTTTTTGTTTTTTAATATTTAAGAATAGTAGTTGTGTTCAGAATCTTTCATATTATATGAATGAAAATACTTTAGTTTAATAAGTTTAAACAAATATTTTTTGTTTTTTAATATTTTAGATGTATAGTAATTGTGTTCAGAGTCTTTCATATGTTAACTAGTATTAACAAAAAATATCTATATTATATATCAATGAAAAGACTGAAAAGTTGTGTATTATATTTATAAAGTCTTTAGTATCTTAATAAATTATATGTGCAATAAAAACTAATTCATGATTTATTTAATAATGCAATAAAAACAATAAAAACCACATTACATTTTTTTGCAATTTGTATTAATTTATTAACATACAAACAAATTGATATACAAAATTATACTAAATAGTATTTATTCTTATACAATTTTTGTTTCTATAAAAAAAGTTTTACATAATATTTTTACATAGTACTTAAAATTAATCATACATCTCGTATTACCAATTGTTCACAAATATAATTTCTCTTTATTATTCCACGCTGATTACCATGTAAGAATTCTGCACGCGTCATATTATTATTTAATAATTCACAATGTGATATATTATTTAAATCAATATAATCAAAATTATCATTTCGTAATAAACAAATATTATGTAAAATGCAACAAGCCAAAATCATTTTAGGAATAATATCGAGTCGTTCCATGTCAAGTAATGTTAAAAGAGATCTAAATCTACCTTTTAATAATCCAAACGCTCTTTCAATTGCCATTCGAGTAGAAGAATGACAAAAATTGAAATTTTTTTGTTTAACAGATAAATGCCCATTGTCTCGATAAGGAACAAGTAGATGCTCATGAATTACGTATGCTGCATCACCTATTAAGTGAGAATCATTGGGAAACTTGTTAGGATCATTGAGGTAGTTACCCTAACAGCACACGGAGATACTGAGATTGTTCGGAGAATATCACAAAAGTATATTGCGTACATTCTCAGAACAATCTCAAACGGTACTGCGATTGACGCAGTACGTTCAACGAATGATCTAATGTCCGGGGTAGCATCTCCCATAGTATTTCTCCGCGAATGTCTACAGTTTGAGAGCAATTTCAGGATATGATGAAAACAGGAAGATTACATTAGATCACTTATATACGCACACGTGCATATACCGCCAGGCGCGCGCGCTCACGCATTGCACAGGATAGGTTAGGATTAGGTTAGATTATTAATATATGTCAATTTCTTATTAATTAATGTTTTTATTGCATTCTCTGATAGATATAAAATAAATGTATCAACATATACATATTTTGCAATATTTGAGAAAAACGATTGCACGCATGTTTTCATTTAACTCTGTATAATTTATAAAAACATCTTTTTCTTCTCTTTCTCTATCACGCGCGCACGAAATCAATTTTCTTTTCTTATTTAACATAAATATAAAAAGCAAGAAAGCAAGCACTACCGGAAAGCGACGCGACCGCGACAAAAACCTCGACTGTAGTCCCGAAATGGGCTGATTTTAATACTTTTCTCTTGAAACACGTGTACGTGTACGAGTACATGCACTCGAGTCCAAAATGGCTATCCCGGTCCCGGGCGGGAAGAAGCCGGAACAGGAATTACGTATGCAGATGGCGTTGTACGTATGTACCGTTTCCATGGATCTGTTCTTTTCAGCTGCACTGCTGAACTAGTGCAATAAGTTAGAATGAGACATATATTTTTTCACTCTAACTTATTGCACTAGTTCAGCAGTGCAGCTGAAAAGAACAGACCCCATATTTGGCGTCAAACCTGAGATTATACGTACGCGATAGAAGAGCGTACGTATCATTTCCGTATCTTCTGAGATTATACGCGCGCGATAGAAAGGCGTACGTATCTTTGCCGTATCTTTGAGTAAATCCTGAGATTATACGCACGCGATAGAAAACCGAATCATACTATAAAAGATATTATAGGGTTGTTCTCAGTATCTTACGGATGATCACAGTACATTGAGTATGAAAATGGGATGATACGCAGTATATCATGTGCTGTTAGGGTAGAGACTTCGGATAATCTAAAAACTCGTTGATCGTGGACAGAACCCGGATTTCCAACATAGCAATGAATAAAACGACATTCATGATCACATATTGCCTGAAATAAAAAATATAAACACTGTTATGATTTTTCGTGATTAATAACCTCATTTAATGTAAAAAAAAGATCTATGATAAATATTTAATTTTCACATACTTATATTAATTAATATAGTAAAGTACTATCCTACCTGTAAGTGAATCGAATGATGTCCTTTTCGATTCACGTAAGTTTCTGGATCTTTATGTGGTGCAGGAATATTGATATGGGTACCATCAATTGCTCCTATAACTTTAGGAAACCCACTTGCAGCAAAAAAACCATTTTGTATTTCTATTGCTTTTTCTTCATTTGGCCAACTGATAAAAACTGGTGCTAATTCTATTAAAGCATTTATAACTCTTCTTACAGATTTTAACGCTGTTGCCCTTCCTACGTTAAATTTTTCGCAAATAGATCTGAAAAAGGAAAAAAATTATATTAGATAAAAAAATTATATTAGATAAATAAAATATTTATAAATAAAATATTTTTTTAAATAAGCTTGATATTTTTATAAATATATTGCAATATGTATATACCTATATGAATCTGGAGTTGACATTTTCCAAATGGCAATTAACAATTGCTTCTTAGGCGATATGGTAGGGCAACCAGGTTTTTCTCTTATTAATTTCTTACTAATTAATGTTAATATAAATTCAAATGTTCTTGGAAACATTCTACAAAAAAAATTATTACGCGTTTTTATATATATATATTTTTTATTTATATATATATTAATATATATAATATTATCAATAAAAAAACTATATAAAATATAAAAAATATTTACCTGAAATGAGATTTAAATTGATTATCACTGTATTGAGGAATAATAACCTCAACATAATTTTTAATGCGAAAAATATGTTTCTTAACATCTTTTATGCAGTTTATCATTTCAATTTCTTCATCCTCTTCTTCGCTTTCTGAAGAAGAAGATGAAAATATAATATTGTAATATTCATTTACCGCAACGGATAAAATTGCACATTGCTCACGATCATCACAAAGCGTCGCCATTTTTACTATACAAATCCTGTACTGATCGTTCGTCTTGGAGTTAGCGTTTGCGTACTATGTTCAAGACGAACAGCGCTGTAAGCTCACTTTCAGCATCAGTACTGACAGCATGAAAGCGAGCAAGACGAACGCACCCTGAGTCGAACTGAGTCAAACTTTCAGCGTTTCTTCGCTGAATGCAGCCATCTTAGTCATCTCTGTCGAAAATCGCTGTATCGCTGTATAGTGTATGTGACGCGAACTATAGATTTTCAGTACTGGCATTGAATATCGGAACGCAGCTAATAGGAGGCGAAAGTGAACAGCGTTTTAACACTGCTTTGCTTTGCGATGGAGTGGGGATAAACGCATATATGTAATACTCCTATATTGCTAACTCCGTATCTTCCCAATGAGAGGATCGAGGCCCATAAAAGAGAGACGCACGATTTCCAAATATGGTCAGACGCTTAAGCCTCGTTATACGCAGGCGCGTCTATTGAGTGAGTGTGAGCGAGAGACTAAGCATTAGAAAATGGGACGGAAAGAACACGAAAAGAGAAAACATTATTTGGTCGTGTCTGCCTAACGTTGTTAGCGCATGCGCACAAAGCAGCTGAATCGTGCGCGAGAGAGAGACTATTATACGTCTGTACCGTAATGTTTGGCCTGAAATCGGTACTCTTCTAGCAATCTAGGAGTATTACATATATGGATAAACGCTAGTTTTTCTTCGCTCCATGAAAATATAAGAGGCGAAAGCGAACAGCGTTTTAACGCTGTTTGCTTTGCGGTGGAGTGGGGATAAACGCTAGCTTTTCTTCGCTCGCATGAAATTGTACCTTTATAGACTATCTTACAGTTTCTTACACAATGGAGGATTCTCAAGTACACTGTTGTCAGCAGCCAAAATCGCGCCAATCGCCATATTGAAAGTCGCTAGATAATGCTGATTGGTTAAGTTTCCAAACGAATGTCCAATGATATTGCATTTTATGGCTACGTTCTAGTCATGATGTAAGAAGAAAGGTGAAACAAGTAACCAGATGCGCAGCAGACCATACTCTGGACCAATCAGAAGTAGGTCCAAATTTTGAAATTCAATATGGCTACGGCTCCGGTACTGGGACGTATTTATACTGTATTTATAGGTTAAACGGAGATAGTCGGATTAATCGGAGAAATTCAAAGGCTATTTAAAAAGAAGAAGAACGTGAAGGTAAGGTTGAGACTTTGTACATTAATGAAAATTGTGATAATTGTTATTTTAAATTTTTTAAACTTGGATGAGAAGGAATTTGGAAAGATAAAAGATTGAGGTTATATGTATAGCTAAATTGTTGTATTTCATGTTTATAACAACAGTGTTTATTGCAACAGTGATTTGTGTTAAAGACAATAAATTGGAAATTATAACGTACAATTCAATGTGTAATGCAGTGTAATGTAATCCGTCTATAATCATTTGGGCGTTCCAACCAAAACACTTCCTAATATACCTACGGATTGGCTTTCATCCGTATCCAGAGGAAATTGCATGTATCCCAGTAGTGACTTTTTCCAAGCAGCAGAAATTATGAATAGCGAATTCGAAAACTTCCATGGCAATTTTTTTAATCGAGAAAGTAACATTTTTGATAGATTAACAGATATTGTTTGCAGAAAATTAAATAATAACTTTCCTAGGAAAGTGATTGCGTGTCTTGTGCGTACTCGTACATATATCAGATTGAGAAGAATGAATAAAGAAATTATTGAAAACAACTATTTAAAGAAAAAATCCAAAAAATTGCACAAAATTTGTAATAAAAAGATAAGGTAGATAGGCTTATATCCACAATGCCAAAAATCCGAGATTTTGATTCAATTTCTTTGATGACTAGCGTTATAACAGAATTTATTAACTTTGAAAATAGTCTTTTCTTCACCAGAATTTATTAAAACTTAACTTACTAAATTTAAGAATATCAATATCTATCAGTTTTAATTTTTTAGTCCTATAATGTGAGTTATATAATTTTTTTATTTTTTAACTTTGATTTTTATTACGTTGATTTTTATTGCGTTGATGTTTGATTTTTATTTGTTTTGAATTTAAAGAGAAATAATAGTTTCTGTTACATTAAATTATTTGTAAAATTTTAACAAATGAAGATTTAGAAATAAAAATATGTCGTTTTCATATCCTAATTGCTTAATTTACCTACATAAATTATATAATTTTATTTATATAAATTTATCTATATAAATTTATCTATATAATTTTATCTATATAAATATTTTTATCTATATAAATTATAATTAAATCACCTTTATCTTGTCTAAGATTTATATGTAATTTATTTTAACTTTATCTTGATTATTTTAAGTTATCTAAGCGCTATATATAAATAAAGACATTTTTGCACTTTGTTTGTATTATTTCAAGTATTTTTACATTTTCGTATTTATTTTTTCTAAAAACATCTACATTTTAAGTACGTGTGATTACATATGATTGTTTCGTATTCAAATTGCGCGGATATATTTGGACCTAAATTTCATTGGTTCACCGCACATCGAGCCGCCGAGATGCGCGTTGTTTCACCTTGTTTCTTACATCATGGTTCTAGTGTGCAAATAACATTTAATCCTTAGAACATATACTACTGGAAGGAGCATAGGCCTATAATCCCTGTACATTCAAGCTGGCTCAGAGAAGATTGACAAGGATGGAGATACAATGCGCCTAATCAGCAATGCGCATGCTCCGACAAATAAAAGTGTCGATACGCGCGGGGGCTGCGGGGTGATGAAAAGGCGATATGATCACATCCTATTGCGAATAACAAGAGTCTTCAAATATTAGATTATAAAAGTGGTGGTTCGTGAGATGTATTGCTACATTTGCAAGATGGACGCTTAATTATTAATTCAAATAGAAAAACTGGCTTTTTAGGTTTTATAATATGTTTACAGAACTCTATTAAATTATTTAAATTATTAAATATAAAAACAGATGGACAATTTAAATATTTGTTGACGTATAAGCTTAGCCAAGACCATTTGGAGGTATTTTTTAGTGCACTACGGAGTCGTGGTGGTTTTAATAATAATCCGACTGCATATCAATTCCGCAATGCTTATCGACGACTTCTAGGTAGGGATCAAATTTCTGGATCTCAAAAAGGAAATTGCTTAAATTTTGAAGGGATTGAAATTCTCCATGTTGGAAGCAGTGCTGCCAGACGGGCCGGGTTGCCCCTCCATCTTTTAAATCTCGCGCGCGGTAACCATGGTAACCGCAGTAACGTGTTACGCGCGCAATTCTGTGGCGTGTGGCGTGATCCCAACAGACTGGCGGACAAGTAACGACGTTAGGTAAGTAAAACATATCTGTGATTTATTACTGTGATATTCACAATAATAATAGTAGTAATTAGCAGTAGTAGTAGTAGTAGTATAGTAGTATAGTAGTAGTAGCAGTAGTAGTAGTAAAATAATACCTGCAATATCAGTGCAATATTTGTCGTGATAATAGTTTTATGTGATAATAGTGTGATAATAGTTTAAAAAATGAGTAATAATAATACCGAGAAAGGAGCTATTAAAAAAGTAAAAATTAGAAGTTTTAATCAATCGTGGTTAGAGGAAAATATTTTTAAAGGATGGTTAGCTCCCCATCCAGAAAAAAATAAAGCTTTGTGCGTTGTTTGTAATAAAACTATCAGATGTTGTAAAACGGATTTAAGACAGCATTCACAGACGGTTACACATATATATAATATGAAAGGTCAAATTCAAAGTCTCGATAATAATGAGGACAATCATAATAAAAATGTGTTACAATATAATGAAAATGTAAAACGCGCGGAAATCAAATTAGCAGCTTTTTTTGCCGAACATAATGTAGCTTTTTCTACCGCTGATCACTTGATTCCCTTAATAAAAGATATTTGTATTGAATCTAAAGTTGCACAAGATCTTACACTGGGCCGAAGTAAATGTATCCAAATTGTTAAAAATATTATTTCAAAGCGCGAAGAAGAAAAATTAATTTCTATTTTGCAAACACGCAAATTTTCCATTTTAATTGACGAAAGTACGGATATAACAAATACAAAATTCATGTGCTTACTTGTAAAATATGTTTCACCAATTAATAATAAAGTTAAAACACAGTTATTAGAGTTATTAGCATTAGATGCTACAAATTGTAGTGCAAGTCAAATTTTTGAAACTTTTAAAATATTTTTAGAAAAAAAAAATATTAACATTAAAAATATTGTTGGAATGGCAAGTGATAACGCTTCAGTAATGACCGGGTGTAATAATTCTTTTTTCTCGCGTTTAAAAACCGAAGTACCCGGTGTAGTATTATTAAATTGTATTTGCCATTCATCCGCGATTGTGGCTAGTAAAGCTTGCGAAAAATTGCCACAAAAATGTGAAAATATTATTAGAAATATTTCGAATTATGTTTCGGGCAGTGCAAAAAGATGTGCAACTTTAGAACAGTTTCAAAATTTTTTAAATGTTGAAAACCATAAAATTCTTAAATTATCAAATACAAGATGGCTTGCTTTACATCATTGCGTGACTAGACTTCTTGATAATTGGGAAGTTCTGCAACATTACTTTCTTTTGGCCGTTGTAGAGGAAAAATCTCGATCAGCAGAAACTATTCTTGCGCAATTAAATGATAATGCCATTAAAGCCTACTTATTATTTTTAAAATATTCGTTAAATTATTTTAATAAATTTAATGCTCTTTTTCAGTCACGCAAAATTTTAATACATCATTTATATTCCAGTAGTCAAGAAATAATATTTAATATAGCTGACAATTTCATGGTTTTAGAGACTTTGGAGAACATCTCTACTTTAAATGTAGATGATGAAAATAATATTAAACAACTGACCGATATATATGTGGGACCATTATGTGAAAGCTTTTTGCAAACTCAGCCTTTAGAATTTGTGCAAGAAGTAAAATTAAAATGTTTAGATTTTTATAAAACAGCTGTAAAAGAAATGATGAAACGGTTACCTTATAACGATATATTATTTCAACAATTAACTTTTTTGGATCCTAAAATTGCACTTTATCGTGAAAGTAGAGCTCAAATTAAAGATTTGTCTTTTATTGCTACGCGTATAAATATTGAAAATATTGATATCACTCAATTAGCTGTAGAATGGAGAATTTTGCCAAATACTTTTAATGATTTAGAAAAAAAAGAATTAGCTATTTTTGAAATTGACGATATGTGGAAAAAAATATTTGATCGTAAAGATTTTAATGAGGAAAAGATATTTCCAAATTTAGAGTTATTAGTTGAGTCCGTTCTTACTTTTCCTCATTCAAATGCCGAAGCGGAACGGATCTTTTCAATAGTGACGGACAATAAAACTAAGAAAAGAAATTGTTTGGCTGATGACACAATTTCCGCTATTTGTAAAATTAAATCTAGTTTTCAGGCTGAGAATATTAATTGTATCAATTTTGAAGTAGATTCGAGACATTTAGAATTGCACAACGCGCAAAACTTATATCCGAAGCAACATAAATCTGATAGTGATTAATTTTTTTTAATTTTAAATTCTTTAAATTTTGATTTTAATTTTAATATTTCTAATTGTTTTTTATTTCCGCACATATAGGAATTTTTTAAATTAATTATAAAACATTAACTTTCTTTTTTTACTGCAGGTGTTTTTATTCAAATTTTATTCGTTTATATAATAATAATATATATTTTGTTTTCAGATTAGAATATTTTATATTTGTTAATAAGAATTATAAAGTTTATTTTATGTTTAAAAAGATTATATTATAATTGTTAATTAATAATATTATTATATTAATATAATATATTAATTTATAATTTAATTATATAATATATAATGCAATATTTTATTTTAATGAAATATTTATTTTTATGTCAAAAATATATTGTAATTTTCTTTTCATGAATACTGGTAAGGTTTTTGGCAGTTTTCCTTATCCATGCAACAAATGTTGGTATTCATAATAATTTCTGCCAAATTAAACATTTCTAATTATAGAACAATGTGTTTTTTTTTACCATTATTCTCATCCTATTCCTCTATTTTTAAGTAATAATTTTTTTATTGTCTAATTTATTTTAAAATTCTGTAATTTATATTCTTTTTAAATCTATATTATTAATCTGTTAACCATTAATTTAAAAATTTAGATTTTTTATATTTACTGGGATTGAGGGATCCGCACGCTTATAACACGTTACTGTACACGGCCTAGCTTGTGGAGGGGCAGCCCGGCCCGTCTGGCAGCACTGGTTGGAAGTACCAATGTTAAATGTTCACCAGATTCCATTCTTGATGAATCTGCTACTGTGTCACAAGACACAGTCACAGATCATGATTATATGTGCACAATGTGGAAACTTTCACCGTACGTCGAAGACACTTTAAAATATATAAGTGGATTTGTCAGCAAAGCAGTTAAGAAATTAATTCACTGTGAATTTTGTGTGCAATTGCTATTTGGTTGCGAAGATATATGTGCACTTAGTTGTATCAAAAATAGAGGAGGATTAGCAATTTCATCGAAAGATGTTCAATTAATTTGCCGAACATGCGAGATACATTATCGATCAATAGAAGATAATTTGAAAAATGTTGATATTATCAAATTTCATAATAAAATTTTCCAATTAGTTAACACAATCGTATTTGATAAAAAAGAAATTTTTGATCACATTTCAGAGCAAGATATTTTTTCGAATCATAGAACAGCTAATTAGATTAGTTATTAAAAAATACGTACAAGTTCGCATACATCATACAAATAAACAAGTGAATGAAAAGAATAACTACATAAGACACAAATATACAAAATTAATATTATTTAATAATCAATAAATATAATATATATTGTTATTAATTTAAATACTTTACTCGCCACATTTTATTTTTGACTCACACTTCCTTCCCGCAGATTACGTATGAATCGGTTTTATTTGTCTGGAGCATGCGCATTGCCGACTAGGCGCATTATATATCCATCCTTGTCAATCTTCTCTGAGCCAACTTTTCAAGCCTATGCTCCTTCCAGTAGTATATGTTCTAAGATTTAATCCTTGGTCTAGTTTCCACCGAAGTCTTCAATCCGATTCTACTTCGGTGCAGAACAAATTTATTATGCTGT
This sequence comes from Crematogaster levior, assembly GCA_901521435.1. Classification (NCBI taxonomy): domain Eukaryota; kingdom Metazoa; phylum Arthropoda; class Insecta; order Hymenoptera; family Formicidae; genus Crematogaster; species Crematogaster levior. The sequence continues at coordinate 164,122 of CABEGB010000789.1, forward strand.
TTCCACTGGAAGTGAAATAGGAGTGAAGAAGATCGATATTTCAGTACAGCCAACTTAATTTAAGCCAGGTTATGTACAAATAAAGCTAGAATAGCCAATAATAAAAAGTATAGAGGTTGGCATTACCTATGTTGCAGTCGTTGATAATCGGAGCCCTCAGGACAGCACCAATGCGTGACTGTTTTCAGCGTGACTGCTTCCAGGAAATGCCGGTACCCGGGTTCCCGCGATGGCCAGAACTGCGTCGGAAGTGCGCCTCGTCCGCCAGGCTCACCAGCCGGGTCGCTCAACTTTTACGAGCTTCTCGCCCCGTATGACTTCGGGCTGCGTGTCGTGCGTCAAGAAACCCACGAGCCGGGTCGCTCACCTTTTACGAGTTTCTCGCCCCGGATGACTTCGGGCTGCGTATCGTGCGTCGCACCCACGAGCTGGATTGCACGAATTAGCGCACAACTTTTTTCGCCCCGTATCACGTCGGGGTCACCAATGTGGGAACTTGCTAATTATCTTCGAGTCCCCGACTATCTCTAAACGTGATAGAGCTTGAATAAGTGATGCACTCGTAGGTGGAAGTAACTGATACTTTATTGCACGACCGTACAGAACGGAAGTCCAGAACCATTGACGTACTGGACGGAGCGTACAGACGCGGGGAGTGAAGATTTTAGGGGAGGAGGGGGCCGCCATATTGTCTGGCGACATTAGTAATGCCATCTAGGTGCAGGGAGCAAGAATATAAAAGAAAATATTGTTTGTGACCACGTTTGTGACATTGTCAAGATTTAGAAATATTATTTTTCTAATTTTTGTACTGAAAAATAATGAAAAATGCCACTTTGTGTTGCAATCAGCTGCTGCAATAAAAGTTATCGAAAGATTAAAGGTCAAATAAGTGTAGAACAAAATGTTAACCCTTAGTCCCGACGGTTCTTTTCGGCACCTTTAATCCCGACTCATGGGTCGTTTGCGTCTTTGCGTTATTTGGATCAGTAAAAACGCTTTAAAAAATCTGAAAAAATTCATGGAGCTTCTTTCAACCTTCAACTTGAAGTCCCAATCATAATATTTCGATAAAAATTATTTTTTTATATAGTTTGTTATTAAGAAATGGAGGTACCTAAGGTACTTTGAAATTTCGCTTGGGTCGAAAACGACCCATGAGTCGGAACTAAGGGTTAAAATCAGATATCACCGGCAAGTATATATTGCATTCATAACTTACAAAATATGTACTGTTTTTTTATATCAATAAAGTAAGATTTTAAATTAAAAGTTTACTACTTAAACATATTTGTTCCAAACACTAGTTAGTTTTTATGTGGCATTTTATAAAAGAACTTTATTTGTTATTAAATGAAATTGATTTTATATAAAATTAAGTTGTTTTATTTCATTAGATTTCCACAAGATGAAGAAAAAAAATTAACTTGGGTAAAAATTATGGGTCTTTGTAAGGAAAGTTTACCCAAGTCTCCACATTTATACATTTATTTACATTTATTTACATTTATTTACATTCATTACATTTTTCGAAGAACGATTTTGATCGTACCTCTCTGACGTGAACACGATTAAAAGAAGATGCTATTCCAATTGTAAGTATAATTTTATAATTTGACTTTCGTTGTGTTTGTAATTTTCATAACTTTAAATGCATATACCATTTTGAATTATATTCTGATTATGGATTTTTCTATAGAATATTGTCTCATTTATTTGTAATATTGATATTTATTATTATAAATTATATTACTCAGTAGTTAGATTTTATTTAACTTTCATATTTCTTGGTTTATACTTTAATATTAATTGTCAGATATATCAATTATTAGATTATTATTATATAGCAATTATGAATTAATAAATATATTATTATATTACTCAGTAGTTAGATTTTATTTAACTTTCATATTTCTTGGTTTATACTTTAATATTAATTGTCAGATATATCAATTATTAGATTATTATTATATAGCAATTATGAATTAATAAATATATTATTAAAATCTATTTTATACATAAAGCCAAATATTTCAGAAGATACAAAAGAAGTTGAAATTCCATCTTTAGTTAATTCAGAATCAGTGGACAATAATGATTTGACTGTAAGTACAGTCGCCGTCATTGATTTGTTCCGTGACCCCTTTCCGCGGGGCAAGAGGAATATGGAGAAGATGGAGAATATCCGTGGCGCCACCCAGCGGCGGCCCTGTTTTACCGCCCCTGATTTGTCATATCCATATTCCCCTTGCCCCGCGGAAAGGGGTCACGGAACAAATCAATGACGGCGAGTGTACTTCTCTTGAGCATGAGATTAATTACAATTAACTAATTGCATATTTAAATCAATAACAATATTATATTCACAGATGAGCATTTCAGATGAGCATTTACAGATGAGTATTTCAGAAAGTAATGATGAAAGTGAGACGATTGAAACTTCTTGTAAGGTATGAAATAATTTTCATCTTTGATATTTATGTTAAAATTTGATGGAATATTTTTATTTCTTGTGCATTATGAATAAACAATGAATAAAATTTTTAATTTTACAATTATAGTTGGTGTCAGAAACAGAAATACAAACACTCAAACATCATATAGAACAAAATATTAATGATAGTGATGATAACAATGAAATTATATTTTTAAAAAAAGGACGTTGTTCAACATTTAATGCTGACACTAATCAAAGATTAGAGGAATCACGAAGAGTAAAATTTTTACTCAAAGTATTAGCCAATCAAAAGGCATATTATCAACGGCAGGTGCAAGTATTGAAGCAGAAAAACAAGCGTCAAGAAAAACGGATCATCCAATTAAGTACAATGTTAGAAGAATAGATAAGAGAGAGATATATATAAGAAGAGAGAGATATAAGAGAGATATAAGTTTTGTAATAATAATATTAACATTATTTACGTAATACTCTTTTAATTGATAAATAAATTTATTCAGAAAATATTTTTAAATAAATTGTTTCATATATTTCATATAACCAACTAATGTAGTGATATTTTTATATTATTTATACAGAGAACAATAACTTTCATATTTTAGATACTTTTAAACATATGAAAAACATTTTTAACTAAAAAGTCATAATAATGTTGTTACATATAATCAATGTTATTAAAATTAAGTTCATTTTATTGATTATAAATTGTAATAACAATTTTAAAAATAGTTTTATACATACATACATAAATATGTATATAGTTAATTTAATGGTTGTGTGCAATGGAAAATAATTTTCTACAATAATTATATATATATAAAGAAAATTATTGCAGAATATTATTTTCAATTGCGTACAACCATTAAATTAACTTTTTCACACATGAAATCCTGTTCTCATGCAATGAAAGTAAAAATAATATCATGATATATATGTCAAATTTTAAACAGGGCGCCAAAATGTCGCCAGACAATATGGCCGATCCCCCGTCCCGCTGATATCGGTCCCCTTGCCCTAACATTGACCTTACGCTCCGTCCAGTACGTCAATGTCCAGAATCGAAGTGAGTTGCGTGCTCGCTCGCTTGGTACCAATGGCCGCGCAGGGCGCACAAATATGGCGGATATAAAGTCCCCACAATATTGTGGCGGAGAGCTTTATAAATCGGAGCAGTGGGTGATTTAGGAAGCCAATAACCAACTCAAGAACTATGTAACTCAACAATTAATAAAATATAATTCTATAAAAATACAAGTACACTTGAGATCTATTATTTTCGAACCACCCGTGAAGACTTTTGGCGAACGACAGTTAAGAAACGAATATTCTCAAAATATGTCTTTAGGCTTAGTCGCTGAGTGGCGCGCGTGACCAGCGACGCTGGCGCCATGATCGGCGAGCAGTAGCATCGCGCCGGCCAATCGGGGCGCGCGTGCAGTAGAGTGCTACACGCTACACGCTACACACTCCCCCCCGAGTATTACGCGCCTAGCGGAAAGTGACGCTTCGTTTTGTGGCGCCAGAATAAGTGCGTCTCGAGTGATCCGGTGCGTTCGGCGGGATATTTGCATCTGCGTCCTCAATAAGTGTCTCGGCCTCAGTGAAAGCGGGCTTCAGGCGTTCCACGCTCACCGTGGTGTCCACGCCCTTTACCCGGACGACGAAAACTCGGTCCGATGGCCTGTCGACGACCTCGTACGGCCCCTCGTACGGCGCTTCCAGTGGCCGTCTGACGCTGTCGACCCTGACGAAGACGTGACTGCAAGAAAATAGTGTTCGGTGTGTGAACGGCTTGCGCTTTGTGTGGTGTGCCGCGGGTGTAGAGCGCACTTTCCGCATGTGCTCGCGGAAGCGCTCGACGAAGATCTGCGGGTCTGGCGGCATCTCCTCGTCAAGGAACATCTCCCCGGGCAGTCGCAGCGTAGTGCCGTACACCATTTCCGCGGTGGTGGCCTTGATGTCCTCCTTGAAGCTGGACCTGAGGCCCAACAAGACGGTCGGAAGGACGTCCACCCATTGTTGGTCTCCGTGGCAGCGGATGGCTGCCTTTAAGGAACGGTGCCAGCGCTCGACCATCCCATTCGACGCTGGGTGATATGCCGTCGTCCGGATGCGCGTGACACCCAGAAGCCTCGTCAGCGCCTGGAACAAAAGAGACTCGAACTGCGATCCGCGATCGGTAGTGATTGTGACCGGGACGCCGAATCGTGCAATCCAACTCGCGTAGAACGCCGCCGCCACCGTGTCAGCGGACGTTTCCGCGATCGGTATCGCCTCTGGCCATCGGGTGAAGCGGTCGATGACGGTCAGGCAGTAGGTGTAACCCCTGGACTCCGGTAGTGGCCCGATGATGTCCAAGTGCGCGTGTGAGAACCTGGTGTCCGGCATCGGGATGTGTTGCGGTTGAGTGCGCGCGTGTCGGTGGATCTTGTTTCGCTGGCACGCCATGCAAGATCGCGCCCAATCGAGGATGTCGGCGTTCATCCTCGGCCAGACGAATGCCCGTGCGATCAGTCGTCTCGTGCTTCGGCCGCTCGGATGTGATAAACCGTGCGTGACATTAAAAATCCGTCGGCGCAGGCTGCGAGGAACGTACGGCCGTATCTCCTGGCCGCTCACATCACAGTACAGTGACGTGTCGGTACCTGTAATTGACAATCTACGCAGTTTGAGTGCGGTTTCTGTGCGCAACAGTTGCTGAAGCTCCTCGTCCGCGGCCTGTTCCTCCGCCAGCTCGTCCGTGCTGACTACCGTTGGTGCCTCGATGGTCTCGACCCGTGACAGCGCGTCAGGAACAGTGTTGTCCACGCCTGCGACGTGAACTATGTGTGTGGTGAATTGGCCCACAAAATCCAGCTGCCGAACCTGCCGCGGTGATGCCTTGTCGGAACGCTGCTGGTATGCGTAGGTAAGTGGCTTGTGATCCGTGCGTATCACAAAACTCCTTCCCTCGACCATGTGCCTGAAAAACTTAACTGCTCGGTATATTGCCAACAGCTCTCGGTCGTATGCGCTGTAGTTGCGCTCAGCAGGACTGAGCTTCTTGGAGAAGAAACCCAACGGCTGCCAGTGATCACCATTCCACTGCTCGAGGACCGCTCCAATCGCAGTGTCCGAAGCGTCAGCCTGGAGTCGGAGCGGGGCGTCAGCTGCCGGGTGCGCCAGCAGTGCCGCTCCGGCTAGTTGCCTCTTGCAACGCTCGAAGGCCGCGACGGTGTCGTCGCTCCAAGGGACGGGTCGTCTGTCCCTGCGCTTCGCTCCAGTAAGTAAAGCGTGCAATGGTGCTTGCGCGTCTGCTGCTCCTCTGAGGAATCTCCTGTAAAAGTTAATAATCCCCAGGAATCTCCGCAGCTGGCTGATGTCCTCGGGTCGTGGATATTCGGAGATGGCAGTGATCCTGTGCTCCAGCGGTTTTACTCCGGCGACTGTCACCTCGTAACCCAGGTAGGTTACCCGTTCCGCGCCGAGCGTGCACTTGGCGGCATTAATCGAGAGTCCGTTATTCCTCAGCCGTTCCAGCACAATACGGAGATGCTGCTGGTGCTGAGCCTCGTCCCTCGACGCGACGAGCACGTCGTCGATGTAGCAGTGGACGAAATCCAGACCACGGAATACAGCATCCATCAGACGCTGGAAAGTCTGTGCTGCATTACGGAGACCGAACGTCATAACGTTGAACTCGAAGAGTCCGAATGGCGTTATGACGGCTGTCTTCGGTCGGTCTTCCGGAGCCACGGGTATCTGGTGATACGCCCGTGTGAGGTCGAGCGTCGAAAACATCCTGCAACCATGGAGACGGTAAGAGAAATCATGTAAATGAGGTATTGGGTACCTGTCCGGCGTTGTAACCCCATTTAATCGCCGATAATCTCCGCAGGGTCGCCATTCTCCGCTTCTCTTGGGCACCAGATGCAGCGGACTAGCCCATGGACTGCTCGACGGCTGGCAAATTCCTTCGGCCAGCATGTAGTCAAACTCCGCCTTTGCTGCCTTAAACTTCGCCGGTGGCAGACGGCGGGCGGCCTCCGCGACTGGTGGACCTCGCGTGAGGATGTGGTGCTGCACGTGGTGCAGCGAGCCCAAGCCCACGCGCTGAGAGGGTCTTGTGATGTCGACGAACTCCCTCAGCAAGTCCTCGTACGCCGTGCCCCGCTGTATCGTCGTCACCGTGGGCGCCGTGCTGTCGGACAGTCGTCCCGCAACAGAACATCCGGTGCCTCCGTCGACCAGGCGGCGTCGTCGCAGATCCACAAGTAAGTGGTGGTGCGCCAGGAAATCCGCACCTAAAATTGCACCAGAAACATGCGCCACGGTAAACGTCCAGCGGAAATCGCGCCTCAGCCCGAGATTCACGGTGACCGCGCGCGTGCCGTAAGTTCGTATCGGCGTATTGTTCGCGGCGAATAGCTGTCGTCCGGTGACTCCCCTCGCGGCATCGGCCCGTGTACACGGGAGCACCGAGATGTCCGCGCCGGTATCTATTAAATAACGGGTTCCCGTAGAACGGTCCCTCATAGTGAGGCGGTAACTGCGCTCTGCGCCGTTCTCCGCCGCCTCGACGCGTGACGGCGCGATCAGTTTCCCGACGCCTTGTCGAGTGCAGGTGCAATAGCTCTAATCGTCTTCTTCCCTTTTTTCCAGGAACACGGTGCGCGGCAGTCACGCGCGTCCTCGCCGAAACGCTCGTGGTAGAAGCAGAGGACCTCATCAGCTGATCGCCCATGGCTGGCCGCACGCGCGCGGCTGGCCGAACGACCACGCGATCTGCGCCGAGCCCCGCGCTCATCCTCGCGGCTGCTCCTGCGCTGACGTCTGACCTCCGTCGTCAAGGCTGCTATCTGGCTGCGAAGCTCGGTGAGTTCTTTTTCCATATTGTCGTTACGGCGGGTGTCGATCGTGCTGACCGCGGTGACGCCCATCGGCCTGGTAACCTCCGCGATCTTGTCGGCCTGTGAAGCTAACCTACTAAGATCGGTTGTCTCACCTGCCACCAGGATGCTCCTGATCTGCTCCGGGAGCTGCTCCAAGAACAACGTGCGCAGGATGGACTCACCACACTGGCCTCCCGCCAAATTACGTAGGCGCTGAAGGAAGTTGGAAGGTCGCTCGTCGCCAAGCTCGTGCCCGTGCAACAACCTCCGGAGCTTCGACTCGCTTGATTCGTCGAACGAGGAAAGAATGCGGCTCCTCAACGCCTCGTACTTCCCGTGCGCCGGAGGGCTGACGATTATATCGGAAACGAACGGTAAGACCTCCTGCTCCAAATGCATCACCACGTAGCGGAACTTCGTATCGTCGCCTGTAATCCGCGCGACTCCGAACGCGGCTTCCACCTGTGCGAACCATAATGTAGGATGTTCCTTCCAGAACGGCGGCAGCTTCACAGTCCTGGCTGACTGGATATACCGCACGTCGTCGCCTCGATGTTCTTCGCCGGCTCGCAGGGAAAGATCCGCAGCGGCGCCTGGAAACGCCGACTCCGGACCAAGGATGCTCCGGGCGGCGGGAGCGCGTGCGACCGGTTCGCCTGTCTCGACCGGAGGCGAACGGCACAACGACATGGCGCCGTTTCGAACGTACCAGAACGTTCTAGAACGTTTCGGAAACACGTGGAATCACGCGGAGCCCTCGAACTTTCCAGACCGTTGCTCCGATCACGTCGGGGTCACCAATTTTCTCCTGTGGCGGAGAGCTTTATAAATCGGAGCAGTGGGTGATTTAGGAAGCCAATAACCAACTCAAGAACTATGTAACTCAACAATTAATAAAATATAATTCTATAAAAATACAAGTACACTTGAGATCTATTATTTTCGAACCACCCGTGAAGACTTTTGGCGAACGACAGTTAAGAAACGAATATTCTCAAAATATGTCTTTAGGCTTAGTCGCTGAGTGGCGCGCGTGACCAGCGACGCTGGCGCCATGATCGGCGAGCAGTAGCATCGCGCCGGCCAATCGGGGCGCGCGTGCAGTAGAGTGCTACACGCTACACGCTACAATATTATGCTATGTAGCGCCATCTCTACATTATGATATGTACCATCGACATGTCGATGATATGTAGATTTGTAGATTACAGTGTTTATCGTTTACGTAACATTTAAGTCTCCTCTATAATCGATAAGAGTCTTAAAGTCGTAGATCCAGTTGTAAGTCGCATTTAAATTTGTGTTTGAGAGGTTATTTTCGGTCACAAAGTAGTCGTAGTCGCAGTCGTTCGAATTGAAATGGAATCAATTCGAACGACTGCGACTACAACTGCTTTGCGACCGAAAATAACTTCATTCGTATATGACTTACGACTACGACTACGACTTCAAGATTCTATTGTAGAGGAGGCTTTATAAGTAGAAAATAATGACATATATACCTAGACCAAGCATTCCTATACTTCTGCTATAGCAGCGAGTGAAGCCGGAAATGGCAGTTTAGAACAGAGTGAGAAAGTTGATTTGCCCCTAGTGCTTTCTCACTTTCTCCTATTGACTGTCATAAACAGTACGGCACCACACAACTAGAGAGCCTCAAAGGAAGAGAGCGGCAAACTTGTCACGTGACCACGTCTTTTCTGATTCGTTCGGGTAATGAAGGGTCTTGACGAATCAGAATATTGGTTTAGACAGCTATTTCCAGTAGATCATACATAAGTAAATTCTTGTTACTGAGAGCCGCAAAACCTCCGATTCAGCTGACGGCACGTTAAATACACATCCAAAAAATTAAAAATTCGTATGTATGAAAGTGTTATAACAGTAGAATATCTCTATAAGTAATGCGTCGTCTACAATAGCAGTAAGAGTAGTGGATTAAGGCTATAAGACATTGGAGTAAGCCGTCGTTTTCAGCTAACTTCACACAGCTGATTTTGAAGGCTGCCAATCTGGTTCTCCCACAGCATCAATCCATTTTCGTTTTAATTGTGGATCTTGGCCTAACGTGGTTAAACAATATCCATCTTTGTTTGAATTTGTGCACCTCGAATCTGTGCTTCGAGGTGCACAAATTCAAACAAAGATGGATATTGTTTAACCACGTTAGGCCAAGATCCACAATTAAAACGAAAATGGATTGATGCTGTGGGAGAACCAGATTGGCAGCCTTCAAAATCAGCTGTGTGAAGTTAGCTGAAAACGACGGCTTACTCCAATGTCTTATAGCCTTAATCCACTACTCTTACTGCTATTGTAGACGACGCATTACTTATAGAGATATTCTACTGTTATAACACTTTCATACATACGAATTTTTAATTTTTTGGATGTGTATTTAACGTGCCGTCAGCTGAATCGGAGGTTTTGCGGCTCTCAGCAACAAGAATTTACTTATGTATGATCTACTGGAAATAGCCGTCTAAACCAATATTCTGATTCGTCAAGACCCTTCATTACCCGAACGAATCAGAAAAGACGTGGTCACGTGACAAGTTTGCCGCTCTCTTCCTTTGAGGCTCTCTACCACGGACTAAGGAATAGAGGGACCGAGTCTAAAGTCCTAGTTTAGGCGAGAGGGGTTGGTAACTCAAGCGTGCGGGGGGGACTGCTTTCCGCCATATTGATGTAGCGATTCTCACACAGAGATCCTGTGTCTGTGACATGGTTACACTCGTGTAGTGGTGCCACGAGACATAACGAGTGACAAGCGTAAAGAGGTTAGGCGGTGATTTTATGTTTTATTATTGTTGTTATTGTTGTTATTGTTGTTTATTGTTGAAAAGAGAAATTATTTTACATCTAACAAGAGAATAAAATATATTAATTAGTTCCAATTCTTATTTCTTAATTCACGCATTAATTTATTCTATTCTTTTTATTTTTTAAATAAATAATTCTAATTTCTTATTTATAATATTTAATAATTATTCCTATTTCTATTTTGTTATTGTGCGCAGGATCTGACTTTCATTTCTCACACGTACGCAAATAGTGAGTTCTATGTGTGGTGATTACTAAACGAATATGGCGGCCCTCCCCGCCGCAAACGTGCCTCACCGGTACAGCTTGTGCTCCGTCCCTCTATTCCTTAGTCCGTGCTCTCTACACACAACTTAACCTACTGTAACATTTTTATTTGATAAAGGAGTAGAAAAAGTGAATATTTACAAAAATAAAAGTAAGTTCTTGTTGCATTTGTAGCTTCAAATACACAACCAGAATGCAAGGAATTTCATTCAGGTACGAATATATACCTAACCTAACTTAATGTATTATAATAAATCTAATTATATTTGTACAAGGATTATTTACACACAACATAAAATACTACAAATATCAATATTATATTAAGATTAATGAAATTTACGATTTTATTTCTTTAATTCTGCATCATCTTTTATAGCATTTGACAGTTTGACAGCGGCCATATTCTTTCTATGTGATAGAATGAGAAAGCACTAGGGACAAATCAACGTTCTCACTGTTTTAAACTGCCAATTTCCGGCTTCACTCTGCGAGCAGAATGCTTGATTTAGGTATATACGTCATTGGGTATTATACGTTTTTGACGTATTTTACAGTAAAATACTGTAAAATGTAAAAAACCCTAGAAAATGGTCGAATAACCCAACCCTGGCCACGGCCTTTACTGCTTAAGTTTTTTTATGTGCCACGGCCTTTTAAGCCTGTTCTACAATACGTCGTATGTCGGCGTCGGATGTCGCTTGTCGTATGTTGAATGTCGGATCTGCATACGACTCATTCTACAATTGAGTCGTAAGTCGGAATACATATTATATTTAACAATGGAAATGTTGGGTATTTATTTAAATTTGGCATCAATCTGGATGCAAATTACAAAAATTAGATTACATTTAAGGAAAAGACGTAAAATAACAAGAAGGTGGGTAAAACCACATATTTCTATATAACTCCCATTCTTTCGTAGGTTCATATCCAGAACCAGAAGGTGGTAATTTTTGTCGCCTATTTTCTCTACTAAACATATCTCTTAAAGACAACCACCGTTTTTCAACTCCTTCAGCTACAAAAAATAATTTTACATTATGAAGTGTTTGTCAAGTTATATAAAATAATAATTTAGGTTGCATTCCAAAACGTCTTATTTGAGGAAAATTTTACTTAATACTCTATAGCTCACGTCACATATATTACAGAAATTAAGTAAAATTTTCCTCACATAAGATGTTTTGGAATGCAACCTAAAAAACAAAAAATTTACCTGATATATTCACATCATATAAATTTTTCATAATTTCGGAAAATTTTTTCCACAGCTCTTTTTTTTGTTAATATTTTTGAAATCCACATCGCGTTTGTCATATAAACAATGATTTTCACGCACAAAATCAATAATTATTTCATCTACATTTACGCTGATTGACATGATAAAATATAAAATAGGTTATATTGCATTCGGTAGTCAAACGTCGGAAGCAGTCGGAAGTCGGAAAAGATGGGAGATGCCCATCTTTCATTCCGACTGCGACAACCGACTTGCGACAACTTTATACGACAGCCGACAACCGAGTGCGCATGCGTCCGACATCCGACGCCGACATACGACGTATTGTAGAACAGGCTTAAGATGATCTTATAAATAAGTTTCGACTATGAATACCGCCCTAGGGTGCTTTCCAGCAACGTACACAAGCGACACTGTATAACACAGTGTACACACTAGTGCTTTCCAACTACGACACAAGTCGACACAAACGTACACAGCTAAAATGCTAAGTTTGACTGTAGGTACTTTCCAGCAACGAAACACAGTCATACAGTCAACACTGTGTGACATAGTGTTGCACAGTGTCGACTTGTAGCTGGAATGCTTATAAGCTTATTTTATTACTAGAAGTATAGAAATATTTTATATAAATTTGTCACTAAAGTTTTCAGACGCCATATAAAGTTGACATGTGTTTTTATGCATGCTAAATTATCTAATCAGCCTATTTTTGGGCTACGTGTATAATAGTATAAGTACGTGTATAGTATATATGCTATTACCTTCCATAATTTCGGAAAATGTTTGATATTTCTTATTTTGCTGATGAGTGACCAACAAGGTTTATTTTTGCTGAAACTGCCTGCTCTAAAATAAAACACGTATTTATTTATACTTATTATATGATATCTTTGTACATTATACATATTGTTTGAAATAACCTAAAAATTCATTTATTTCTTAAGGTGCAATTTCACGCAGCGAGTAAAAGCTGGCGTTTTACCCCCACTCCATCAATTTTCGACAGAGATGACTAAGATGGCTGCATTCAGCGAAAAGACGCTGAAAGTTCGATTCGTCGAACTTTCAGAGTCTTTTCGCTGAATGCAGCCATCTTAAGGTGCAATTTCACGTAGCGTCAAAACGCTAGCGGCTCTCCCCATTTTGGCGCCCTTGGTCGACGCGTCGTTTTGCCGCTTGAAGTTCGGAGAGGCTCAACTCGAGCGAAAAATAGATGTGTTTGAATCGTTTCAGTTGTATCAACAATTTCAAAAAATTAATATGTTAAATTTTAACATTTACAAATCTTAATGTTATTATCAAACGTTCTTTCGGTTGTATGGGCTCTCGAATAACATTTTTTTTTATCAATAGCGATCCAACAATAGATAACAATTCCTCCAATTGTGTTGCGGACATTCGGAAATAATTGTGGAATTATACTCCATTCTCTATGGTCAGTTTAGGAATTGACACATAATAAAAACTGTGCTCTGGACGATTCTTTAGATATGGTGCTACCCAGTATTGTTTCTTCTTGTACGGTTTCTTTTCATTTTCTTGTAATTTTTGCATAATTGCACACAACACCAGTATTCGTCGTTTCTTTAGCTGTTACTGACGGCAACGTATTTTGTAAGGTTGTCGATAAAATACTGTTCCGACAGTTTAAACGCACTTTGACACGTATCCTTATTGTCAGTTTTATACACGAATTAAATCTATAGAAAAAATTTAAAAAATACAGAAAATACAAATCCACAGCGACCAGCGATTTGTCGCTCCATGAAAAAGTAGCGGGAGTTTAGCGGCTGGCGTTTTGTCGACAACTCTATTGAGGGGAAATGTATCACAGAGTGGGGAGAGCCGCTAGCGTTTTGACGCTGCGTGAAATTGCACCTTTAGTCATCTCTGTCAAAAATCGTTGTATCGCTGTATGTGACGCAAACTATAGATTTTTAGTACTGGCAGTGAATATCGGAACGCAGCCAATAAGAGGCAAAAGCGAACAGCGTTTAACACTGGTTTGCTTTGCGGTGGAGTGGGGATAAACGCTAGCTTTTATTCGCTCCATGAAAAGAGAAGAGGCGAAAGCGAATAGCTTTTCATCGCTGCCTTGCGTGGCGGTGGAGAGGGGGTAAAACGCCAGCTTTTACTCGCTGCGTGAAATTGCACCTTTACCGAAATAACACTCCATATCAAAATAAGTGGTATCAACTCTAAATATTTTAGTATTCGTGATTGACGACACAGGGTGCGTTCCGAGTTACGCATTAAGCGCGTAGACTACATAGAAAGTCGTTCCGATTAAATCAATGCGCGCATTGAAAGCGCTTTGGTAGCGCTGAGGATTCCCTAGATTGTACTACACGTACTGGCTGCGTTCCGTTTCACGCATGATGCGCGCATGATCTATAGTATATGTAACGTGTACTATAGATAAATGCGCGCATATGCGTGAAACGGAACGCACCCACTGAATTCTTACGCTCTTTTTCAGCCCATTGACTGCTTCTATTTCGACTTGAGGCAGTTGATGCGGCTGATGCGTTTATGCAGTCTATGCGCGCATTGGTTAAATCGGAACGACTTTCTATGTAGTCTACGCGCTTAATGCGTAACTCGGAACGCACCCATAGAGATATTAAGGTACCTACTGATGGACGCGGCAAGTGCCGCTCGCGGCAACGCGGCACTTCAGAAAGAACTAAATTCTAGGGGCTCCTGATTCTGATGCCGTCTGCTGCTCCTGTCGCGTGAAAGCGATATTAGGTCCTGTTGTAGCGTTGAAGTGAAGCAACATAACCATAAGTGAAGCAACAATTCCTCAGTACTTCAGTATTTCAAAATTGAAATTTGGTAGTAATTTGTTCGTATAGAAAATTTGTTTTCCGAAACCTCCAAAACATACACTTAATCTCCAATGTTCATGATGATAAATAATTATATATTAATTTCATAATTGTTATCTTCACATTTTTGTATTAAACTCATATTATACACAAATATATACCAACCTGTGAAATCTCCACATTTATTCCGGCCATTGTGGCAACTTTATTTTCAAATTACGTACAAATAACCACTTTTGCGATGTCGCAAGTAAAGTTGGATTAATCGAACTTCAATGCCGTAATTCAGAAGCCCCTAGAATCCTAGTTCTTTCTGAAGTGCCGCGTTGCCGCGCGCGGCACTTGCCGCGTCCATCAGGGGTACGTTCCAAAACCTTACTCGAGTGCACTATAATACTAGAAGTACTATAGCATAAGTGACATATACTATATAGGAACTTCTAGTGTTATAGTCATGATGGAAGGATTACATGGTGTGTGCGATACGATCTCGTTCTCTCTCTAAAATCTGCTCTTCTTTTCTAATCGCGACACGAAAAAATACATGTCTACCAACATAAGGAAATCCCTAGAATTCTAGGAATGTAAGTAGCGTTATATTGCAGAATTGACTGACTAGACTGTTACAATATACGAATGTGTATTATGTGACATATTATACAATATAATTATATATTTATATAATTATATATATACACAATATATATATATATATATATATATATAATTATATAAATATATAATTATATTGTATAATATGTCACATAATACACATTCGTATATTGTAACAGTCTAGTCAGTCAATTCTGCAATATACCGCTACTTATATTTATATATATATATTTATATTAAATTATATATATAATTATATATATATATAATATGACAACAGACACTGCAATTAAGGTAAAATTATTTGAATTCGAAGTATCAAGAGTCTAGCATCTATCCTCATAAAAAATGATCTATACAATATATACCGTCAACTATTTAATTAATCTTTGGATTTGTATTAACAGTCAAAAGAAAATGCACTAAGATTTCACGTGACGTACGATTCGTCGGAAATTCAATTTAGAAACGTAAATTTCCAATATGTTGAAGGAAAACCTATTTTTAAAATCGTATCGTTCACCATACCGAGTGGCAAGAAGGTTGCTATTGTTGGAGGATTTGGTTGTGGGTAAGCTATCAGGTATATAAACTATATACAGGGTTGGGCAAAAGTCCGGAAACGGTCAAATATCTCGAAAAGGATCAACTATAGCGAAAAATTGTAAATAGCAAAGTTGTAGGGCTTAAAAAAATGTACCTAATGATGACTAAAAATTTTACTTTGAGTGGAGGACGAAGATCATATAAAAGTCAAATTGAATTTTTTAAATGGAACTGCCTACTTTTTATTGCATATTCTTATAGCTTATCTCGAGACCTTTCCAAAACACTATAATAAAGTATTTTTTTGTTAAGTATTTTCCGAGTTATAAAGCTTGAAATAATTTCATAATTTTACATAAACTGTAAAATATCTCGTAAAATATTTACTTTTCGATGACCTTACCTCAATACTTTTATGCACAGAATAATGAGAGGAATCAATTGGTGTAAAGAAAACACATAGTTGTTTTTAAGAAAAAATATGTAATTGTTAGTTACAAATTGCATATTTTTTCTTAAAAACAACTATGTGTTTTCTTGACACCAATTGGTTCCTCTCATTATTCTGTGCATAAAAGTATTGAGGTAAGGTCATCGAAAAGTAAATATTTTACGAGATATTTTACAGTTTATGTAAAATTATGAAATTATTTCAAGCTTTATAACTCGGAAAATACTTAACAAAAAAATACTTTATTATAGTGTTTTGGAAAGGTCTCGAGATAAGCTATAAGAATATGCAATAAAAAGTAGGCAGTTCCATTTAAAAAATTCAATTTGACTTTTATATGATCTTCGTCCTCCACTCAAAGTAAAATTTTTAGTCATCATTAGGTACATTTTTTTAAGCCCTACAACTTTGCTATTTACAATTTTTCGCTATAGTTGATCCTTTTCGAGATATTTGACCGTTTCCGGACTTTTGCCCAACCCTGTATATAACACAAAGTGAGATGGAAGAAAATACAGGGAGTGCGAAAAGGACGCTTACACACCAGTTGTGCCAAACTTTAAAAGCTAAACATTTCGTTTTTCGCAGTTGCCTGCCCTGTGTTTTTTCGTGCACCGAAGGCTGAAAAGGGGCGTGGTTTACGAGTTCTGCACACACCATGTAATCCTTCCATCATGTGTTATAGTCACCCGGGTAAGGTTTTGGAACGTACCCCAGTAGGTACCTTTAAAGCCTCGTCTACAATAGTCGCACAGGCTGTGTCGCAGGTCGCATAGGCTGTGTCGTATGTCGCAGGCTGTGTCGCAAGGCTGTCGCAGTCGCAAGAGCCCTTGTCGCACGGAGTTGAGTCAACTTCAACTTTCTGCGACTGCGACAAGCGTGTCGCATGAGATCAGCCAATCACAGCACAGAACGTTGCCACGCAAAGTGTTTTGACGATTTGCGTGTGTTGCTAGCTATCCGTGGTATATTTTCTGGTCGCATTCACCATCTTCTGTTGTGCGATTCAGTAAATAAACGGTAATATAAGCATATTAAATTTAAAAATTGGGAGCAAAGTTGAAGAAAAATTAGTAATTGCTGCCGATTATTCATTGCGGCTGCAGTCGACTTAATGCACGCGACAATCCTTGCGACATATTGTAGATACTAGTTTAGCGACACATGCGACAACTTTCCTGCGACACTACTACTTACGACATACGACACAGCATGTGCGACTATTGTAGACGAGGCTTTAGACTAGAGTACGCAAGAAGCCGAATCTCGATAGAGGCTAAGAGAGAGACTAACGAGAAGAAGAGGCATTTTCGGCTTCGAGAAGAAAAATGGATCAGAAAAGCGAAGAATTATATGAGTTTCCTGTGACATTAGAAGAGACTAATGAAATGAGCGACAGGAAGCGCTTCGAAACCGTTCCGAATTACCAAAGCGCTCCATGCGCATTGACAAAACGGAACGATTTCGAAACGCTGCGCAGCAGTAATGCGGTCTAAGCGCTTAATGCGTAACTTGGAACACACCCACGGTCAAACTTAGGCGGGGAGCACAGACTTTTGCATAATGCATAATACATATGCATAAGAAATTCGATTGGTCGAATTCCTTATGCACATGCTAACATAAGGAATTCGACCAATCGAATTTCTTATGCATATGTATTATGCATTATGCAAAAGTCTGTGCTCCCCGCCTTAGCATTTTAGCTGTGTACCTTAGAACATATACTACTAGAAGGAGCATAGGCCTATAATCCCTGTACATTCAAGCTGGCTCAGAGAAGATTGACAAGGATGGAGATACAATGCGCCTAATCAGCAATGCGCATGCTCCGACAAATAAAAGTGTCGATACGCGCGGGGGCTGCGGGGTGATGAAAAGGCGACATATGATCACATCCTATTGCGAATAACAAGAGTCTTCAAATATTAGATTATAAAAGTGGTGGTTCGTGAGATGTATTGCTACATTTGCAAAGAACGAGATAAGGCATCTACCTATCACGTGTAAGTATAACTTATTCATTATTAAAATCTTCAACTGGTAAAGTGAGTTTTGAGGTTATATTTGATAAGTTTTATTTCATTATTTCTAGCTACTTTTTATAAAAATAAATTAGAAACAACTAATAAATTAAAAAAAAAACAAATGTCTGGGATTAGTGGCCTAGTTTACATCGTGCACTTGATACGCGTATCAAGTAGTATATTTGAGCTGATCAGCTAATAGCTGAATCAATGTACTAGTTATTTACTATTTGATACGCGTATCAAGTCCACGATGTAAACGTAGCCAGTATGTATGACGAATAAAATAATATATGGAATGATTACAGATTTCCGAAGAACCCTGAAATCCGCACAAAATGGTTAGCAGCGTTTGGATTAAAGGAAAAGGAAAACTACAAAAGACACAAGGATAACTACATAAGATACACAAATATACAAAATTAATATTATTTAATAATCAATAAATATAATATATATTGTTATTAATTTAAATACTTTACTTGCCGCATTTTATTTTTGACTCACACTTCCTTCCCGCAGATTACGTACGAATCGGTTTTATTTGTCTGGAGCATGCGCATTGCCGACTAGGCGCATTATATATCCATCCTTGTCAATCTTCTCTGAGCCAACTTTTCAAGCCTATGCTCCTTCCAGTAGTATATGTTCTAAGCTGTGTACGCTTATGGGTGCGTTCCGAGTTACGCATTAAGTGCGTAGACTACATAGAAAGTTGTTCCGATTAAATCAATGCGCGCATTGAAAGCGCTTTGGTAGCGCTGAGAATTCCCTAGATTGTACTACACGTACTGAATTCTTATGCTCTTTTTCAGCGCATTGGCCTAGTTTACATCGAGCACTTGATACGCGTATCAAGTAGTATATTTGAGCTGATCAGCCAATAGCTGAATCAATGTACTAGTTATTTATTATTTGATACGCGTATCAAGTACGATGTAAACGTAGCCATTGACTGCTTCTATTTCGACTTGAGGCAGTTGATGCGGCTGATGCGTTTATGCAGTCTATGGCCGGTATTCATAGTCGGATCTTATTTTGAGATCATCTTAAGTAATGTCTTAAAACGCTAATACGGTTCTGTGATTGGCTTATGATACATCTTAAGACCGTACTTAAGACGGTCTTAAATATAAGAACTGATTATGAATACCGGCCTATGCGCGCATTGATTAAATCGGAACGACTAATGAGAGGAAGAGGCATTTTCGGCTTCGAGAAGAAAAAAAGCGAAGAATTATATGAGTTTCCTGTGATATTAGACAGGAAGCGCTTCGAAACCGTTCCGAATTACCAAAGCGCTCCATGCGCATTGACAAAACAGAACGATTTCGAAACGCTACGCAGCAGTAATGCGGTCTAAGCGCTTAATGCGTAACTCGGAACGCACCCTATGTCGACTTGTGTCGTAGTTGGAAAGCACTAGTGTGTACACTGTGTTAAGCCCATATCAGACTACAGATTAAGATTGAGATTGAATTGAAATTCAATCAATCAGAGCAAAGTTTACTAAACACGAAACTAGTTCTCTTTATTATGATTGGTTAAATTCAATTCAATCTCAATCTTAATCTGTAGTCTGATATAAAGCGGGGAGCACAGACTTTTGCATAATGCATAATACATATGCATAAGAAATTTGATTGGTCGAATTCCTTATGCACATGCTAATGGACTAATCAAATTTCTTATGCATATGTATTATGCATTATGCAAAAGTCTGTGCTTCTAGCCTAATGGGCCTTCTACAATAAGATATTAGTAATAAATCAGAAGTCAGGAGCAAATTGTAGCGAGTCAGTAGTGCGTTATAAGACAATAATAAGTCAGTAGTCAGTGACTGAATGGAGATGGCCAAATTCCATCTCTTCCGATTTAGAACTAAAATTACGTTATGACTGACCAATCAAAAGCAATATGTGTCTACATTTCAAAATATGTACATACACTAATAAAAGGATAAACAGTATAAACATAAACTTTGTGAAGATAGTGTTGTCGTTTGTCCAGAATTGCTATTCTTCTGATTGGCTGAAATGTTATGATGCAACGATGCAATACGACTTATTGTGGACGCAAATTTTTTCAGATTTATGACTTATAATTCTGACTTATCACTAGTGTCATATGAGTAGTAACTAATATCTTATTGTAGAAGGCCCATAAGCCTTAGGGTGCGTTTTCACTTGACGCTTGACGCTGGGTTTTCAGCGTCAACAGACGCTAGCGTCAAGCGTCAAGTGAAAATGCACCCCAGCGTCAAAATGGCTTAGGCCTAGCGCATAGACTTATACAATAGACTGCACAGACGGTTGAAAACCGTGTAGCCAACATCTCAGGAGTGGGGGTAGGGGTCTGGGGAGAGCATCTCTTTCTTTCGCGTATCTTGCCTCTCCTGAAGAAAAAGAGACAGCACGATGTTAGAAAGAGATGCTCTCCCCAGACCCCTACCCCCACTCCTGAGATGTTGGCTACACGGTTTTCAACCGTCTGTGCAGTCTATTGTATAAGTCTATGGCCTAGCGTCATAGCATTTAAGTGTGATCATTGCAGTGTAATTGCATAATAATAGCGAGTTTAGATTTAAATTAACTAATCTTAATTCGGTTTAAAAAAAAAATGTCGTATAATCTAAGATATTACGAATGGCAAGCAAAATGTTCAAAAATAATAAATTTAAAAAGAAGAAAGAAGAGTAAAAAACTTCTAATGGTATGTGTGGCAGTGATCAACGAGTTGGAAAGAATGCAGAAAAGACAATACACTAAAAAACGTTATTGGGTTGCACCATTACTTGAAAATAGAAAATTGCATGGTTTTTATTATACAATATTTCCCAATATGTTAGAAGACGATACGTTTAAAAATTATTTTAGAATGACTGCTACACAGTTAGAAGATTTGTTACAAATAATAGGACCTTCTTTAAGTAGACAGATAACTTCCTTTCGTGAACCAATATCTGCTCCTGAAAGACTGTGTTTGACATTAAGGTTTGTTTTTATATTCTTTGTAATACTATATTGATACATTGAATGCAGTGACTGGTATAGATTTTTTGCTCAAGCCACTTGGCTTTTAACATATTAACAATCTGTTTACCACTATACTTATATTTTAAACATATTAAATTTTATAGATATTTAGCTGCTGGTGATTCTATGAAATCAATTTCATATCAATATTTAATTGGTGTAACAACAGTTTCTAACATTATTAAGGATACAAGTAGTGCTATTTGGTCTTGCCTTCAAGAAAAGATTCTCCCATCTACTTTGAATGAAGAAGATTAGTTGGGTATAGCAGATGAATTTGATGAGAAATGGAATTTTCCTCATTGCATAGGTGCTATTGATGGAAAGCATGTAGTAATACAAGTAAAATCAATATACAGGGTGATTCAAAATAAACGTATGTCCTTAAAGAGACATATTCCTAAGCGTATTTTAAGACAACTTTTCCTTTGCCAAAAATTTTTCCGGAGCTTAGTTTTCAAAATACAAAGGAAAATAGGTAGCGTATCGTGAGTCGAGTACAAGAGACAGGCAGGGGCGGACCACTCACCCGTTACGCGGGTGGTTACGCGAGGCGCCTGCTGCAATCAGCTGACGATACATAAATATGCATACACACACACACACACACACACACACACACACACACACACACACACACACACACACACACACAGACAGACAGACACGCACACACACACACACATACACACACCGCACGCAGCTGACAGACGGACAGACAGACAGACACACGCACGTACGCATGTACATTTATTCACTCAAGAATGCGTCAGAGAGAGAGAGAGAGAGGAGGGAGAGGGATGTATCGAAGAAGCTTCAACGTGTTTACTTACGTATCATTTTGTCTAAACAATTGATTGCTTCCGCGATGAGACATTCGTATGGAATGATTTTATCCTTTTTCTTATTGTTCACGTTTCGAAGCACACAACACATTCACATTTCTGTCACTCACTTCATCGATAAAACAAGGAAATATTTAATGATAACTATTCAGCGCGAAAATTACTCGAAAAAGAAAAACACGTTTTCGACAAACACACGACACGTGTTTACTCGACGGCAAGCAGTCGACTGATTTGATAGGTTAGGTTTGTTATCACGACAATCCCGTAACCAATTGAAAGTGGCTGCGTTCAGCAACCACCAGAGCAGATCAGTGAGCGCTTAGTGATTCTTTAATATAATTGGTTCTTGCATTTAGATCTTCGTTGGATCTAAGTGCAGAAACCAATTAAATAAAAGAATCACTAAGCGCTCACTGATCTGCTCTGGTGGTTGCTGAACGCAGCCACTTTCAATTGGTTACGGGATTGTCGTGATAACAAACCTAACCTATCAAATCAGTCGACTGCTTGCCACCGTCGAGTAAACACGTGTCGTGTGTTCGTCGAAAACGTGTTTTTCTTTTTCGAGTAATTTTCGCGCTGAGTAGTTATCATTAAATATTTCCTCGTTTTATCGATGAAGTGAGTGACAGAAATGTGAATGTGTTGTGTGCTTCGAAACGTGAACAATAAGAAAAAGGATAAAATCATTCCATACGAATGTCTCATCGCGGAAGCAATCAATTGTTTAGACAAAATGATACGTAAGTAAACACGTTGAAGCTTCTTCGATACATCCCTCTCCCTCTCTCTCTCTCTCTCTCTCTCTCTGACGCATTCTTGAGTGAATAAATGTACATGCGTACGTGCGTGTGTCTGTCTGTCTGTCCGTCTGTCAGCTGCGTGCGGTGTGTGTGCGCGTGCATATTTATGTATCGTCAGCTGATTGTAGCAGGCGCCTCGCGTAAACACCCGTGTAACGGGTGAGTGGTCCGCCCCTGCCTGTCTCTTGTACTCGACTCACGATAAGCTACCTATTTTCCTTTGTATTTTGAAAACTAAGCTCCGGAAAAATTTTTGGCAAAGGAAAAGTTGTCTTAGAATACGCTTAGGAATATGTCTCTTTAAGGACATACGCTTATTTTGAATCACCCTGTATACCTAATTTTGAACATTATTCTTTAATTTAATGACAATAATTATTTACAATGGTTTCTTTAGTGTCCTAATAATGCAGGTTCTTCATACTACAATTATAAAAATTCTCATAGTATAATACTTTTGGCAATATGTGATGCAAATTATGGCTGCGTTCCGTTTCACGCATGATGCGCGCATGATCTATAGTATACGTAACGTGTACTATAGATAAATGCGCGCATATGCGTGAAACGGAACGCACCCTATATATTTACTTTTGTGGATATTGGAGCATATGGTCGACATTTCTCGCTGGATAGGTTAGAATCCACGGACAACTTTTGACGCTTGAAGCTGGATGAATCCAGCTTCTTTTTCTCGACGCTAGCGTCGAAAATAAGATCACGTGACTGGCTAGACCCTAGCGTCAGATTGATAGTGAAATCGCAGCCTTATGCGTCATCTACAATGAGATCTTTAGGGTGCATCCCGATGGAGAAAGAAATAGCGGAACGGAACAGTAACGGAGAAGGAACTAGACAAAAGGCTAACCAATCAGAGCAATTCCGTTTCAGTTTCGTTCCGTTTTTCAATGAGTGGGTTCCCCATGGACGGAATTGTTACGGAACGGAAAAGAAACGGAAAATATATAACCTAGCTTTTTGTCATCAAAAATTAGTAAAGTATATCTGTGGTTTTTTTCAGTTAAAATAAAAAAAGGATTTGCATTGGAAAAATCGTTGTTATTCTTAATATTGTCAGAGTTTTGGCCTACTCGATTGCAATGTCATCGGTATGTTATATGTGAAATGCTATCATATGTGTATCTATTTTTACATAAATGTAATTATTTCATACTAATTTGATTGATTAGGAAAAATTCAAATGTGGCTATTGTGGCTGGTTCGTTTGGTTTGATAAACACGGACAATTATCACACCGCTGCTTCGGAAATTCTTCTGAATTAATATTTGATGAAAACAGAAATCTGTTCAGAAGTACGTATATATATTATATATATATATTTGTGTATACAGACAATATCTAACAAACTTTAATATTATTATTAATTTTCTCATAATTATTTAGAGAATGAAGCTAGTGAAAACAGTATCACCTGTAATATTGAAGGAATTGAAGAAGGAATTGCAGAAAGTACTGCAGAGTATTCGGAAGATTGCACACCTCCTGATACGGACAAGCTGGACGAAGAGTTAATAAGTGCAGTGAAGGATAGACCAGTCCTGTATGATTATCGCACACCAGTGAAAGAGCGAGGGAGGAAACAAAAGGATCACTTATGGCAAGAAATAAGCGAATGTTTGAAAGGTAGCATTTATACATATTTACTTACATTTGTTTGCAAGATTTACACACACACACACACACGTATCTATATATTTATATTTGTTGCATTGTATGCAGGTTCATATACCGCTACTGAAGCGGAAAAACGATGGGTCTATTTGAAAGACTGTTACAGAAAAGCAAGAAATACATTTTAAAAAAAGCAATATATTATGCAAAAAAGTGGTGCAGCTGGTTTACCGAAAAATCATGAAATAAAATCTTCCTTTCGTCATTATAATTTAATGACTTTTTAAAATGATACATTGGAATATCGACAGTAAGTTTAGTAAGAATAGTAATGGTTCTGCTGATAAGTAAATTGATAATTAAATAATAACGTTTATTTCAGAACAGAAACATCCTTGCAAAAGTCAATAAGTGAAGAGCAAGCTTCCAGTTCGATTTACAAAAGTATTCCTTCCACATCAACGAGTGGCAACTTCAACCAGATGGATAACGTTCTTACTCCTATCGTTAACGACAATAACTCTACGTCAGGGTCTCCAGTCTTTCTTACATCATCGACATCAAGAAGTATGATACTCATTTCAGTGTTATTATATGCAACTTACATTAGCGAATGAACAATCAACTTATACATTTATTTGTTGCAGAGAGGAAAAGGATTGATTTAGACGATTACGAAAAAGCGCTCATTAAATCTGTTTTAACACAAGATGCGGAACCAAATCCTGTAGATGGATTTGTATCACGTTTGGCGGAAGGTTTAAATAGATTATCTTATAAGTCGCGATCTAAATTAGAAATAGAATTCTTATCAAGATTATATGAAGTAGAAGAAGAAGATGGGAAATACAACCAAAGAAACTAATCTCTTTATATAACTAACTTTATACATCTGTAACGAGGCCCAAGTGTCGCGCGGGAAACGGACCGCGGGAGATGGCTGCGCGCGGCAAGAGAGGGGCATTGCGCGCGTGTCGCGCCGCGCAGCGTCGACGCGGCAAACCACCGCACGTGGGGGGGGGGTGCCCGGCTCCGCCGCGACGGGTATATAAGCGCGTACGCGACCGGTCTCGGGACCTGTTCTTCGCCGGCTCTTCGGGAAGAACACCTCCGGGGCAGCTACCTCCTCTCCATAGCTGGCTCGGAGTCCTCGGGCTAAGACTCCGCCTTGCGCTTAAGTCTAAGCTCTCCTCCTTCCTTTCTTTCCGGCTCCGTAAGGAGGCACGCCCGCAGGTTCTTCTGGGGCTACCTCTTGAAGCGGGGTAACGCGGAAGCAACGAGGTCTTCGGCGTAAGCGACCCTGGCGAAGGGTGAGTCCGCAGGCATCCACTGGGACCACCCCCAGCGGGGGAGATACCGACGGGACCCTCCGAGCGACCGTTCCCTGACCCTCCTGCCTAACGCGGAAGCAACGAGGTCTTCGGCGTAAGCGACCCTGGCGAAGGGTGAGTCCGCAGGCATCCACTGGGACCACCCCCAGCGGGGGAGATACCGACGGGACCCTCCGAGCGACCGCTCCTTGACCCTCCTGCCTTGCGCTCATTGCCTGGAGCGGAGGCAACCCACCGAGTTACGAGCCACGGTGACTCGCTGGTGTCGGTACCGCCGGTACATCGGGGGCCGACCCCCTCCTCCCCGCCGTCGTTACTAAACGACGACAAACCCGGAGCTGCCGCCCTATAGCAGCCCCGGGGATCCGCATCCTCATATCCCGCCTCCCCCGGCCCAAGGTGCTTCTTGGGTCACGACTCCCTCTTCCTAACTGTGCACGTGGTGCACCGTAGTGTGGGGGGACACAGTATCGGTTTTCAACGGCTCCGGTATTTTCGAGATCGGTCGCGAGCACGCAGCAGGTAGAGTCACGCCAATGAGCTACGGACGTCGCGAGTAACTCATTCGTCGGGCGTACACGACTCAAACGGAAGCCGACGTCCCGCACCCGGAAATGCTTCGCGAGACGGCGACACCGGGAATACGACGCGGGTAAACCCCGCGCACGGACAACGAAACACGGCGCGATTAAAACCGCGCACGGACAACGAAACACGACGCGATTAAACCCCGCGCACGGACAACGAAACACGACGCGATTAAAATCGCGCACGGACCACGGTTAGCGACGCGAGTGGAAACACGTGCCCTCGCTAAACAACCACGGTCAGACGCCAAGCAAGCGTCACAGAACACGTCTTACGCGTTGGTACTTCCCGTTAAAGTACCTGGCGCCCGAACCCTCGAAAAGCGAACGTAGAATAAGTTAGTTATACGTAGAGTTAAGCGCCCACGCAGGCTAAGTAACTGTTAACACGGCGAACACGAGACCATTGTAAAACAGACCGTAACTTGTTGGTATTTTGTCTTTGTAGCCGCGCTAGCGAGGCTCCTTCCCTGGCCGAGATCCTGTAAACGGCGCACTTCGTTGCGATCCGGCGTCGTGTGCCCGTTTTATTGCGAAAGACGACCCGGATCATAATCCTATGTAGGCTCAGCCGCAGTTTTATTTTGGATGTAATAAAAACGCATTAGTTCTTTCCGAAAACCACGGTTTGTCATTCACGAGCATCCCCCTCCCCGCTTCCCGCGCTTCTCCTCGGTACTGACCCTGGCCGCCGAGCATATCCGGCAAGGAGAAGCCACCGACGACGCAGACTCCCCGGGCCGACGTTACATTGCACCGTAACGGTCCGCGCTACATTGCCCCGTAGCGCACCGCCCGGTTTAGTCCGTTACCAACGAGACTCACTTCGTTACACATCTAATATAACTAGAAGACTGAGATGCAATATGCTATGCAATGTTAATTTATTTTTTATTGCAATTTTATTTTCTTTACTGTATCTTTGACGTTAATTAGATATGTATTTCTTACAGTATTATTTGAATGCAATATTTGAAGTTCTTGTTGAATTGTTTTTTGTACTTTTTTTTGTACTTGAATAGTTTTCTTTTGTGAGATATTGTTTTGCTTTCTTTTGTTTATCTCATATTATATGTAATAATAAACAGATATTATATTATTTGAGTTATCATATATAAAATTTGAGTTTATATAAAAATAATATAATAAAGTAAAAGTTTATTTATACTGGGTATATATAGTATGTATTCAGTGTATATATGTATTGAATTTAAATAATAATATTTACTTTATACATTTACTCTACTATTTAATTTTTACTTTATTTACAATATCCTATAAAAAATATATTAAATCATCTGGTATAATATTTGTGCAATATTTGAAAGCTACATTAGACAGTTGAAATAGGATATGTTATAACTATTAAATAGTTTTATTTACATTACAATTTGAAATGTCAAAAAACAAGTTATATAAAAAATTACAGTGTACTTTTACAATACAGGACATAATATTATAAAAAAGTGTATTAACAGATTTATTGCAGTACATACAGAAACAATTATTATTGCTTTTTCTCTTGGAGTTAGTTACTTTTTAATTTTCGTAAATTGGACGCGCAAAAATAGAAATTCCGCGCGTCTAGTTTACGAAAATAGGAAAACAATTAGCTTCAAAAGAAAAGCTAATAATGACCTTTATTAAACCTTTAAATACTTTTCTACATATATTTTATATTCAATAATAAATATAACTACAATTTGTTTTATAAATTAACCTAATTTTTGTGAATTTCATTACGAACTTTATACTTTTTATCAATTATATAGAACGTATTTTGTTTCCGTTTTCAAAAGAAATTGTAGTTGTTTATAATAATAAAAGCGCATCAACATAATTTTTTAAATTTTAATAAATATATTAAAAATTTAAAAATTTTGTTGATATGCTTTTCCCATTGCTGTTCAATAGCTCCAAAAGTACAAAAATATTCCATAAAAAGATCTCGAACGCTACTTCCACGTTGTAATGTATTATCTTCAATCAAAATTTGGAAGTTTTGAAAATATTTACTTACATTTTTTGAACGAATATTTGTTGAATAAGTTCTATTTTTTTTTAGAAAGTGCAAGATCCTTCATCATTAAAAAATTATGCAAACATACTGTAGCTTCCCTGGAAAAAATATATAATTTAATCTGATTAAAATCGATTAAAATTAAATCTTTTTTAATCGTTCTTAATGTGACATATCGGATCGTCCGATTAACTGTAAATCGATTTTAATTTGTTTTAATCTGAATAAGAATAAATACTTAATTTTCCGATTTGTTTGAATAGGATTTAATTCGATATAATACGTTCATAAAAATGTTTATGAAAGTTAAATTATATTTTAATAGGATAAAATCTTAATTGGTTTTAATATTTCGTTAATGTAATAATTGGTAATCAAAATTAATCGGTTGAAATCTATTCGCTTTAACTTATTGGGATTAATAATACTTAATATGATTGAAAATTGTAAGTTATAATCTTAATAAATAAGTTGTAATTAATATTGGTTATAATAATTAATTATAGAATGAATTGAAGTCGGATTTAATTGAAATAGTTTCTAATAGTTCACAAATTAATATTTTCTAATCAAAATAAATTGGTTTATTTTTTTTTCCTTCTGGTATATCTGAAGTAATAAAATTTAATGTTATATATATTTAAATATAATTATTGAATTTTAATTCTTATAAATAAGTTATAATTGTTATCGTTTTTATTACTGCATGTAGTTTTTCTTGTAATCAAAATTAATATATTTTAATAGATTTCATTGAATGTCGAGGTCTAATTAATTCATTTTAACAATAAATTAAAAATTTTAATATAAATAAATTTAAATTTTTATATACTTGAAATTTTAATAAATATATTCTTTGACTGTATTTCTAATAAGCCACAGTTTCTTAATGTATTATATAAAAATCACCAACTTTGATTATAATGCATTAAATATTAAAGATAATCTTATGCATTAAAATTGAAGTTTATTATATGATAAAATAAAAGAAAATTAAATGCATAAAGATTTCAATCATATAAATAGAATCTTTAATTCGATGTTAAAAATAAAGAGTAATAAGATATGATAAAATTAATTATGATTAGCGGTTAAAAAGAAACGTAATATATAGAAAAGATGAAATTGTAAGTGATTGCAATATACTCAATTGATTTTATTTAATTAAGTAATCTTTAATTAATTGAATAATAAGTACTACACACACACACACACACACACACACACACACACACACACACACACACACATATAACTGACGAATTTATAATTGAAAGAGTTAATGAAATATTGTAATCAACAAATTCGGTGTATTTAAACGCTTATAAAATAACTAATTGAAATTATTTTTAATATTACATAAACTTTTTTGTTAATTTTATTGGATTTCAATATTGTTTGGCATAATACACAAATAACAACGTTTTTCAAGTTTCACATAGATTAATTTTTGTTTTATTAATTCAATGTCCATGTAAACATAATCCTTATTTATTTTTTCAACTTCTTTAATGTGAGAAACTCCAGGAAATGGATTTTGTATGCATGTTGTGATTAAATTTAATTTTAATATACATTTATTGTTATAATCCAGAATTTCTATTATTTGATAAAAATAATCAGAATTTAATTGAATATAACTATCATTATTTAATGTTTTTTGGCAGATCTTTGTTCCACGGTAAACAATACCTTTGTATATACATTTATTATATGAAATAACGACCTAAGTCTTCACAATTAGTAAAGGTAGCTTTTCCACAAAAAGTTACTTCATCAATTTGTTTAAAAGAAGTAATTAATCTTTTTGGAGTAAACATATCTGAACAATA
The DNA here is from genome assembly GCA_901521435.1 of Crematogaster levior. Lineage (NCBI taxonomy): Eukaryota > Metazoa > Arthropoda > Insecta > Hymenoptera > Formicidae > Crematogaster > Crematogaster levior. The sequence continues at coordinate 194,340 of CABEGB010000789.1, forward strand.
ACTTATAACCTGCCTAGAAGAATTTTGAACCAATTCTTTGGAATTAACTGCAAATAAATGCTTTTGCAAATGCTTTCTGGCAATCTGTCGATCCATTCCAGTAGGGCCATTGATATATTTTTTTAATATGTAAATGGAACTCTCAAATGGAAAAGCTGAATGTAAACATAATGGTCCAATTCTTCTTACTGATTGTACACAGTGCATTAAAGAATGTATATTAAAAGTCATCGCCTCGATACCATACAGATGTTCAAACATACAAACAAATTTGACAAGGTCTCTTTCACACACATCTAATTCCGCTTCTGTAATGTCTATTTTTAAAAGGGTAAAAGTACTTTTTACAAGTAAACAAAAATGTTGTAACGCTTGATAATCTAAAAACTCTCTTAAAAGTGGCAAACTATAAAATAAAAGCCATGACTTTAGTTCCGATGCTTTTGGTTTTGTCGAGCCTTTTATAATGCCTTTCCGTGGAAGTCTATGGATCTCGTGTGGAGGAGTAATATTTAAAAATAATTTTTCCATTTGATCCAAGTCTTTTTTTTTTATTCTAAATTTACAATCTTTATGTGTCCATATATTTTTAATTTGAAGTGCACAACCGAGAAACAAAGCATGCATATGTTCATATGGGAATGACCAAATTATGTTAAAATTTGGTATTTTTAATAATACAGAATAACCTTTTACACCTCTATGATTATGTCCTTCTGTTGTTTTTTGTAAATCCTCCAAATGACTATCATGATCTCTCAACATACATTCTTGATCGCAAACATAGCGAATCCCTCGAACATCTTTGATATATTTCCCCAATTGGTAACACCAACTACACCCTGTATAACCATTAAATTGTATTCTGTTTTGCAAAATAGGCCGACACACTGAATCAACAGGAAAACTGAGAGTAAAAAATTTCACTACATATGTAACACCTTTATGAATGACTGAAATACCATCATTATACAGTTGTATTATTTGATTAACAAATACGGACATGTACAAGTTCATTAAACAACTTTTTGGTTCTTTATCTACCATCAAAAGTCCAGCCAAGAGAACAAAACGTGATTTAAATTTAAATGATAATTCATTTAAAATGATTTGGAGAGGCCAAAAACTCCTCTTTCCGCTTTTTGTCAATGGTGCTCCATCAGTATTGCAGTCAAGTGTTACAAAAATTTCATTTTTATTAAAATTATTCAATTTATTTATATTTGTATGAATTGTCCCTTTATAATCATTACTAGACAATTTATAATTTTCTAAAATATTGTTAAATATTTCCTCGTTTTCAAGAAGTACTTTTAATTGATGCTCCAAATTAATGGAGATAAAATAATTGCTTGAAGCACTTGACACTATATTTTCAGTTTCGCACTCTTCACAAATAAGAAGAAAATTTTTGCTTTTCTTTGCAGCATTTACCGAATAAATTAAACTATTATTACAATGACCACAATAGTAATGATATACTATATGTTCGGATTGTGAAGAAAAACATTTTGACAATAAATGTTTTGAAAAATTTATATCACTAAATTGTGCCCCAGCACAAAATTTCAAAATATTTATTAATTCTAATAAAGCCTCATCGGAAAGATTAAAACGTAAGGAAAAAGCTATACAAATAAAAATTATACTGCCAACAGTTAAGTTGGAATTGTAAAACATAATTTTGTCAAATATTGTTGAACCATTTGCATTGTCATCACTACTATTATTGTCATAGTCACTACTGTGATTACTGTTATCATCTGGAAAATCTTCATCAGATAAAGAATCATTTGAATTATAACTATTTGTTTCATGTTGAGAATTTTCGTTTTCTATATCTCGATGTACGTTATCATCAGATACATTAGTTTCAAAGTTATTATTAAGTTCACCGCCTTCCGAAGCAAGTGATTTAATATCTTCGTCATTATTATTGGACAAGTTACTTGAAATGCTTGTGTTTAAAATATCAGGACAATCTGAAAAAAAAAATATTTTTTTTTAATTATCTGTTAAAAATATTTTCAGATGTAATAAGCAAAGTGAAGCAAATATTATTTTCAAAAGTTTGAGACTTAAAAAAGTAAAAATAAACTAAAAAAGGATTATATTGCAAAATGGTTAAGAATTTTTCAAGTTAAATATAAAATAATTTATCAGTTGTAAAAATGCTATGAAAATATGTTGTTGATTTACTCAATTTTTGAAATAAAATTTTTTAAACAATATTTTTACTCACCCGATACAATTACTTTGCTGGAAATTAATTTTTCACCTCCAAAACAGCATATGTGATCATACTTTTTTTGTGTCTGTTTAGATATCTCGTGCGGATCATAATCTTTATACAAAAACTTTTTATAACGTTTGCGTTTTATTTCTGGCTCGGAACTACTACTACTTGTTACACTACTTGCCATTTCAAAAATTGTTTATTTGATGGATCAAAGTGTGAATTAAATTTGAAGTTTCTGCAATTTCAGAAAAGTTATACCTGTTAATAAATATAAGTCAGATATGTATGTTCAACATATTTTATTACTAAATGTAAACATAAATGTAAATAAATAATTCACTATAACTTCCCTGCCGAAAATGTGCGATTAAAACTGATTAAAACGGAATCCTTTTTAATCGATTTTAAGCTGTTTTAATCGGTTTTACCGAATTACCGATTAAAACAGCTTAAAATCGATTAAAAAGGATTCCGTTTTAATCGGTTTTAATCGCACATTTTTGGCAGGGTTAATACGTGTTTTGCTTTGCGCATGCGTGAAAAATCTCACGAGTTCGCAGTATATACTTGCATTACATCACTATATACATGTATGCGTGTATGTTCATAGACGTATTACGAGTATTACGACGGCTATTACGTATATAGTCGACTGTGCACGATCGTGCGCACAGCTTACAATTGTATATATTAGGTCGTTCGATATGAAACGGGGCAAACTTCATATCTTTGATTTCAATCGCGTATAACTTCACTTTGTATTATCGTATCGAAACAAAGTAGGTATTGTTTTAAAGGTACATTTTTCTTCTTTCAAAATCAATTTTAAAATTTTAAAAATATTGAATAGTTTTTTGTCAACAAACGATCAAACGGGGCTATAGAAATCAGTGAAATTCGTGTTCTAATGAAATATGAGTTCCATCGTGGAGCCACAACACGGCAGGCAGTTGAAAATATCAACAGTGTGTTCCCTACTCAAGTCGCTACGAAAACGACAGTAGCTCGTTGGTTCAAAAGATTTCGCTCTGGGGATTTTGACCTGTCCAATGAGCCGCGTGGGCGACCTGAAACTCAAGTGGATAATGATGTCCTGAAAGCCACCGTAGAAGCGCATCCCAGCCAAAGTGCTCTTGAATTGGCGTCAACTTTCGGTGTTGCAAAATCAACAATCTTGATTCACTTGAAGCAAATCAACAAGGTGAAAAAGCTAGATAGGTGGGTGCCGCACGAATTGAACGATGCGCATAAACAACAGCGACTTGATGCGTGCCTTTTTCTTTTGTCTCGCAACAAAACTGAACCATTTCTCCATCGAATCGTTACTTGCGATGAAAAATGGATCATGTACGACAATCGCAAGCGTCCATCGCAGTGGTTGGACCCAGGTGAGCCACCAAAACACTGTCCCAAAAGAAAAGTCCACCAGAAGAAGCTGATGGTGACAGTTTGGTGGTCTAGCTCTGGTGTCATACATCACAGCTTTATGGAACCCGGTACATCGATCACGGCGGATGTCTACTGTAGCCAACTAGACGATATGATGGAAAAACTTGCAATTAAACAGCCGAAATTGGTCAATAGATTGACTCCAATCCTATTGCACGACAACGCTCGACCCCATTCGGCACAAAAGACCGTGGCAAAGCTACAGCAGTTGGAGTTGGAGACTCTCCGTCACCCACCATATTCGCCAAACCTTGCACCCACCGACTACCACTTTTTCCAAAGTTTGGACAACTTCTTGTCAGGGAAAAAATTTAATTCCGCAGGGGCTGTGAAAACGGCCTTTCAAGAATTCATTGACTCCCGTGAACCAGGCTTCTACAGTAAAGGGATAAATGAGCTATCATTGAAATGGCAAAAGTGTGTTGACAACATGGGGGCATACTTTGATTGAAAATAAAAAGTTTTTATTTAAAAAAAATCGAGTTACATTTTACTATAATTTTGCCCCGTTTCATATCGAACGACCTAATACCTATTCGCGTATGTGTGTTGATGACCTTCTGTATATCTAAATGTACTGAGAGATATACTGCCCTGCTGGAAAAGATTTATTAAAATCGATTGAAATCGATAAAATTTTAATCACTTTTAATAGTTTACTATATTTCCAATCGACAACCAGAAATTAGTCGATTAAAATTTAATCGGATTGAATCAATTTTTATATCTATTTTTATGTTATCTATTTCTATGCTGAAAACGTATAAATTTCAATCGTGTTGAATTTAATCCAATCGATAAAATGTTTTAATTCAGTTTTATACATTAAAATAGGAAATAAAAGTTATCATTTTGAATTGATTTTAATATATTACATATTTAATAGATTTTAATTGCAATAAATTATGTATGTTTTAATAAACTTCAATGCGACTATAAAATTTTAATCACTTTTAATAGTTTACTATATTTCCAATCGACAACTAGAAATTAGTCGATTAAAATTTAATCGGATTGAATCAATTTTTATATCTATATTTTTATGCTATCTATTTCTATACTAAAAACGTATAAATTTCAATCGTGTTGAATTTAATCCAATCAATAAAATGTTTTAATTCAGTTTTATACATTAAAATAGGAAATAAAAGGTATCATTTTGAATTGATTTCAATATATTACATATTTAATAGATTTTAATTGCAATAAATTACGTATGTTTTAATAAACTCCAATGCGACTAGGCTGAGGTACATATTTTAATTCATTTAAATAATGAAACTAATTATCTATTTTAATGTACTTCTATTCATTTTAATTTCTATTAATTTTAATAAAATTTAATAGGATATTTTACTATGTTGGTTAATCGATATTAATTGTCATTCTATCAACTAATTATTAAATTTATATCAATTATTAAATACTATGTACGTTTAAATCAACTCTAATGAGACTACGTTCTGGTATTTATTTCGATTGAATTGAATAATCAAACAAAATGTTTATTTTAGTTTAATTCTATTCGTTTTAATTTCTATTCACTTTAATATAATATTATAATATATTGTACTATATTATATTAATCAATTTTAATTGTCTTTCTATCAACATAAATTACATTTATTTCAATTATAAAATATTAAATACGTTTTAATCAACTCCAATGCAATTAGTCTCTGGTACATAACTCAATTCAATTTAATTATCAAACCGAATGTTTATTTTAGTTTAATTCCATTTGTCTTATTTTCTATTCACTTTAATAGAATTAAATAAGATACTATCCTATATCATTTAATCGATTTTAATTGTCATTTTTCCAAATAATAATTAAAAATCCATATCAATTGTAAATAACTAAATAATCAACTTCAATGCGACAACACCCTGGTACGTATTTCAATTTGTTTTAATAATTAAACAAATTGCATATTTTAGTTTACTTTTACTCTTTTTAATTCCCATTTACTTTAATAGAATTAAAAAAAAAACATTTTTCTATGCCATTTAATTGATTTTAATTGACATTCTATTTACTGAAAATTAAATTCGATTCAATTGTAAAATACTAAATACGTTTTAATCAACTCCAATGCGACTACGCTCTGTTACATATTCAATTCATTTTAATAATCAAGTAAATTGTATTAGACATTTTATTGTAGAAACCAACGAATTTTAATTTTGATTTTCTACCTATGACAAATTAAATTGGTATCAATTACATAATAGTGTAAAGATTTGAAATGGCATGCAAATGAAAAAACGACTTCTAAGAATGAATAATAATTTTTTTATTGCAATTCAACAGTGTTGCACAATAAACCTATGTACCGTCCAATTTTTGAATTAATGAGAACAACTTTTTCTAACACATCATTAATACTGCGTATATTTTTTTCATCACTTTCACATTCAATCAAGTACAAATGATTAATAAAATGATAATATCTTTAAATGGTAAATTATCGAAAGTTTTAATACATGATACATTCAAGTAACCCTGCTGGAAAAAATGGATTGAAATCGATTAAAAAATTTTCAATCAATTACAATGCGAAATCTTAATTCCACTTTGTAGAATTAAAGCGCATTAACATACAAAATATATAGAAGATGATTAAAAACGATAAAAAAAATCGATTAAAATAGATTGAATATCAATAAAAATGCTAAAATTTTTATGAATGTTTAATCGATTTTAATCGATTTTTTAAAATCGTTTTTAATCATTTTCTATATATTTTGTATGTTAATGCGCTTTAATTCTACAAAGTGGAATTAAGATTTCGCATTGTAATTGATTGAAAATTTTTTAATCGATTTCAATCCATTTTTTCCAGCAGGGTCCGGAAGAAGTCGCCGCCGCGCTGGCCGGAGTCGGGGGCATTGATACAGCCGAGATCCGAACCGGGGAAGTAAGAGCGGGAAGAAATGGCCTAGGAGCTATTTGGGTCAGATGCCCGCTGGCGTGTGCATTGAAGGCCTCGGATATGGGCCGGCTGAGGGTGGGGTGGACGTCCGCAAGGGTGATCTTGCTGGAGCGGCGTCCACTCCAGTGTTACAAATGTCTGGCGGTTGGCCACGCCAGGCAGAGATACCCAAGTGAGGCGGACAGAAGCAGTTGCTGCTTCAATTGCGGGGAAGAGGGGCACGCGGCGTATAGCTGTCGGAAAACCCCTAGCTGCCCGGTCTGTAAGGACCGAGGTTTGAAGGCGGACCACCGCGCGGGCAGCAGGGAGTGCCCACCCTGCCCCCCGGCTAGAGACTCAGGGAGAAGGATGACCGCGATTAGGAGGGTCGCGGAGGAAGACATGGACGTTGAGAACCGAAATGCAACAGGTGGCTCGTAAAATCATACAGCTTAATGCAAACCACGCGCGAGGGGCTCAGGAGCTGCTGTCGCAGACGATGCGAGAGTCGGGCGCCTCTCTCGCTATAATATCCGAGCCCTATCGCGTCCCAAATGACGATCCAAGATGGTGGGCTGCTGTGGGCGCCCCTCCGCCGGTGGCCATTTGGTGGCCGGGGGCAGACGACAGGATTAGGTGCAGACTTCTGGAGAAAGGCTCCAACCACGTGGTGGTTGAGTGGGGGGGAATAGTGGTGATGGGCACGTATCTCCCTCCCTCTCTGAGCATTCCGGAATTTGAAGGATACCTCGATAAACTGAATGTAGCGACGAATAAATATGGTCGGAAGCCGTTATTGGTGCTCGGGGATTTTAACGCGCGATCCCGGCAATGGGACACCGGCACAAACGGCAGAGGAGGCATTTTGGCCGACTGGGCGGCAGCCAGCGGCCTATGCCTTCTGAACGAGGGTGTAGTTCCCACGTGCGTGCGACCGAGCGGTCGATCTGTGGTAGATGTGTCCTGGGCGAACACAACGGCGTCCAGATTGATCGGCTCATGGAGAGTCGACCAGGAAGCGGAAACACTGTCAGATCACCGTTATGTATGGATCGAGCTTGGCCCCTCACAACGAGGGCAGCGACAGCGAGGTGATAAAAGCGGGACGTCGTTTCCGAGATGGAAATGGAACCAGGTTGACGTCGAATGGCTTCGGACTATTACGGAGGCTAGGGTGTGGGCGGCCCCCCTCCCAGACAATGCCGCGACGACTGGGGAGGAATTGGCGAAGTGGATTGGAGACACACTTCATCAAGCGTCAGAGGCAGCCATGCCACGATCTAAAGGGCAAAAAGGCCCGAAAACCACCTACTGGTGGAATGCGGATATTGCCTCCTTACGAGCCAACTCTCTGCGATGCTGGAGAAGATCCACCAGGGCGAGGGGCAGAGCCCCGCCAGCAGAACAAAGGCGCCTGGATCGTGAGCTGAAAGAGGCTAGAAGATCGCTCAGGGTGGCCATTCTCAAGGCAAAGAAAACTGCATGGGACGAGTTGCTGGCCACGCTGGACGAAGATCCGTGGGGGAGGCCCTACCGGATCGTGATGAAAAGATTGAAGCAGTCGGGACCACCTATATGTGAAGTGATGCCAGCAGAGGAGGTGGATAAGATCATCAGCCACCTATTCCCGGCAGGGCCGACGGAGCGGGAACGCGATGTAGTATTGGCATGGGACCCTGACCTGGCCGTGGCCACACGGGAGGTCGAGACGGCGGCCCGAAGGCTCCGAGGTGGAAGGGCGCCGGGGCCGGACGGAGTAATGGATAGGGTGGTAACCAGCACCATGGGAATTCTGGTAGACAGATGGGCTTCCTGCTTTACGGAGTGCCTCAGGAGTGGGGCATTGGTTCCCACGCCGGTGTTTGAAAAGAGCCAGGATTCACAGGAGGTGCTCCTCAAGAAGAGCGCGAAAAGAGGACAGCTCGCCATCGTCGTATAGGCCAATTTGCCTTCTTGATGAGGGCGGAAAGTTGTTTGAAAGAGTGATTGTGGCTAGGCTCCAGGAGTACTTGGACGAATCACAGGGGATATCGCCCCTCCAATTCGGTTTTCGGAAGGGCAGATCAACTGTGGATGCGATTCTGACCCTGCAAGAGATGGTGAAACGGACGGTCGACAACGGAGGTACGGCTTTGGCAATAGGCATCAACATAAGAAACGCTTTTAACACGATCCCATGGACGGTTATAAGAAGAGCGCTAGCCGAAAAAGGCGTGCCCGGTTATCTGAGGGCAATCATCTCCGACTATCTGGACGAGCGGTCCTTATCCTTCTTGGACCAGGAAGGAGGGATCCGGACGAGGAGCGTGACGCGGGGGGTTCCACAGGGTTCGGTCCTTGGACCGACCTTGTGGAGTATAGCCTAGACCCGACGCGTCTTATCTCTCCGGGTGGGATTTTTGCCCACTGATGCAACGTCATCTGGATACGTCTACGGCCGACGGATGAAGGTACTGTAAGGTCATGTTGATAGGCGTGCGAAGATTCGTGGAATTAAAACCGTTCCGGCCACTGTCTTGGTGGTAGGCGTACTGGCCGCCCGGCCGCCGAGATGACTGGGGCGACGGCCATTATCCTCTTGGTGCGCCGGGAGTTCAAACACAATAAGGGGTGGATCCTTCGCCGTCGGGAGGGCGAGGGCTCAAAAAACAAATCGACACGGGTGGACCGTGAAATGGAGCTTGAAGGTCGAGTCAAGGTCGAATCCGTCCCAAAAGAGCATAAGCGTTGGTTGTCTCACTAGGGGGATCTGAGCCGCTTCCGCAGGGGGAGCAGCCGGGTCGGATGGGGCCGAGCGGTAATAAGACCTTTGGTCTGGAATTTTAAAGTTGGAGAGCTCAAATCGTGGGGGATGCGGAGCCGCTTCCCTCCCAGGGGGAGCATCCGGGTCGGAGGGGCCAGGATCAAGATCGGTAAGACTATACGATACTTGGGGCTAACCTTGGATAGTAGGTGGTGCTTCGGTGCCCACTTCAGACGGGTGCTTCCGAAGGCAGAGGGGATGGCGGCGGCTCTGTCGAGAATTATGCCAAATTTGAGGGGACCGAGTGGGCGGCGGAGGCGTCTTTACGCCGAGGTCGTCCACTCGGTTATAATGTACGGGGCCCCGGTGTGGGCTGAGGCGATGACTAAGGACAGGTTCATTAGAGATAGAGTGGCAAGGGTGCAAAGGACGCTCTCGTTGAGAGTCATATCGGCGTACCGCACCGTCTCGCACAGGGCCAAAAATTGATCGCACGTGTAGCGGCCTGAGGGAAAGGTACCGGCCTTATGAAATGTCCACTGCGCTCAATACACCCGCCCAGGTCCAATGTCCACGCCGCGCATTCTGATGGACTGTAGGAGACCCACAGGAAGTGAATTAATTATGACTATCGTCGTATGTTTCTGCTACGACAAGAAAGGAGGGAGGCCTGCACACCCGCTTCAACCAACTTGTAGGATTCCAAAGAGAGAATGGTAGGAACGGTTGATCTCAAGCCGAGGTCCAGTCAAATGACAGTATACCCGCTGAGATATAGGAATGGAATGCGGATACAAGGTGCGAATCAACCAGGCCCAGGAGCCAGAAGTCGCCTTGGGCTCCGAGATATTGGCCAGCTCCCGCCATAAGCAACTTATAAAACATGGGGGACACCCTGTATACGTATTAATATATTATGTATTGTATATACAATACATATATATTATAGTGTATTATTATAATATATATAATACGTATATAAGAGATTATATACATAAAATATTAATAACATTTCAATTAATTATTTATTACGAAAGCAGAAATTATTTTTTTAGGAAAATATTACTAATGATATAAAAGGTCCTAGCTTTCTTTTTCTTTAGAGACGTTCCTGAGTTAAAGTAATAGGGTCTGTTCTTTTCAGCTGCACTGCTGAACTAGTGCAATAAGTTAGAATGAGACATATATATATTTTTTCACTCTAACTTATTGCACTAGTTCAGCAGTGCAGCTGAAAAGAACAGACCCATTGACACGTTGTCGGCAGCTCGGCCGCAGTGTCTGCTCGAGCGTCGAGCGGTAGTGGGGGAATAGGAGGTGTCGCCTCAGGAATCGGCTCGAAATGAGCAACTAATTCCGAGCACTGTTGTAGAGTGTATCAAATATCTATCAAAAATATTTTTAAAAAATGTTTGAAATAAAAAAATTGGAAAAAGGAAATATGATAAAACTTGCCGCTACAGACCCATGAATATAATAATAATAATAAATATAATAAGATAATGAAAACAAATTATTTTTTATTTTAGATCTAACAAGGAAAGGTCTCCAACCCGAACTCACCGATTTTGATGAATTTGGAATATGTTGTAGAGCATCGAAAAATAAGAGACACGTATTTTTTTTTATCGGCGGAAAAACATGTTTAGGGGGTGAAAACCACTCTTAAAGATCACCCTCAAAAACCGTTTTTTTTAAATATCTCAGCTTCTACACAATATTTTCGAACGAAACAAAATGCAGATTACTTCTTATCAAAAGTTTAAGTAATCCGTGATAATTTCAACCATGAGGGTTGCAACCCCTATTTTAAGGGGTTGAAAACACATTTTTTTGGTTATAATTTCGTAATAAAAAATTACAAAACTACTAAAAAAATTGGAAAAAAATGTTTACATCGACAAAATTAAAAAATAAAGTTGACGTGTTTCAGCGTTTTTTTTTATTCCACCCCTAGAGGGGGTAAACAACCCCTAACACAAATATTGATTAAAATACACTTAAGCTAATATAACTTCACACGAGATTAATGTGTAAGTACTTTTGAGATTATAGAAGGTCGCTGATAACGAAAAATATGTTTAAGGGGTGAAAACCACCCTTAAAGATCACCCTCAAAAACCGTTTTTTTAATATCTCAGCTTCTACACAATATTTTCGAACGAAACAAAATGCAGATTACTTCTTATCAAAAGTTTAAGTAATCCGTGATAATTTCAACCATGAGGGTTGCAACCCCTATTTTTAAGGGGTTGAAAACACATTTTTTAGTTATAATTTAGTAATAAATTATCATAGAGTACCTTGAAACATTGAATAAAATTGGAAATAATAAATGCAACATGTTTTTGAATTTTTCTCAGATTTTTTATTTGAAATAATTTTGTATAATAAGAAATTTGTATTCCTTTACAACACCAAAAATTTTTTATCGGCATGGATGCAATTAAAAAACAATTAGCAGGTCTGCGTCTGGTAAAACGTCTTTCGTTACACGAAGTTTTTTAATCGATGTAATTTGAACAGTAATGATAATCTTCAAAAAAATGTTTAAAACATAATGATTTTTGACACCAACCACATCTTATAATTGCTACGTTTTCGCATAAATCACAATGAGTTTTGCATGAGTCTCCATAACTAAAATCAACCGGATTTTCAAAACTGTCGGGCCTTTGGTCAATATACCCGCTCTTAAACCATGAATATTTGAAAAAATTAATGTATCGTGGTGATGAAAATTGGTTGTGTACTAGCGATTGTAATTTAATAATATTATTTCTTAGGTGCAGTTTCATATCGTGGTTACCCAATATCACATTATCTGAAAAATGGCGTACGAAATTTTTCCAAGTGCGAAATCCAAATACATCCAAAGGTTGAATTTTTCCAGTAGTTCCAGTTGGAATTTTTTTTACATTGACTATTTTATCATGTGGTAATGTTTCCTCAAAGCTTTTCTCACAATGGCCGCTCCAAGAATCTATTAATAATATTGTATGTGGTCTAACATTTGGATAAAAAACTTCTTTTAACCAAATTTTAAAGTGATCTAAAATAGAATTTATTCTTTCAAATAAAATAATGACTCACTTATTGCTATATTTAAATATACTTTTTATTTTGATTTACTTGTTGTTAATTTTCCAGATACTGACGATTCAACGTAAACATTTTCAGGACGAAATAAGTTAGCTTCAACAATAGGACCGAATCCCCCTGATCGTTCTTTCAATACGATGAAAAGAGGAGAAAGAAGTTTTCCTTCAGCTGATATTGTAGGTTGGATCGTATAGCTATGAGTCATCGACGAAATTGATTGCACAATGCACTGCACCTGTTTTTCTCCTTCATTAGCCAAAGTTAGACCACATACAATATTATTAATAGATTCTTGGAGCGGCCATTGTGAGAAAAGCTTTGAGGAAACATTACCACATGATAAAATAGTCAATGTAAAAAAAATTCCAACTGGAACTACTGGAAAAATTCAACCTTTGGATGTATTTGGATTTCGCACTTGGAAAAATTTCGTACGCCATTTTTCAGATAATGTGATATTGGGTAACCACGATATGAAACTGCACCTAAGAAATAATATTATTAAATTACAATCGCTAGTACACAACCAATTTTCATCACCACGATACATTAATTTTTTCAAATATTCATGGTTTAAGAGCGGGTATATTGACCAAAGGCCCGACAGTTTTGAAAATCCGGTTGATTTTAGTTATGGAGACTCATGCAAAACTCATTGTGATTTATGCGAAAACGTAGCAATTATAAGATGTGGTTGGTGTCAAAAATCATTATGTTTTAAACATTTTTTTGAAGATTATCATTACTGTTCAAATTACATCGATTAAAAAACTTCGTGTAACGAAAGACGTTTTACCAGACGCAGACCTGCTAATTGTTTTTTAATTGCATCCATGCCGATAAAAAATTTTTGGTGTTGTAAAGGAATACAAATTTCTTATTATACAAAATTATTTCAAATAAAAAATCTGAGAAAAATTCAAAAACATGTTGCATTTATTATTTCCAATTTTATTCAATGTTTCAAGGTACTCTATGATAATTTATTACTAAATTATAACTAAAAAATGTGTTTTCAACCCTTAAAAATAGGGGTTGCAACCCTCATGGTTGAAATTATCACGGATTACTTAAACTTTTGATAAGAAGTAATCTGCATTTTGTTTCGTTCGAAAATATTGTGTAGAAGCTGAGATATTAAAAAAAAACGGTTTTTGAGGGTGATCTTTAAGGGTGGTTTTCACCCCTTAAACATATTTTTCGTTATCAGCGACCTTCTATAATCTCAAAAGTACTTACACATTAATCTCGTGTGAAGTTATATTAGCTTAAGTGTATTTTAATCAATATTTGTGTTAGGGGTTGTTTACCCCCTCTAGGGGTGGAATAAAAAAAAACGCTGAAACACGTCAACTTTATTTTTTAATTTTGTCGATGTAAACATTTTTTTCCAATTTTTTTAGTAGTTTTGTAATTTTTTATTACGAAATTATAACCAAAAAAATGTGTTTTCAACCCCTTAAAATAGGGGTTGCAACCCTCATGGTTGAAATTATCACGGATTACTTAAACTTTTGATAAGAAGTAATCTGCATTTTGTTTCGTTCGAAAATATTGTGTAGAAGCTGAGATATTTAAAAAAAACGGTTTTTGAGGGTGATCTTTAAGAGTGGTTTTCACCCCCTAAACATGTTTTTCCGCCGATAAAAAAAAATACGTGTCTCTTATTTTTCGATGCTCTACAACATATTCCAAATTCATCAAAATCGGTGAGTTCGGGTTGGAGACCTTTCCTTGTAAGTGATACACATGTATTGTAGACATTCCTATTTATTCATTTAGTTTGGCTGCATTTGGTCTAATAGCATCAAGTTTTAAATATCTTTTATGATCTCGGGATGAGTTCAGAAGTTCTACTTCGAGTTAAAAAGTTACTTGTTGCCGTTCAGAAAGTAACTCGGGTAAGATAAAATTAATAAATTACTCACTAGTTGCGTTCGGAAATGTCAAGTAAGAACGTTAGAGTATACTCCAGAGTTGCTTTTTAACCTTAGAATTTTCAGAGATTTATAGGGTAACCCCACTATTTTAGCACGCAGTTATAGCTGTTATAAAACAAGACAATGACTACGGAAGCATCGTAGATGTGGTATCTTTTGTTGATTCAATTGCGGGACGTCATATCCCTTATCGTTTGGAAAATGGAGATTTTGTTATACAAAATGATATTATTTTATTAATTGATTAATTCGATAAGCAAAGAATTTAAGATTTTGCTAGTAATTTGAATAAAAAATAATAATTTAACATTTTGGGAATATCAGGAGACGCGGTAGCGTCTCCGGCCATGTTCAAAATTGTGGACGCTACAAGTCTCTTATCCAGAACTATTAAAGTCGATTTTTTGGGGGTACAGAACTATTAAAATATAAAAAATGTTGAAATGCATGTAGCATATTCTGAAAGGTGGCATCGCCACGAGTAAGTTAAGCAAAAAAAAAAAAAATCGGTCAAGCCGTTCTGGACATACAAACGGTCAAAAATTGATGTTTTTCATGAAAAATTTTCTTCTTCTCTGTCAGCAGTCATATGTACACTTCTCTTCTCTCTTACCTTTCACTCACACCTCCCCAACTTCCACTCACCCTCCCCTCCCCTCATCCCCCTTTCTCACCACGCCCCCTCTCCTCCCCTCCCTCTCTATTTTTTCATTTTTTTCGCTCTATCTCACATTTTTTTATCATCTTTCACTCCTTCTCACTTTCTCACACTCTCTCTGGTGTATTTACCATTTATTAAAAATTTTCAAAAACCACTCCTTGAGGGTGAAATTTAATATCTCAAAAACAGTACATTAAAAAAATACGGTACTTGTGTCGTTAATTAACATTTCTTATGGGATTAAAAAAAAAACCCTCCTCGCCCAAACTAGGTAAGAACTAATAGAGAGGGGAGTACATATGAATACGTATGTGTACGTCATGCGCGCATGCGTGCGCCGATGGTTCTGGCATTGTAGTGCAACTGCGCTGCAATGTGGTGGACGATACCGAACGCGCACGGGGGTGTGTGCATGTGTGTATATATGTATATAATTGTAAATAGGCTGAAATAGAGATAGTGTGTGCATGTAAATTTGTACAGACAAACTCTTAGGTACGTAGTTAGGTTTTTAGAAACATAGAGAATACCCCGAATGGACAGAGGAGTATAAAACTCCAACTGAGGGCGGGGGTCGCCGACGCATACGATAGTTTACCGGGCCCCTCGCCGTACTCTTTGGCAGGATAAATGCCTGAGGAGGGGTTTTTAGTGGGTAGGCGATCATGGTAGTATCCTTGCGATGTACCAGTGATCGAATCCCACACTACCCGGGTGTACGGGCACCCGGGTGTCTTTCTGCCTTGTGCCGGGGACCAAGGGATCTTAGACCCTCTGGTCGCCGAATCAAGAGCAGTGCACAGAAGATTTTCCCCTCCTCCGCAAAAAAGGGGGGGGGGGCGAAGCCTCCTGGTAGGGGGGTTGGGGGGCTTCGCTCCCCCACTAATCATGAAACGACTTCTATTACTTTAAAAAATTTGCCGTCGCGTACGATTTATCGCGGATATCTCTTGTCTTTGAATTATTGTATATCGTTGAAATCGATACGTCGTTCGATTGAGATGTACCGAATAGATCGGTGAGATTTCTGCGCAAGGTAGGACGCTTCTACTCGCGAATCACCACGTGTTCCCTCACCTTGCGTCAGGGGTCTGTGCTAATCTTTTCGGTTTCTATCATTTTTAGTATATCGTAGACTCATCGATTTAGTAAGGCGAAAATTTATTTGACAAGTCATTTAAATTTTATATTAATTAACTTGTTACTAATAAAGTGCACAAAATTTGAATAACTTGTCAAATAAATCTTCGCCTTACTAAATCGATGAGTCTACGATATACTAAAAATGATAGAAACCGAAAAGATTAGCACAGACCCCTGACGCAAGGTGAGATAAACCAGAGAAGTAAGAAAATGTTTTCTTACTTCTTTGAGATAAACATTTGTGTTTAATATTTTGTATGAACTGCGTACTTTTTTACTTCTAATATTATAATCCGAGATAGTAGTCGTGATTCGAGTGTAGGAAAAACATAAATTCAAAATAAATATTATATATATAAATGTTTCAAATGTTTACATATAACCTGCTTCTACTTCGAAATGAAACTTAATTATTTCAATACAAATTTTACTCAAGATTTCAATACAAATTTTACTCATGATATAAAAATATTTTCTTATTAACTTAGATTTGCATTTTTTATTAACTTGTATATTTAAATAAATTAATATATTGGCAAATAAGTATAATATTATTTATTGTATCAAGTGGTTTCATTTAATTATGCGTTTTACTGGAAAACGTCAAATTAATAACTTTGATGTATTATAAAAATTGTATAAAGCTATAATAGATTGTGTACACAATTTATTATATAAAAATCATATAGAAATTACAAAAGGTAATATTACAATTACAATAAGTTG
The DNA here is from genome assembly GCA_901521435.1 of Crematogaster levior. Lineage (NCBI taxonomy): Eukaryota > Metazoa > Arthropoda > Insecta > Hymenoptera > Formicidae > Crematogaster > Crematogaster levior. Next base: position 211,258 of record CABEGB010000789.1, read on the forward strand.
TGTAAAAATTGTTCAATTATTTTTCCAAATTTATAATTATATTCAATTATTTACAATTTAAATTAAGTATTAATTTTATTTAATTGGATTATCTCCATCTCATTACTGTCTGGATAACAGTTGGTGAAGTTTCTGTAAATAAATATAAAATTATTTATAATATATCTAGGTCTTAGACACATTAACAAGCTCCTCTAAACTATTTCAGTATCGCATCATTAAAAGTCGTCTATTATATGGGGTGCATATTCTCTAAAAGATTAAACTATATAAAATAAAAAAATTGTATGGAGTACACTGTCTCTTGTCATATGTCTGTATATGACTCTCCTGTGAATCGGCGCGCACAATGTGAGTATAATGCTCACAACGCAAAAATAAAAAATTTGGTGTCAAATTTTCAAGAAAAGAGTAGAGGCGTAATACGTTGGGTACTATTACATTACTGATCTGAAAAATATGTTATTGTTTCAGGAAAAATTCTGAGGCTGCTCGGTGACGTGACGCTAGGAAGCAAAGAAGACATGGAGTAATAGCTAGCATACGAGCTACAAAGCTTATTTTACCATGTCACACACACTTCCCCCTATACTCGCACGTGCCCGCACGGTAACCCTCTACATAGGGAATATCTATCCCAGCAGTACACCACTGATCATCACCCACGATCCTCCGGCGCGGAAGCAGCCCCCGCCACAACTCCAGTCCCCGTCTATACAGGAGATAAGTTGCAATGACTAGATATATACGCTCGACATTCTCACACGTGTATACATCACAATAAAATTACACCCTACTCTCGCACTACGAATTGTGCACATAATACTGGCACTATCACTAGTAGAAATTAATACAAAAATAATTTCATTTGTACATCATATCACAGAACAAAAATAACTTTATCTAAGAAATAATACAATAAAATTATAAAATAAAAATAAAGTGATCGCTTTCTCTTTATAAATAATAAATCATAAATTATACAATATGAAATATATTAAATTAAGTATCACGTGTATGATGTAAACTAAGACATATAAATGCTTTATAAAACATTAACGAAGTAAATCCACTTCAACATAATACAATGTTATACAACATAATGATATATTGTAATTAAATTTAAATATGTCAAATATATTGTATATCACAGAACTCTCAGACATTGTGAATCTGTAGTAATATTAAAGAAAACTATATAACGCTTTTATTATTTTAATTTAAATGTTTACTTATTCTTAATTATAAAAATATATCACAAGATTTTTTTTTGGTTATTTGTTTTCAAATAATTGGATAACGTATTATATTGCGAATAAAGCGTAATACTTTATGATAAATCACTGTCCTTTAAAATGGATTAATTTAGTAAAATATTGCCTAACTCTATCTTTTGAAGATATTCCTTTAACAAAGTGATGAACTCTTACGTTGAAATATTCTTTAACAATGCATTTTATTAGAAATATATAATGATTTTCTAATGGATTGGTTTCTAATGCATGAACTCATAAATTTTCAAATATTTTTACATTTAAACATAAATTAAGAATATTGCTTTGAATTTTTTCTTTAATACTTTTATCAAGCAAAGTGTTGTTTTGTATATGTGAGCGAATAACTTTTTCTGTGCATAAATCAATCACGTCAAAACTAGGATATGTTAAGCGGCCTCTATCCTTAAAATGTATAAGCGAACATAAAAGATTACTTTCTGTTCCAATTAATGCTGCCGAACAGTCTTCACACTTTATTTTTTTTAATAATGATGTTACAATAAATCCACTTATATATATTACTACATTTTTAATATATTCGGACAGTTCAAGATGAAAAATATGATCTAATTCTAATATGTCTTTATAAGTTTCAAAATGTTCATTATTTTCTGTATCAATTTTATTATATATTGTATTATGTTGATTTATTATATCTTCTGGCTCAGTTTTTGGAAGTCGAGTATTTAAAATATTAATTTGATCTAATGGTACGCAATTTCCAACTCCATGTTCCCGAATTTCGGCATGTATTAGAATCTTTTTATAAGCAGCAGTAAACTGTCGGCAAGTAGGATTATTATTATGACCGCCTTATGATCTAATGCTTCCAAAAAACAATTCTAAGTGATCTTGTGATAACTTATACGTTGGAATATATTTTAAAATAGGAAATTCACAATTACAATATTGTTGGAATAATTGTATTGTGCTTTTGAGTGAAATTAAAAAGCCTAAAAATCCAATCTTTCTATTAGATTCAAATATTGGAATACCATTTGGCAATTTTAATGATTTAAAATATGATAAGAGATCGTCATAAAACTTTTTTATTTTGAAAATGTTATAATGATTAATTGCTTGTTTGAAACCAAAATCAGAATTTTTTCGTGAATTTAAAATATCAAATGCATTATTGATTATTAAAATAAATTTTATTGTAGCATCACACTGTTGGAAATCATTCAATTTTAATACATTTTTACAGTAATCTAAAGAAGTAGCTACTGATTTACTCAATAGTTGCGTTGCTAGTTTTACTTTCATTTTTTGTTTAAAAAAATGGATATGTGTATTTCTAATTTTGTTTCCTAAATGTAAACCTTCGCTTTCTTGCAGTTTATTCAATTGGATTAAAAAATTATATTCGATTTTATTATTATTTTCATCCAATAATATTTTCATGTCTCCAAAAGTATTACGTATCAGTTTTACCATGTGTGATGGATCCGGAAATACATAAATAGAAGTATCTGTTTTTGTTAAATAAATTATCAATTTCAATGTTACAGCCTAATAATGACAGCATTGAAAAATTCGCGGGCCAAAAATTCGCGTAAGCCATCAAAAGTTACACTTAGTAAAACTATTCCACAATTCAAAACTATGTTTATGCATTGTTTGACTAGTTCAGATCTTTCAACAGCCTTCATACCATTAATAAAAAAGTATCCTACTGGTATTTTCCAACTTTCGTTAATAGCAACTAACATAAATACAAATACCTCTTTGGCAATCCCAATATTTGGGTCATTTCTGGCTACCAAAACTAATAAGACCATGATATTGATTTCCATCCCATTCTAGTTGTTCCCGAATAGCTATTTCATCAAAAATTAAAGAACACACTATTTTCTTATCTGAATGTTGTACTTTCAATTTAAGCATATTTATAGCTTCACTAGTAAATCCAGGAAGAGCATCGACTGACGAATACCATTTGCTTAATGTTTTTACATGTGGTAAAGCACCATTAAAATATTCTCGAACATATTCATAAGCACGAGGTGAAAAGAAGTGAAGTGTTATTGCAAAATTTCGTTCATCCGTTGAAAAAGTTTTACTAGTACTATGTCCATTCACTTTTTGTAAAATTCTATTGAATAGATATTTATTTTTTCCAAATTTGTTCAAAAATACCTCATACAATTCTTGTGATAGATAATTTTTGTCCTTTAATTCATCAATAATAGTTATTAGAGTTGTTATTTTTTTTTCTGTCGACACAACTTGTAATTGGCGTATTTTTTTGGATTTGGAAAGATTTTCATTGGACAGCGTCTGTATTGTTCTTTTCAATTTTTTTTTTCTAGGCGTATCATCTAGTGCTGGCAGAAAATTACAGATGTTTTTCGAAGTATTAATTGATTCATCTATTGTTTCAGATGTAAATTCTGTAACTGAAAAACATATTTATATTATTAAATCAATTCAGCACATGTACTTCAGCACATTGTATTTTAATTCAATATATTGAAAGATTTTGTTACAATATATCTAAATAATTTAATTAATTTTAATGATTTAATTTGAATTTACTGATAAATTTCTTGAAAAGATAATATGTCCCATATAGTCAGATTGTAGTCATTTAAGTATAAATACTATACAGTACATGCTGTTTGCAATATAAAAAAAAATAAACATGAAATTTTTAAGTTATGTAAACATATATGTACATTACATAAATAATCAATTAATTTTAGAGGACAATGTATATTTTGTAAAAATAGCATGTATTGTACATATGTACATTGATGCTACATACATCATAACTTAAAGTTATATGAACCATAAGAATAGCTATTGTTAAATAACTGAAATAGAAATGTGCGTTATTAAATTACTTCAATTATTTATATATTAAGAAAATAATATTTAACACGTTTATAATTCCAAACGCAGAACTGTTAATTTGATAAATATATACTTACTATGTGTCAATGAATCATTAACGGTTGTAAATTATTTTCATTACTTTCAACATGTTCAGCGTTTGTCTAAAAAATACATATTTTATAAATAAATCAAATTATCACGTTGTAATACATATTAATAGATATACATACATATTTGAATCGATTAATGTGAATTGATGGAATGGCAGTTGTTTTTAATCTGACTATACTATATGATGTTCTATCAAAATGAACTTCTTCAAAATGTTGTGAACAGATTGTTGAGTTTGATGTTGGTGCCCATTCAAGTTTATCAACAAAATTAATCCATAAATTTCTTCTTTCGGAATCTTTTGGAAATCTGCAAATTATTTAATACTTTTTCATGACTTTTGATAGGTTTAAATCGTATATGTATATAAAGTAACATTAAAAACAAACGAACTTAATGTTAATATTCATTTATTTGAACAATGCAACTATTCCTTGATATCAAAATGTGTAAAGATAATTTCTAAATAGCTTATTTATAATACAATAGCAAAAAAACTATCTCTATAAACATTTTAATATATATAATAGAATATGCAAAAAGAATAAGTAATACTTACTTATGAAACGTAACATTTTCAGGTTTCTTTCTCGTACAGCCACACACACAACTGACCATTTTTTTATAATTTTTTTATAATAATATGATGATTTTTAAAATTACTGTTAATGAACTTTATAAGTATAGGCTATAGAAATGAGGTTATGAACAATTATTGCAAAGGCAATCGGCAATCTAGAAACAAAAAATCCCCATATTTACTCAAGTTACTAGAAGGCTTCTTCCGTTTCAAGCGTAACCATGGGATTTTCGCCAAATGCTCCTTCCTGATTTTCTTACTTCTTTGGTACAGACGTATAAAGGTACAATTTCATGCAGCGAAGCTTCGCTAGCGAAGTTCCCCCACTCCGCCGATTCGAGCAAGTCAGCGAAGGAACGCTCATAGTTCGACATTGCTCAACTATCAGCGAAGCAACGCAGCGAAACAAACGCGACCTTATTTTGACTATTTTTCGAACCCGTTGGCTATATCTATCCAGTCTTTTTCTTCAAGTCGGCCAGGTAGAACCAAAAGGCACAAACTGTCCCAAATTATTTCACATGTTTCTTGAATAATGTTGCTAGCCGTTGTTACTCCCACAAGGTACTGATACGACATCGACGTCATGGAATCACCAGATGCTAGATATCTACAATATTTTAAAAATTGAGTAAAAATACTATCAAATGAAAAAATAAATTTGGGAGCCCTATTAAAAAATCATGGCTTTTACTATGTGATTTTTCCACATTCATTTTTCAATACGGAGTATTACGTTCATAACATACATAAATTCAAACAAACCTCAATGTCAGTGCCAAGCGTTCGGGTGGGGAGATAGATTCCCGAACAACATTTTGCTTCTGCAGTTTTGCACCAAGGATTTCTAACAATTCCTCCAACTGAGTTGCATTCATTCGAAAGTAATTGTGAAAACGAAGATCTTCCAATTTTAATTTGGGGACTGATGCAAAATAAAAACTATTTTCTTTGCGATTTTCAAAAATGGGTGCTACCCAACAATTTTTTTTCGCATATTTTTGTTTTTTATTTTGCACAACATGATGTATCACAGCAGTTGCTCCGGCTATACGTCGTCTTCTAACTTCTTGTTCTATTACGACTGCTGCAATACGTTTAAACTGCTCCATATAATGCAGGTATTGCTGGCTATTCTCCATTTTTGTCTGCAGTCTTTATATTTTTTTTACGATATGTTTTTCGGCACTATTTGGTTGTACATACATAAACCGTATTAACCGTCAAAACAACACTGAGTTGCATTCATTCGAAAGTAATTGTGAAAACGAAGATCTTCCAATTTTAATTTGGGGACTGATGCAAAATAAAAACTATTTTCTTTGCGATTTTCAAAAATGGGTGCTACCCAACAATTTTTTCGCTGGCGAAGCTTCGCTCCATGAAAAGGTAAGAGGGCTTAGCGAAGAGCGTTTCTTCGTTGCTTCGTTTTCGGCGAAGTGGGGGAACTTCGCCAGCAAAGCTTCGCTGCATGAAATTGTACCTTAAAGGTGCAATTTCACGTAGCGTCAAAACGCTAGCGGCTCTCCCCACTTTGGCGCCCTTGGTCGACGCGTCGTTTTGCCGCTTGAAGTTCGGAGAGGCTCAACTCGAGCGAAAAATAGATGTGTTTGAATCGTTTCAGTTGTATCAACAATTTCAAAAAATTAATATGTTAAATTTTAACATTTACAAATCTTAATGTTATTATCAAACGTTCTTTCGGTTGTATGGGCTCTCGAATAACATTTTTTTTTATCAATAGCGATCCAACAATAGATAACAATTCCTCCAATTGTGTTGCGGACATTCGGAAATAATTGTGGAATCGTACTCCATTCTCTATGGTCAGTTTAGGAATTGACACATAATAAAAACTGTGCTCTGGACGATTCTTTAGATATGGTGCTACCCAGTATTGTTTCTTCTTGTACGGTTTCTTTTCATTTTCTTGTAATTTTTGCATAATTGCACACAACACCAGTATTCGTCGTTTCTTTAGCTGTTACTGACGGCAATATATTTTGTAAGGTTGTCGATAAAATACTGTTCCGACAGTTTAAACGCACTTTGACACGTATCCTTATTGTCAGTTTTATACACGAATTAAATCTATAGAAAAAATTTAAAAAATACAGAAAATACAAATCCACAGCGACCAGCGATTTGTCGCTCCATGAAAAAGTAGCGGGAGTTTAGCGGCTGGCGTTTTGTCGACAACTCTATTGAGGGGAAATGTATCACAGAGTGGGGGAGAGCCGCTAGCGTTTTGACGCTGCGTGAAATTGCACCTTAAGGTTTGTTCTTTCAGCTGCACTAGTTCTGCTCTAGTTCTGAACTAGAACTGACGAGTACAGTAAAAATTTAATAGTTGCAGAAATATAGATAGAAACGAAAAGAACGCTACAGTGCAGAAATCAACATGACGCGACACATGATTCCGGATTTTTTTTCATCAATATTATTTCTTTCATTGTTTGTATTTCTTTGTACATTTTGTTATATATCTTGGTGTAATTTAATAAATACTAA
>CABEGB010000790.1:0-216798 GCA_901521435.1 Crematogaster levior
TAAGAGTACGCGAATCGGAATAGACGAACCGCTGCGCTGAGTTGCATCTACTCTTGCTGTGGCCATGAGGACTCGACGACCTTTGAAGCTACTTGCTGCGTGAACTGCTATGTTGTTGAGTGACTCGTTACTGGCCTCCACCTTAGGTGTTGGATACTCTGCTGCTACGGGTGCCTTGCTATCCTGGGACAAGTGACACAACGTATTGTGCTTCCCAGTACATTGTCTGCAGGTGCCCTTATTGCACGTTTTGACGAAGTGGTCGTTTCTTAGGCAGTTTATACAGAGCTTCAAACGTTTGACCTCCTTGATACGGTCCGGAACGGGTAATGCTAAAAATTTTTCACAAAAATATAGAAAATGATCACCATTGCAATAGTAGCATTTACCTGTATTCAGGGCAGTAGCTAAAGACGCTGTTTTTTTATTTGCTGCATCCTTGGTTGATGCATGTGATTTTGAACTAGCCGAGGCACCTCCCTTACCACGTTGCTCCCCTTTCTTGGAGGACCTCTCAACCTTGTCGACTGACCTTGACTCGATACGTTCTAGTGTCTGACATCTCTTCTTCAAGAACTCGAGCATGTCATTCAAACTTGTAGTCTCCCTTCTCTCGATTTCCTCTTCCCAAGCTCGAAGTGTTCTGGCATCAAACCTGGTCTCCATCATATGCATGATGAGCTCGTCCCACGTGTCGGTAGGTAAACCGAGAACCTTTAACATCCTTAAATGCCTGGAGGTGTAGTCAATTAAATTACGTGGAGCCTTTGCGGACTCTTTAGCCACAGCGGGCATTGCGAATAAGCACTGGATATGCTTTTTTTGAGTGACCGGGGATCGTCGTAACGCTGTTGCAACAATTCCCATGCCGTCGCATAGTTTTGTCCCGTCACTTCGATTGACTCGATGATTTTTGAGGCGTCGCCCGAGATTGAAGAAATTAAATATTGGAATTTTTCAATGTTTGATAGATGAGATTTGTCATGTATGATGGAACGAAAGCTATCGGAGAAACATTTCCACTCTTCGATTTTGCCGTCAAATCGCGGAAGTTTAATCGTCGGCAACTTGACTCTACCGTCTGAAACAGTTGAACTGGCGTTGGCAACACGATCAAGTATTTCCGTTTGTCTGGCTAAAATGGCCGTCAGCGCTTCGTTTCCGTTCACCGAAGATGCTGTTATGGCGGCCGACGCGTCGCTTCGTGAATTAAGCGTGAATTGTTGCATGAACTCGGTTTGCTGCTGCAATAGTTGCATGATCGCATCTGTGTTCTGCGGTGCAGTACCTTCCGATGATGACTGCCGCATGAATCGCTTTAATAAAGTTTTTATCTCATAATATCTTTCGTCAAATAACTCCTCCTCCGTGGTATCGTCCACGGTTAAATCGCCCGCAGCTTCTAGCAGCCGCCTTTGAATGCTCTCGAATTCTCGATGAATCCCTTCTTTTCTAGTCTTGTTTCTGCCTGGATACCGTCGAGTTATTTATCCGTGCCGGCCTCGAAGACTTGCGTCCTCAACTTGGTCAATTTCGCTTTCACGTAGCCGCGTGCCTTTCGGAAGCTTGCTAATTCCGCCATTTTCGATTGCGACTCGCAAAGCATCTATTTTCCACGCTTTTCACTGAATCTTGAAACTTGTATAGAATCACCGAAATGTCCGCAGTTCCGGCAATCCGGCTCGAAAGACCAAAATGTTTTGTATTGCAAATGTCAAAATTGCGATAAATTGAACACAACTCGCAAGGTTGAAGCACTTTATTATAACATAGAAAAAAACGCTTCCTTCTCGTGCCAAGACAAAAAGAAACTGACTGATAGCGTCAAGAAACAAAAGGTGTTCGACGACGCGCACGAGCGTGAACACGCACTCTCGTCAATTGAGAGCACCTGTGCTACAGTTATAAAATACCATAACGTGAGGGCGAATCAATTAACTATAACTATAACTATAAACGAGAACTTAATGCTACAATAAACTAAAATAATAATATGTTAAAACTAATAATATACAATGAGCGCTAACAAACATTTAGAAATATAAAAGTTATTTTAATTACAGTGTGATGTTACAACAATCTGTAGATGAAGAAAATTATGATGTTTCTAGTTTTGATTATAATAATGCATCTAAGCAATATCTTGAGAATCAGGAAGGTGAACAGAGGTAAATGTCACAGATTAATTTTTCACATATCCTGAATTATTATTATAATTTATTGTGGCAAATAATACATAAAAAATTGTATTTAACATTTAGAAATACAAAAGTTATTTTAATTACAGTGTGATGTTACAACAATCTGTAGATGAAGAAAGTTATGATGTTTCTAGTTTTGATTATAATAATGCATCTATGCAATATCTTGAGAATCAAAAAGGTGAACAGATGTAAGTGTCTCAGATTAATTTTTCTTATACCCCGAATTATTACTATAATTTATTGTGGCAAATAATACATAAAAAATTGTATTTAACATTTAGAAATATAAAAGTTATTTTAATTACAGTGTGATGTTACAACAATCTGTAGATGAAGAAAATTATGATGTTTCTAGTTTTGATTATGATAATGCATCCAGGCAATATCTTGAGAATCAAGAAGGTCAACAGAGGTACGTGTCACAGATTAATTTTTCACATATCCTGAATTATTACTATAATTTATTGTGGCAAATAATACATAAAAAATTGTATTTAACATTTAGAAATATAAAAGTTATTTTAATTACAGTGTGATGTTACAACAATCTGTAGATGAAGAAAATTATGATGTTTCTAGTTTTGATTATAATAATGCATCCAGGCAATATCTTGAGAATCAAGAAGGTCAACAGAGGTACGTGTCACAGATTAATTTTTCACATATCCTGAATTATTACTATAATTTATTGTGGCAAATAATACATAAAAAATTGTATTTAACATTTAGAAATATAAAAGTTATTTTAATTACAGTGTGATGTTACAACAATCTGTAGATGAAGAAAATTATGATGTTTCTAGTTTTGATTATAATAATGCATCTAAGCAATATCTTGAGAATCAAGAAGGTGAACAGATGTAAGTGTCTCAGATTAATTTTTCTTATACCCCGAATTATTACTATAATTTATTGTGGCAAATAATACATAAAAAATTGTATTTAACATTTAGAAATATAAAAGTTATTTTAATTACAGTGTGATGTTACAACAATCTGTAGATGAAGAAAATTATGATGTTTCTAGTTTTGATTATAATAATGCATCCAGGCAATATCTTGAGAATCAAGAAGGTGAACAGATGTAAGTGTCTCAGATTAATCTTTCATATATCTTGGTTTATTAATATAATTTATTATGCATAAACAATACATATAAAATTATAAATATACCTGTCATTTAAAAATATAAGTTTTTTTAATTACAGTTTGATGTTACAACAGTCTGTCGATATAGAACATTGTGCAGGTCCTAGTTTTGTTTATAATAATACATCTGGGCAATATTTTGGGAACCAAAGAAGTCAACAGTTGTAAGTGTCTCTGATATTAGTTTTTTATTCATTTTGAATTATCAATATATTTTATGTGTAACAAACTAAAAACAATGTCATGTGCAATAATATTGTATACTTTACAATTTATATTTAAAAATATATTAAGAGAGATCGTAGAAGTTTTAATCCTAATGTTACACTTATGTGTTTTAAATCTTATATTTATTGAAGTTAAACACTGTTATTTAACAGATTTATATCAAGTTTGTTAATTGAAATATTCTGCCATTTATCTTTAACTATATTTTAACATTTTGGTATTCTCACGTGCGTGTGAGTAACTGTGCAAGTATTACGTATTTTAAATAATAATGGTGTTTGGAAATGTGGAAGTAAACTCATTTTTCAAATAATGTACATGATTGCAATACGATTTTCTAACTCTAAGTTGGTTCTGCATTTTTGATCATTTTGTGTATACATCTAGGTCAGTGGACAATTACAGTCAACATGGACAATCTCAATATGATCAAATGTGGGAAGATTTGTTATATTACATGATAGTAAATATGATATTGTCAATAATGATAATAATAATCTTGACAAAGGTTTTGTTATTTATCTCTTAATATACTTGACGAGGAATTATATGTTTGATTTTGTGACATAATATAATTATCTTATAATTCAAATATTAGTCTTCTTTTGAATATAACTTATTGATTGTTTTATTAACTATTTACTAAAATAACTTAAAATAGCATCTAAAATTATATATACTTTCATAATTTTTATATACTATTTTACTTATGTATCTTATATAACATTTCTTTATGTTATCTATACAAAAATATCTGCTCTCCAATGAGTATATACATGTATATTAAAATTATAGAATATATGCACATACGATATTACTGACATTATTTGCAATAATTATTGTCTACTTAGTCGAATTTTGACGATTAATTATTCAGATAATTCATATATTAATATTATTGCAATATTAAGATGTTTATATTTATAATTTTAATATAATATTTCACGTAATAAATTATTATAGGGTTTTAAAACATCTTTAAATATACTATAACTAATAATATTGTGATTACTACAAAGACAAATTATAGAAACGTGGTAGATAGATTGTGTTTATATTTGTTTGAAATTGGTAAATAAATCATAAAATGAAAAATGGATACATTTTACAAATTTTTTTGTATATGTAAAATTTTTAATCAAATAATAATAAAATGCGTGTGCGTGTACCCGTATATTCTTTTGCCATATACATATATACATATACATGCGTACGCACGTACGCACCTGCGAACATACACCTACGCTCGCAAAACACACACACACATACACACAAACATATACTAATATACATCTACAATATCTACAATATCTAATTTTTCAATTGCAAATGCATTTTTATTTATACTTCATGATTTTGACAAATTTCAATCTAAAATTAAATTTGCTAATACTAATAGTGAAATTAATCGTTATTAATACAATGAAATACGTTCCTTACATGTAATTAATATACAAATTATAATATTTTATTCATAGTTGATAATTTGTAAGACACATATAGCGGATATATGTATGAAAAATTTAGTATTAAAGATTTTTATTCCGAAGTTGTAAATATCATTAACTTTGTTATCATTTTTGTCACTCTGATACTTTTACTTTTACTTTTTCTATACTTCCAGTACAATTATGGTCTTATATTCTTGTTGAATGTAAACCATTAAAAAAGTTTTACCTTTTTTTTAAAAAAAAAATGGTAACAGATAGCTCCAACAGTATACACTAGTTTGAAAAACTATTATATATTGAATAAGAGGATATAAAACATGATTATATGAAAATAGACTATTCAAATCTTCAAATCCCAATTTTTCATTTTATAATATATTTTTAAATATAGTTAAAGACAATTTATAATGCTTAAAAATAAATGTAGCACAAGATTGTGTAGGCACATTAAAACTGTTTTCTGACTTTTTACCTTCATAATCATTACACCATTGATTGGAGATATAAGAATTATTATAATAAAAAAAAAAATATATATATATATCATTTTAATTTATATTAAAATTATTGAACTGTTGAAATATTGAAGATACTAAAATAATAACATATATACAGTTAACATTGATATTCATCTTACGAATTTGATCTTCTACAAATCATCTATGAATCTGAACGCACAAGGTTACTCTTTGTATGTATGTACGTATGTACGTACGTATGTATGTATGTACAGGGTGTTAAAAAAAACCTTGAGGTACTTTGCATGCTCATAGCTCTCAAACGTTTTTAGCTAGCAATTTCTCCTCTTAATAGCTTTACTGCCAATGCTCTTGCGTCCTTAAAACGTGTGTTAGCTAGTGTTTGCGTTAAATATTAAAAAAAATATTAATAATAAAAATTAACAAAATTATCGATTTTGGCCGGGGAACGAAGTCAATTCATCATTGACATCATTGACGAATGGCAATTGCATCCCAAGAAGATTACTGTATGTGCAGCGGTAACCCACAAACAAATGTACATCACAATCTTCTCGAATACAGTGACTGGAGATTCCCGCAATGATCTTTTGAAAAATCGTTTTTTTAAGTGGCTCCGCCGAAACGGATACGACAAAGAATATTGGTTTATGCTAGATGGTGCGACACCCCATAGGACTCGGGAAGCCTTCGACACACTTTACAATATGTTTGGGCACCGTGTGATCGGATTACGACAAGTTTGTAGACAACGGAATGGCTTGGCCACCCTATAGCCCTTACTTAAACTCATGCAATTTTTGTCAAATGGGGTTTTCTAAAAGACCGAATATATTCTAGAAGATCAAAAAACGTAAAAGAGCTTGAAACTAATACGTCTATGCTTCAGCACAAGTCAGTGCCTACTGCCAATGTTGAATAAAAGTAAAAAATAAATAAATATCAGGTAAAATAAATATCAAACATTCAATTATTTGAGTTAAATAATCTAATTTATTTAAGTGTATCTAGTATCTAGTTTTTTTAAATTTAAATTTCTTATATTAATTAAAGCTGATTGTCATTGATATTAAGTAAGCTTTACTTAAGTCCGCACTCGAGTAGAAATATAGGGCCGATTCTAAGCCACATCCTTCGCGCGTAGTGCGGGGTGGGGAGTACTGTGCTGGCGCGGTGGCCTGTATGAAGTTAGCCCCCCATTTTTTGATTTTTAATATTTTCTCAGTTGTTCCAGGTTGTTCTACGTTTGTTCTACATTGTTCCAAAGTTATACGTCAATAAAACAAAAAGCTCCACGGGAAAAGCAAAAAAACTGTTTTTTTTAGTAGCCACCCATTTTTCGAAAAACTCAAATTTTTTTGCTGTTCTGGATTGTTCTAATTGTTCTAAATATTGTTCCAAAGTTATATGTCAATAAGACCAAAAGCGCCACGGGAAAAGCAAAAAAACTTTTTTCAGTGGCCCCCCATTTTTCGAAAAATTCAAATTTTTTTGTTGTTCTGGATTGCTCTAATTGTTCTAAATATTGTTCCAAAGTATTAAATTTATCAGAGAAAAATTTCAAAAGACATAGCAAAAAAATAATATAGAGCGTCCGAAGATTATTTTTATGTTTACACCTATCGCTATTGTTTTATAAACATAAAATTTTAAATTTTAGCTGAAAATAAACAGAACAACCTGGAACAACTCTCACTTTTCCCGGAACAATCATACAAAGGGGACTTTACTCTTGGAAGTAGATACTTATTTCGTCTTTCTCGACCGTTAAAGTCGCGACAGCGGTCCAAAACTATAGAACAATTACGTACTAGCAAAGAACAACCTAGAACAACTCTCACTTTTTCCGGAACAATCATACAAAGGGGACTTTACTCTTGGAAGTAGATACTTATTTCGTCTTCTTCGACCGTTAAAGTCGCGACAGCGGTCCCAAACTATAGAACAATTACATACTAGCATAGAACAACCTAGAACAACTTTCACTTTTTCCGGAACAATCATACAAAGGGGACTTTACTCTTGGAAGTAGATACTTATTTCGTCTTTCTCGACCATTAAAGTCGCAACATCGGTCCCAAACTATAGAACAATTACGTACGATCATAGAACAACTCTCACTTTTCCCGAAACAATCATACAAAGGGGACTTTACTCTTGGAAGTAGATACTTATTTCGTCTTCTTCGACCGTTAAAGTCGCGACAGCGGTCCCAAACTATAGAACAATCAACGCGCGTGTGTGTGTGTGTGTATGTGTGTCACAAGGATCCCGTGGTTCGTCAACTCCACAATATTTTGAGACTCCAAACCCTCCTTGTGTGTGTGTGTACGTAATTGTTTTATAGTTTGGAACCGCTGTCGCGACTTTAACGGTCGAAGAAGACGAAATAAGTATCTACTTCCAAGAGTAAAGTCCCCTTTGTATGATTGTTCCGGAAAAAGTGAGAGTTGTTCCAAGTTGTTCTATGCTAGTACATAATTGTTCTATAGTTTGGGACCGCTGTCGCGACTTTAACGGTCGAGAAAGACGAAATAAGTATCTACTTCCAAGAGTAAAGTTCCCTTTGTATGATTGTTCCGGAAAAAGTGAGAGTTGTTCCAAGTTGTTCTATGCTAGTACATAATTGTTCTATAATTTGGGACCGCTGTCGCTACTTTAACGGTCGAAGAAGACAAAATAAGTATCTACTTCTAAGAGTAAAGTCCCCTTTGTATGATTGTTCCGGAAAAAGTGAGAGTTGTTCTAGGTTGTTCTATGCTAGTACGTAATTGTTCTATTCGCTCTGAGTGAAGCCATGGTAGGGGAAATCAAATCGACTGAAGCGTTCGCAGTGGTTACTTTTGGCGTTACGGGAGGCTATTATTACTGAAATTGTAAGCAAGTACACGTGAAAGTATTTATTTTGTTTTAATTTTAATAAATTAAAAAACAAAAATGAGACACCAGAGTTGTTGTGTTGTAAATTGTAAAAATACCAGCAGAAAAAGTAAGTGCAAATTTTATAAATTTCCCACTGCTCAATGGAAAATAAATCAACGGAATCAGTGGATAGCTGCAGTTAAAAGGCTGAAGTAAGTAGTACCATAACCTTAATTTTATCAATAACAATAATTCGGAGAATTGCGAACCTTTTCAAAATTCTTAAGTTTAGTAAAAGTTAATAATTTTGTAGGGATTCTGTGATGAAAAAATCTAATATATAATAAATGCTTAAATTTAAATTAAAAAAAAAAGATGACACATATTGTTCTAACATTTTGTAAACAGGTGATTTTTTAGCGCTGATGGATCACAGTGGAATCCCAAGCCATACGATTGTATTTGCAGTGATCATTTTATTGGAGGTAAAAAATCAGAAGAGGAGCTAAGTCCTGGCTACATCCCAACTATATTTCCTTCAATTTACAAGTCTTCAAAAGTAAATGAATCCTCTGCGTTGGACAGGTAAAAATTATTTGGTAAAACTTTATGAATATGAACGACTCAGCAATGATAATGTTATATTTTCAGATACAAGCGCGTAATCGGCGGATGAAAGCAAAATTACCTTCAACATCAAATGCTGAGTTCAATGTTATAGAATCGGTAGAAGTGATGACTGAAAATCCTCCAGCAGAGTCTTCAAAAGTAGACCAAGATTGTCAAGTTGACTTTTATTCGAACTCTGATATTAATTCTCAAACGTTTACTTGCAATCGTTATATCAAAGACGATTTGTGTCATGCTGAAACTCAGACAGAAATCGTTGAAGATATCAGGTCGATAAAAATTCATAGAGGTAATAAAAAATTTATTGACAAAGAATGTGGTACTCCTGAAAAAACGTTTGTTGATAAAGAAAGTCAAGCAGATAGTAAACATTTTAATGGATTCACATCCGTGACAAAGGATCAAGAAATCATTGATCTGGCAGGGGTATCATTCGATAACTTTGATTTCTTGTTGACAAGAATGTCTACGCGAAAAAAGTACATTGTATCGAGAAAAGATCGACTTTTAATTTTTTTAATGAAAATGAAAACTGGATTAACATTTTCAGCACTTGGTGTACTGTTCAGTGTTCACAGAACAACAATTTCTACAATTTTTTATGAAACTTTGCAACTACTTGCTAGCGCAACCAGAAATTTAGTATTTTGGCCAGATATTGACGCTGTACAAGAAACTATGCCTGACTGTTTTCTACCTGATTACAGTAACACCAGAGTTATAATTGATTGTACAGAATTTCGAATTGATATCCCTAGAAGTGTCGACAATCGTGTTTTTACATACTCCCAGTACAAAAAGAACTTCACGGCCAAAGTTCTTATTGGTATAACTCCTGGACGTTTTATTTCCTTAAGATCTGACATAGCTGGAGGACGGAAATCGGATTCACAACTTACAATCGAGTCAGGGTTATTAGATCTATTAGAAGATGGTGACATTGTTTTGGCTGATAAAGGTTTTCCAGAAATAAAAACAGTGATTGACGCAAGCGGTAAAAAAGTACAAGTGGTTATGCCGCCTTTCCTTGAGAAAAAAAATGAATTTTCCACCGAAGAAACTCAACAAACATACAGTGTAGCAAGAGTTAGGATTCACGTTGAAAGAATCATGCAACGATTACGGACTTATCAAATATTGCATAAAATTCCTCAGCACTTGTTTCATTGTATAGACGATATTTTGCACATTTGTTGTGTTTTGGTAAATTTACAGCCTCCAATTATTTCTAATAAAGAAGATGCTGAAAATCAGAGATAAAAAACATTTTATAATTCATCAAAATTGTATTTATTTTATGGTATTTTATGACATACAAAATTAAATTTCCAAGATATTGTAAATATATTGTAAGTTTACTAATAAATAAATAGTTTAAATTTTTGTAATAAACAATAAAATTCTTTAAAAATTTATTTAAAACTTTCATATTAGTATATAGTAACGAATAATAAAACTCTTATATAGTAACGAATAATAAAATTCTTTTAAATTGGCATTATTATAACGAACAATAACACTCTTTACTTAACTTAATAAATATTGAATTTTAAATAACGAATAAACGTCTTTACTTAATTTTCTAATAATTGACTTGTTAGTAACAATGACAAGAATCCTTATTTCTACGTAGTTATATATTATAAGAAATAAATTATTATTATTTTAAAATATTCTCAATATCACTTCCAGTAAAGCTTCGTTTCTCCAATGCAATCTCATTTTCCTCATTACTATCGAAGTTATCAGTATTATCACTATTGTTATTGTTATTGTCTTTATCACTGTCTTCGGTAGTTAATGTCGCGTATAAAGCTGGTAAATAATGTTCAAAATAGAATTTTGCACTTTTTAAAATCACAGTTTTCAAAAAATCTTCGTCTCTATGAACTTCAATCAAGCAACTGCCATCTTTAACAGGTGAATAGATGAAGAAATCACAAACGCTCATACCACTGACGTACATTTGGACTTGAACTTGTGTATAATAAACATCAGTCTTTTTAAGTTGTAACTTATTATCAATAAATTGTAAACACTTAACATTACTAGAATTATCAACAATATTGATTATCGGTTTCTTCTCACAGGAACTTGGACATTTAAATTCAACAATTTTAGAAATAGAGCCATCATCAGTGACAACGCCATCCAGGCTTGCACAGAGCCAAGGCTGAAATTTGCTAACCAACCCGTTTAAGGGAGAACACCACTGTGAAATTTTCAAAAAATCGATTTTTTTTTTTGACTTTAAAAAATCCTATAAACCCTTAAAAATATGATGCAAATTCGTTTATAGCTGAAAAAAATTTTTTTAGATGGGTTTCAAGCATTTTTCTGACAGCCCTCTAACAGCCGAAAAACGCTGTCGGCAATATATACTGTTATTTTGAGTTTCTTTCTCATTTTATTTTACCATACTTTGAAATCGTGTGTGCCAAAAATGAAGAGTATATTAACTTAGAAGGGCAACTGTATGGAGCTGGCATTGCTGATTAGTATGTAAAAAATTTCTTAAGTTATTGAGAAGTTATTGATACCGAAAACTTTAAACGTGATTATCTCGAAATGGTGTTTTGGAAATCTGCAAGCAGTAGAACTCAATCAATTTTTGTTGAATCGACTTTAAATTTTAACTGTAGCTTCTTAGATAGATTTCAAAGAGAAGTACCTGAGTTTTTTTTGATTTATTAAAAATTTAAAAAGTTATTCAACTTTTTATACGAAAATTTTTGTTAAAAAATAAAACTTTTTTTTCAAACTTGTCTCTATTTTTTTTTTTTTCAAATTTTTGAATTTCCCCAGGTACTTCCACGCTAAAACTAATATATTTCATGAAAATGTTTCATTTTTTGTTCCAAGAACAAATTTTAGACACTTCTAGTGCTTGCAGTGGAGCAACTCTAGTAAAAATCACTTATATTGAAGTTACTGTCACGCCGCCATTTTGTATTTTTTTTCAAATAAAAAAATTGTTTTCTATACTTTAATATGTGTCCAATATAACCTAAAAGTTTTTTTTCCCTTTGACCAAACCAATTCCTCAAAAAAAAATACCGAATAAAGCACTTGAAAACGCTACGTCACAGTGGTGTTCTCCCTTAACAATACAATTTGTCAATTCTTCATATTTTTCTTTGGCATGAGTTTCCATTTTTAAACCGTATCTGGTTGAAGCGCTGTCAATTTTACTAGGATTTAACATGTCTGAAACTAAAGCTTCTACTGGTTTTCTACTTAACACTTTAATATTATGAACGTTCGAACTTGCAGAAATTCTTAACCGTCGAGCTTTGAACCAATTATTACTAGAAGACTGCTTAACTGTCAGACAAGACAAATTGACGATTTCCTGTTCTGATAATTGCACATTTTTTAGGTAAAACTCTCGTATTTTACTATCCATGTTATATTCACTTTTGTAAATAAAATATTCTTCTTGGTAAATTAATAAATTATCGATACACACAGCGCATTCTTCTTTCTCCAAATTCAATTCGACTTGCGCTAATAAAGAATTCATAATATTTCTTACTGTATGTTTATTATTTTCTTTCAATTGTGCTTGCATTATTAGTTTTAAGGACGAATCAGCTTTCAAATCAGTGATTGAAACTTTTTGAGGTTCATGTAATTGGGTATATTTGTGTGGTATCATATTTTTAAAATATTCTCCTTTGGAATATTTTTTTTTTGTAAATTGACGTGCGCTCGGCTTGCCCCACTGCTGCTCATGACTGGTTTTTGAAGCGCTTTCCTCATTGTTAATAAAATAAATTAACGCCGCGACGTGTTTGCACTTTTTACTCTGATTATATACACAATTACAGTGTACATCCGTCACATAGCGTTCAGAATTTATCTAAAACAAAATAATAAAAAAACCTGTTAATTACAATACTCTAATAATATTTACCATAACGAAATAAATAATCAAATTTCAAATTACGTTCAATGAAGTAATATAAGGTGTACTGTGGACTGAGGCTTGTCGAATAATACGAGATTTTATTAGGAAGCTGTCATTGTTCCGTCTGTGTTCCTCGACATCCCTTACATGCTCTGCAAGAGCAAGATTTTTGCCCTTGGTGACTGTTGCTGGCTGAAATTCAATTTGATGAGTAATTGATTGAAATCCGGTTTTTATTATAATATCCATGGCTTCTTTGTTACTAAAAAAAATAAAAAATTATATTAATTAAATAAATATTCATATATTCCATTGAGACAACTATTTAATTTTTTATTTTCCATTTTGGTTTTTTCCTTAGTATCATTTTTTGACTTTGATATGAATTTCAAACAACTTAACCTAAATGTTTACTGCATTCTTTTTTATTTTTCATCATTATACTTACTTGTTGATGGTTCGTTTAACTAAAAAATTAAACTGCAATTATTGTAAAACTGTCACATATTTTTTATAACGTTTTTTTTTTACTATTATTTATAATATTTATTTATTTTTTGGATTCTTGCTATTGACATACATATAAAAACATACTCTGACAGCCTCCCGTAGTTCGTATTATATCTGGCGCTGCAGTCACACTCATAGCGAATAGTTTGGGACCGCTGTCGCGACTTTAACGGTCGAGAAAGACGAAATAAGTATCTACTTCCAAGAGTAAAGTTCCCTTTGTATGATTGTTCCGGAAAAAGTGAGAGTTGTTCCAAGTTGTTCTATGCTAGTACATAATTGTTCTATAATTTGGGACCGCTGTCGCGACTTTAACGGTCGAAGAAGACAAAATAAGTATCTACTTCTAAGAGTAAAGTCCCCTTTGTATGATTGTTCCGGAAAAAGTGAGAGTTGTTCTAGGTTGTTCTATGCTAGTACGTAATTGTTCTATAGTTTGGGACCGCTGTCGCGACTTTAACGGTCGAAGAAGACGAAATAAGTATCTACTTCCAAGAGTAAAGTCCCCTTTGTATGATTGTTCCGGGAAAAATGAGAGTTGTTCCAGATTGTTCTATGCTAGTACATAATTGTTCTATAGTTTGGGACCGCTGTCGCAACTTTAACGGTCGAAGAAGACGAAATAAGTATCTACTTCCAAGAGTAAAGTCCCCTTTGTATGATTGTTCCGGGAAAAGTGAGAGTTGTTCCAAGTTGTTCTATGCTAGTACATAATTGTTCTATAGTTTGAGACCGCTGTCGCGACTTTAACGGTCGAAGAAGACAAAATAAGTATCTACTTCCAAGAGTAAAGTCCCCTTTGTATGATTGTTCCGGGAAAAGTGAGAGTTGTTCCAAGTTGTTCTATGCTAGTACATAATTGTTCTATAGTTTGGGACCGCTGTCGCGACTTTAACGGTCGAAGAAGACGAAATAAGTATCTACTTCCAAGAGTAAAGTCCCCTTTGTATGATTGTTCCGGGAAAAGTGAGAGTTGTTCCAGGTTGTTCTATGCTAGTACAAAATTGTTCTATAGTTTGGGACCGCTGTCGCGACTTTAACGGTCGAAGAAGACGAAATAAGTATCTACTTCCAAGAGTAAAGTCCCCTTTGTATGATTGTTCCGGGAAAAGTGAGAGTTGTTCCAGGTTGTTCTATGCTAGTACATAATTGTTCTATAGTTTGGGACCGCTGTCGCGATTTTAACGGTCGAAGAAGACGAAATAAGTATCTACTTCCAAGAGTAAAGTCCCCTTTGTATGATTGTTCCGGGAAAAGTGAGAGTTGTTCCAAGTTGTTCTATGCTAGTAGATAATTGTTCTATAGTTTGGGACCGCTGTCGCGACTTTAACGGTCGAAGAAGACGAAATAAGTATCTACTTCCAAAAGTAAAGTCCCCTTTGTATGATTGTTCCGGGAAAAGTGAGAGTTGTTCCAGGTTGTTCTGTTTATTTTCAGCTAAAATTTAAAATTTTATGTTTATAAAACAATAGCGATAGGTGTAAACATAAAAATAATCTTTGAACGCTCTATATTATTTTTTTGCTATGTCTTTTGAAATTTTTCTCTGATGAATTTAATACTTTGGAACAATATTTAGGACAATTAGAGCAATCCAGAACAACAAAAAAATTTGAATTTTTTAAAAAATGGGGGGCCACTGAAAAAAGTTTTTTTACTTTTCCCGTGGCGCTTTTGGTCTTATTGACATATAACTTTGGAACAATATTTAGAACAATTAGAACAATCCAAAACAGCAAAAAAATTTGAGTTTTTCGAAAAATGGGGGGCTACTGAAAAAAACAGTTTTTTTGCTTTTCCCGTGGCGCTTTTTGTTTTATTGACATATAACTTTGGAACAATGTAGAACAAACGTAGAACAACCTGGAACAACTGAGAAAATATTAAAAATCAAAAAATGGGGGGCTAACTTCATACAGGCGAGGCTGCGTGCCTCTAGCGATTCGTTTGAATTTGATAAAAATAATGTGGGGCGCACCGCGCCCCAATTGCCGGTTTTGACGGTGTTAGTCCGGCGGAACGATGCTGTGATTTGGGGTGCATCGTTACAAAAATATATTAATCATGGTCATTGATAATGTAATAACATAATTTGTAAGATATATAAAGCAGATATATGTATGAAGATTTATTAGTATTAAAGATTATTAGTGTATTAAAGATTTTTATTGCAAAGCTGCAAATATCATTAACTGTTTTGTTACCTTTTTTGTCACTCTAATACTTTTACCTTTATAGTTCCTATACTTTTACGTACAATTATGGCCTTAAATCCTTATAGAATGTAAATTATTAAAATTTTTAATACGGTAAAAAATTTTACCGTATCAAAAAAGGAAGATAACAGAAAATGCTAAATGTATAGGCTGGTGTGAAAAACTATTATACGTTAAATAAGAGGATAGAACATGATTATAAAAATAAATTATTTAAATCTTCAAATTTTAGATCTTCTCATTTTTTATTTTATAATATAATTTTAAATTTAATTAAAGACAGTTTATCATTTTATAATTAAAAATAAAAGTAAAAATAAAAGTAGCACAAGATTGTGTAGGTACATTGAAATTGTTTTCTGACTTTATATCTCCATGATCATTACAACATTGATTGTAAATATAAGAATTATTGCAATAAAAAAGTATGTATATCATTTTAATTTGTGTTAAGAATATTGAATTGTTAATACTATTAAAATAATGACATATACACCGTTAACATTGATGTTCATCTTGCGAATCCGATCCTGTACAAATCATCTATGAATCTGAACACAGAAATGAACGCACAGTTTATACTTTGACGTCAAGTTAATTTTTGATAATTGACGACAATCATTTACATTAGGTAAATTATTGAAAAACATCATTGAAAAACTTGAGTTGCAAAAGTGAGTATTTAATTTGCAATATTATTACGAGGAAAACGTACAATTTAGCATAATTTGTATGTACCTTTTAGAGAAATTTTCTGAAATTTTTAAACATTTTAATAAGAGGAAAATTGATTAATTACAGATAGCTATAAACAGATTGGAAAAAAAATATATATATATGGTTGAAAGAATGGAGTGTATTATTTATGGCCAATTCTATTGAGAACTTGGAAATTAATATCAGATTTCAAATCTCTATAAGTAATATTTATTGAAATTTTTATCGTATTTATTGTATTATTTATATTAAAGTATTAAATTTCATTGACTTACTCTTTTATCAATGAAACAACAGATCAAAAAGATGTAAGTGGCTTTTGAAGAAGACATCTATAAGTGCATGTTTCTTACATGTGAGAAAATAGCGTGGGCAATCAAATTTTTACTTTCCAAACATGAAAACTTTGCAAACAACAACATATATAAAAAACTAGATAATATAAAGTGGAAAACGTTAGTTCTGTTTATTGATGCGGTAAATGTATAATATGAAGCATAAATTATATACGAGTGCAAATTTATAATTGATAATTTATGAGGAAAATTTATTATTTATTTAAATGTTTTTGTATAGAAAATATAATTTTTATTATTTTTTTAAAAAGTAAATTTAAAACGCCAACAAGGTCAGACCTGGATCTTTGATGGCCAATCAATGATCTGCGGGCCGATTTGTTTTGTCGGATTTTAAACGCAGTAAATCGCCAACTTAAAATCTATTTTATTATTTTTCTTTAAACATATGGATTGCATATTGTTTGAAACTATGGAAATCATTAAGAACCATCCAATTATCCGTTTTCCATTTTTACATCTAGTATATGCATCATTCAAAACACACGAAAATAAAAATACTATAGTGGATGAATAATGTAATGATTGTAAAGTAATTAAAACTAATAAAGACATGAGAATTTACGTAGTTAATTCTTTCAGTAACCTTGACAAAATGGAAAAACGTGAAACTTTTTATGGACTTTTGATTATCGCAGTGGAAACGTTGTTATAATGTACACCTAGAGAAGAAATGTTCGAAAACGCGTTAATAAATTATGACATTTTAATGTACAAAAATTCTATTTTTCTAGTAACAATCATCAATCTGTTTATCATTCGTCAGAATTGCATTTTCTTTCTGTTCTTCTCTTTTATAGGTATACTAGTCATGAAAATGATATAGAATACTTATCTGGAGAAGGTATTGAAAGAATGAGAGTGAAATCTACCGTGTTATTTAGCTACAGCAGCGTGAACCCACTTATAATAGGTGGAAGATATCCATTATATTTCAAATCAATATACATATATCAACATTTAACGGATTTGGATATCGCTATAATAACTGCAAATTATATGAGTAATTAGATTTCTTCGTCCTCGGAAAAATTATGAGCTGAGATAAACATGGAGTTAGTTGAAGTTCTGGTACTCTTAAGTAATATCAGTAATTGAAAATATTCTATATTTACACTGTCAATACCATATTCTCAGTAATTTTATATAATTAAATTTTTCAGAGTTTACGAAGAACGGAACAAAGAATAACACAAAATTAGAATTAGAAATGTTGAGGGTGGTGGCAAAGTCTAAAAATAGTTGCTCACATTATTGATAAACCACACCTACGATAGTAGTGCGTGGTTTATCAATAAAAATTTAAATGCTTATTGATATAATCATTGATTATATTTTTATAACACTGATATAACATTAAATACAAGATAACTTAGTTTTTAAATCGTGTAATAAATAAAATAACCGTTTGTAATTACTTGTGGAGCAAAAGTTTAATTTTAATTTAATTAATATATAGTTAATATTTTAATGCTAAGATATCTCAGAGATGATTGACGTTGCTAAACCGAATAAATTTGTTGAATGTTTTAACCCATACAGCATCGAAAGATTGCACGAATATTGCACAGACATTGCTCGGAAATATTGTAATATTGCGTAAATGTTGCGAAATGTTTTCGCAACATTGCTACAAGATTGCGGCAATGTTGAACTGTTCGCTTTCAGAAAAATTTCAACAATAATTTTATGATTTCAACGAAACATTTCAGCAAAATTACATTGTATCTTTTTCGAAAAGTTACAATAAAATGCTATATCAGCATTACAATGAAAGGTAGTAATTTCAGACGTTTGATACATACATGCCATATCCGCTGCTTTAAATTTCAATGAATAAATAATATAGTGATTAGTTCGTTCGTTTGTTCCAATGGTGCGACAGTCGGACCTTGGCTTTCAGCAATCGTCTCTACTCATCCCGAAGCCTTTCTGAGGGTTTCAAGGTAATATTTTTTATGAGAATAGATTACCGGCCTATCACTCAACCCTCTTTTCTGAGGATTCTCAGTGGTTTGCCATTGTCTTTTCAATAAATGGCGATCAAATAAAATCCGAAGTTCTTCTCTGATCAGATTTGAACTTGGATCTTTGGTTAAGACAACGCACATTACTCTGAGCTACGATCGCCACTATTGTGATTAGTAAACATCACATATAAAATGTGACTTTAAAATATCATCACTTTTTATATTGATATAAATGTTATTTATTCGTTGGAATTTCAAATATCGGACATGACGTAGGGTGCGATCCGTTAGAAGCTGCAAACTCTTTGAAGCGTCCGAAGGAAAGCCATGATTGGTCTGTACGGTGCTACAAAGAATTTGCAGCGACTAATGGATCGCACCCATAGTAAAAACACTGAAATTTATATCTCCAATCATCGTATTCTGATAAAATGTTAAAAAAACTTATTGTTAAAAATTGTAAGTTTTTTCTTAGAAGCTTACGAACAACCGCTGATATTTTTGTTGGAAGTCACCAAGTGAGATCTCATAAAATCAAAATAGTTGATAATTGTACTGCGCACTACTTTTTGCGAAACTGATAATCGTACTAATTAACTGAATTGCCAACTTGGTAATATTTCAGCAATATTGCTGTATTATTTCCGTGAAATATTACAATTGTATCTCTCTGAAATGTCTGCGCAATATTACATTGCAACTTAAACCTCTCCCCTTAAACCCTTTACCCTTCCCCTTTTCCATCTCACCCTACTCTCCCTCCCCCTCTTACACTTCCCTTCCTTTCACTCACACTCTGCTACCACGCCAATCTGTTTAGCAGCGTCAAGTATTAGTATAGTATAAAATATTCATTTATAGTTGGAGTTATTTTTTGATATCATTACTTTTGTAGAGACGATTTGAGTAATCTTTTATCAAACATTTTTTTATTATATATTTATAAATTTACGACAGTTCTTGTCTTGATGAGAATTTTTTTTACAAAAAATTAACCTTATATAACAATTACTTTTTTGGTCGGTATATATATATATATATATATATATATATATATACACTACCGTCGGAAAGTTTTGCAACACCCTCCAAAAACCAATTTAAGCTCCTATAGCTTCCGCAATAATAAAAGAAATGTAATAAGCTTTTTATGAAAAGTTGTATTTATTTATGTATATACTACTAAAAATGATTAACAAAAAGCTCAAAAAATATTTTTAATTTAAACAGCAGACTCATCAATATGGCCACCTCTCTTCTTGATTACTTCTTCACACAATCGAGGCATCCTTCCACCAACGCGCCTAATTCTCGTTATCAGACAACACTTATGCTTATAGCAATACGAAAACGGCAACTTTTCATGACCCACTTGATTATTTCATTTTATTAAAAATTTTTAAGCCTACTTTTTTGTTTGCTCCTTTTACGAGTACAAATTACATGTCTGGAAAATAATATATCCCTTTGATTAGGTGAAAACTAAGTAATAATTTATAATTACATTTATTTTCCATATTAATTTGACTTAATATACCAAAAATTCGCGGAAAACTCATTTTTGGAGGGTGTTGCAAAACTTTCCGACGGTAGTGTATATATATATATATGTCGTAGCCAGATCGTGAAATTAGATATTTCATGAACTGTCTAGACACTTCATGAACTGCAGGCAGATCGTGAAACGGTTGATCAGTTACACGAAGTGGCTAGAAATTTTAGACAGTTCATGAAATGCAATCGAGCCTTAGACAGATCGTGTAATGTCGCAGAATTACATGAAATGTCTAAATTATTTAGACAGTTCATGAAATGTCTAACAGCTGTTTTGCCGATTGTGTAATATCTAGAAATAATGAATTATTGAAAGAAACGAGACATTAGTTAAAACAGCGAATTGTATTTATTAAAAACATTTATTCATATTTATTTATTTATTTATTTATTATTAAATTTATAATTATTTATTAACACATGGTAAACTCGAGTGACATCGACTGTTACATAAAACGTTAGCTTTCTTGCACGCACATCTTTTGGTATTGCATTGCACGTTTGAAGCTCTGCACGAGCATTGGAAAAATCCTTGTCCTCCACTGCAATTTTTCACAGCCTCTCTCAGAGACAGAAGTTTATTGAAATCTATGTCATCACGCGTGATAAATTCAGAGCCAGCGGGTACAAGATTTTCGGATCGAAACCACCCTTTCACTATCCCATTTGGAACACCTACTTGATTTACTTGTTCTTTTTGTTCCGTGATGACGCACACAATATTCTGGGGATCACTTGGGCCACGATCTACTTTTGGTATCGAGAGAAGTACGCAGTCACCAATTTTATAGTGTGGGAGTTTCTTTTTACTGGAGCGAAGCATTTTTTCTGCCGCTGCGACCATTCTTACCCTGGATTCAGTCCTGCCTTTCTGGATCGTAGTTTCATTATTGCACAAATTGCACAAGTCACTCTCAACTGTGTATCTTGTATCAAAAACACTACCACATCTACTACACTGACGTTCACAAGTAGAAGTAGTAGTAGAAGTTGAAGAAGTTGTAGTAGTGTCATGATTATCATTAGTGCCACTATTGTTGTTATTATTAGTCTTATCATTATTAGTTTTATCACTATCAGTCTTATCACTGCCTTCATTATTAATATTATTGTTATTGATTAATAGAGCTTCCAAGTCTTCTTCAGTTTCTAAAGTTCGAGTCAATGCCAGTGGGATGTTAGATGTAGTAAGCCCAAGCTTGGGATCGCATCCAAACAGAGCTTTATATGGAGAACAGTCGATGTCACTCGAGTTTACCATGTGTTAATGAATAATTATAAATTTAATAATAAATAAATAAATAAATAAATATGAATAAATGTTTTTAATAAATACAATTCGCTGTTTTAACTAATGTCTCGTTTCTTTCAATAATTCATTATTTCTAGATATTACACAATCGGCAAAACAGCTGTTAGACATTTCATGAACTGTCTAAATAATTTAGACATTTCATGTAATTCTGCGACATTACACGATCTGTCTAAGGCTCGATTGCATTTCATGAACTGTCTAAAATTTCTAGCCACTTCGTGTAACTGATCAACCGTTTCACGATCTGCCTGCAGTTCATGAAGTGTCTAGACAGTTCATGAAATGTCTAATTTCACGATCTGGCTACGACATATATATATATTATTTTCAACATATATTACGGTTGTCTTTTGCCAAAGTTCTTTTTTGAGTGCATTTTTTCACGATGCATATACTTGGCGCTTTTTTGTACTATTTTTTTATCACATCCACTAGATCTTTTATTTTCCTAAATAAATCTATATGATGAAATATGAGCAAATGAGATTTTTACATCTATTCCGACAAAAAGTTTTGCTGTAATATTTGCAATTTATATTCCAATCAAATATGACTTGATCTAATATCCAGATATGTTTTACTTCTTTTACTTCTTGTATTTCAATTACTGTAAATAACGGATCATTAAATGTGTTTGTAAACATCTTCCTGCGTTTCTATATGTAACAATATTTGTTCCGCATAATTGCAATTGTCACTGTTCTTGTTTCTTGGTGTGAAATATTACCATGGAAAGCTTTCCGATACATGCTATTGTGGAGAATCGATGGAAGCTAACTAATGGAAATAAATTTCATGCATTTATAGATATTCATACGTGTATATTAATATACGTTTAATTAATGCGTTTTATATATATAATAAACAAAAAATAGACGCTTTCTCTCTCTCTCTCTCAACATCACTTGTAAACATAGATCAATCAATAAATTCAACCACCTTTTAAAAAAGCTAAACACCTCATACAACTCTTACATAAATATGGACACTTCCAAATGGATCATTAATATTAGCAATAAACGAATTCCGAATTCAACATTAAATTTCTTGAGCTTAGGGGACAGGTTCGCGCTTCCTCTAGATAGGAAAGACGTTAAAGATCGAATAAACTACTCAACGGCTATTGTTAAGAACTTCGAGAACGTTGCTAAAAAATTAGATAAAAAAGTCGCTGATTCCGCTCGCAACTCAAGCAATGTCATAACCAACTTTTTAAACACTGAAAAACACTTAAACTTAACTGACAAATTCATTTTGAACGAACTTTACGAATGCAATAAATTCTTAAGACAAAGGACCTATTAATAACTAAAGTAGACAAAGGACAGGTTACAGTCATAATTAAACAAAATAAATACGATGAACAAATGAATGCCTTATTAAATGATACAACGACTTATACAAAACTAAAAAGAGACCCCACTAGATCTATACAAAATAACTTGAACGAATTAATCAAAACATGGAAAACTAATTCTATTATAGACGAATACACTTATAAAATACTGCGTTGCACCAACGGAAACCTCCCTAGATGCCTATGGACTGCCGAAGATTCATAAGAGTGGATATCCACTTCGCATCATTGTATCGGCATCTGGGGGTCCGTTATACAATGTCGCAAAATATCTACATCAGATACTAGAAGGATCCATCCCGAAGCCAAAATCACACATTAAAAACAGTTGGACTCTCGCCAAAAACTTAAAAAACACACATATTCACCCCAGTCATTCTCTCCTATCTTTGGATGTCACCGCACTTTATAACAACAATCCTAAAGAACTAATTTTTAAAGCAATAGAAACTCGTTGGAATTACATTGCACCCGCCACTAAATTCAATTTGCAACAATTTCTTTTCGCCATAAATACCGTACTTTCCTCCACAAGTTTTGGCTTCGGGAGATCTTTCTATGAACAAATCTTCGGCAATCCGATGGGGTCTCCACTATCCCATATATTAGCCGACATCATAATGGATGATCTTGAAACGCAATGCATAAAACGTCTCAAATGTACGATCCCTGTATTTTATAGATATGTCGATGACATTTTTATGATTACGCCTACATCCGAAATCAAGACCATCCTTGATGTTTTCAATAATTATCACCCACGCCTTAACTTCACACATGAATTA
Source organism: Crematogaster levior (assembly GCA_901521435.1). Taxonomy (NCBI): domain Eukaryota; kingdom Metazoa; phylum Arthropoda; class Insecta; order Hymenoptera; family Formicidae; genus Crematogaster; species Crematogaster levior. The sequence goes on from CABEGB010000790.1 coordinate 23,694, forward strand.
GAGACGGACAGCTCAATCCCCTTTCTGGATACCACCATTATTAGAGACAACAATGTACTCTTTACTAACTGGTACCGAAAACCCACTTTTTCTGGAAGATACTTAAATTACTTTTCTAATCATCCGTTCAAACATAAGAAAAATACCATTACGCACCTTGTTGACAGAGCCATCCTTCTTTCCGATGAGAGATTCCACATTAGCAATATTAACATTATCAAGGAAATTTTATGCAATAACCTATATCCTCAACACATAATTAATCATCACATTAATAAAAGACTGAAAGAACTACAATATAAACAGAATATCACTAACACGCAGGATACCATTCCCTTTGATGCAAAAAACTGCATTGTTATACCGTTCAATTATGAAACTGCAAGAATCATAGAACGGATTTTGAACAAAACCAATTTTAAAGTTATTTACTCTATCTTTAATAAATTGAATTGCATCATAAATAAGGGAAAGGATTCACTCAATGTTCTTAGAAAAACCGAACTTGTTTATGAGATTGATTGTTTGAGTTGCGATGCATGTTAGGACACATAAGACAGACAAAACAGCACTTGATGACTCGGTTAAATGAACACCGTAACGACATAAAAAAACAGACAACGAATCAGTCAGTCGTAAACAAACATAGAGTGTCTCTAGACCACGAGTTCGATTGGGATAACCCTAGAATTCTACATAAAGAAACACATAAAAGGAAAAGGGAAATAGCAGAAATGCTTTTTATTAAAAGAAGCAATTCTGTTATTAATTCCCAAAAGAACACAGAGAATTTAACAACTATTTATGACGGACTTTTAAATATTTTATAACATTTTTTTTTTTACATTTCTTTTCTCTTATTTATTACGGACATTTTAGAATATTGACCCAATTTTTATACTTTTATACATTGTTCTTTTGGTTTTTAACTTTACTTTTATTTATTTTTATTTATTGACATGTTTCTTTACCCATTTATTGTTGACATTTTAGATTATTGACTCAATTTTTATACCTTTATACAATGTTCTTTTAGTCTTTTCTTTCCTTTATTTATTGTTATTTATTATAATTTTGTCGACACTATGAAAATCGTAATTTCCTCTCAGTCTGGGTTTCGTTGTCATCAGCGACAGATGGCTTGCACGTCTGCTTAAGTCTCAACCAATGGTCGCGATTCTTTCAACTACATAGTTGAGTTATTATGTTTTACCGGATTATCTAGTACGTAAGTCATAAATTAAATTTGTATTATTGTATATTGCGCCTAAATATTGTATTATTTCGTTGTGACATATTTGTAGATGTATTTGATAAGGACCTGAACCAAGGGTCAAAACGTAATAAAAAACGTTCAACCAATATATCAATATTGCCAGTTTGATGTCAGTCACTGCTCTCCCTTTTGAATTTCTCACCACTGGCGAAGAAAAGATTCTTACATTTATATTATTACAGTTGAAAAATTTGTGTTAATTTTAACAGATATCACACAAATTTTGGTTAATTTAACATAATGGATGTGTTAAATTAAGACACACTCAGTGATATAGCACTGATGTAATGATATGTTACAATGTTAGACGTTTGGAAGCATTTGACAAGTAATTCTTTATAAAAGTACATTTATTTCGTATTCATAAAATAATCCAGAGAGAAAAGTACAGAAAAATATTTCGAAAAAAGAAACTTTGAGTAAAAAATCCAGTAAAAACCAGTTTTTTATTCCGACCTTAAAAGTTTTTTTACTTGGATAAGGTAAATGACCCAGTGACTCGACACCTTAAAAATGGTACCAATAAATAGACGTTCCAGTACTTGAACGTGTTATTAGATGTAGTAACACATCTAAATATTGGGACGTTTATTGGTATCATTCTTAAGGTGTGTTTAGTCACTGGGTCATTTACCCTATATATTTTCGTTGGACATATTTTCTTTGACATTAGATAATTGTCCTAAAATTCAATTTTTGCATTTATTTACTAAGTTTCTGTGTTAAGGCTGTAAAAACTAGTTGTAAATAATCAAAATGTATTATAATGATAAAGTAGCAGTAGTTCTGCGCACTTACAATTAGTATGCACTGGTGCAAACGCCTAAACTTGTTTGGGCATTGCAACAACAGTGCCTCAATTTTTCTTCCTTTGCCGACATTTAAAGTTATAAAGACAAAAAGTACATATTAAATAATACCGAAATAACACAGATATTGAACATTTTAACGATGACTATCAAGAACAATTGTTCTTTTTTCAAAAACTGGGTTTTTTTTTACTTCAAAGTATAAAAAACTTATTTTCTTATCTCTATTCAATATTAAAGACTTAAGATTAAAAGCGAAACCATTCTCATGGAATTTCCATGAAATACGTTCTTTAAGTGTCAAATGTTTCCAAATCCAACAACATGTAACTTTATAATATGTCCTTACATCCATACTATATCAACGAGGCTTAATTTAACATCCATGTTATGTTAAATTAACAAAAATTTGTGGATATGTGATATCTATTAAAATTAACACAAATTTTTCAACTGTATTAATATACATAAATGAGTATAAGTGCATGAAATGTATTTGATCAATAGTTATAAGCTTCAATCGACTCAAACTCCACAATAGCATTTATTGGAATTTATTAGAATATATTCACACAGATTTAACTGATTCAATTATTTAACTCAAATAATTGTGTTTTTGAATTATTATTACAAAATTTGTGTTCTTAATATTTGTGTCATTCGAACTACAAGGACTAAAGCACTACAAAGACGCTAAAATAATATAATTATTAAGTAATATAATTATTAAGTTATTTCATTTGTTCTAACTATTGAATCACTTTATTAAATCATTTTATCGAGAATTACTTCCGGTATAATTTAACTATTTAGCTAATACAAATAGTAATTAAAAGAGAGAATATATGACAAATTAAAATTTATTATAATACATTTAAATTTATAAAATGTGTAAAATACATGTGTAAAATACATTTAAATTTATAAAATTTGTAAAATGGAACTTATTCATTCATAAATCTTATACCCTAACATGTTTTTTTAATTTCTTCACTTTTTCAGAGTCAATCTCGCATTATATCTAAAGATATAAATACATCTTCTTTAAAAAAACATAATTTTCTCAAAATAAATATAAAAATAACTTACTGTCGACTTTAAATACTTTTGTATGCTATATTATTAGAAACGACAATTTCTATTAACAATTATAAGTGAGAACTATACTGTATCAAACAACTATTCGATAGACTGTGCGTCGACTCTTGTCGGTCTTTAAAACACAGCACTATTGAACAGTAACTACATATTTTAAATCGAATAATTGATCTAATTTTTACTAATAAGTATCATATTTAAAATTAAATTAATTTTTTCTAAACTATATTTTTAAATACTGTAAACACATCTTGTTCCTTTATATGTGCATACAATAATATTTCTAAACGTACTTAATATAATATAAAATAATTTTTTAATTTATATATAATGATATTTATATGATATATTCTTAATTATGAATTTTACAATAATAATATTTGACAAAAAATATTTCAAACATAATAATTTCTTGCAGCGAGTACATTTTACTACATATAAACTATTTTAATTTCAATAAAAATTAATTGTGGAATAAAATGGGCCATATTGACCATATAGCCGGTTTGTGTTAAAATTCTATGCTTTAATAACATTATTTATGTGGAAATTGTATACCTTTTCCCAATTCAAATCCTGGCAGAGGTAACATTTTTTACAATAAAATTTATTTAGTTTATTTTTTCAAAAAAATTTTGTAAAACTATTTTATCATACTTCGTTAAATTTCGCACAAAAAAAACTCTTTACACATTTTATTTGTAAAAGAGATAATTTCATAAAAATTGTTATAAGAAATTTTAAAAAATATTATATTTCTTTAAAGTCTAAACGTTTTTACACAGTTAGAAATAAAATAAAAAACAGCGAAACTTTGTTTGAAGTATTTTTAAACTATAAGTTTTAACAATATTTTAAAATGTGTAAATTTTTTAAAATTTACTCGCACGTACCTAGATACTCATATAATTATTTAAGTTTAGTAAAATAATTTATTTGATTTGCTTTAAAGTATGTGTTGATTTTATTCAATAATACAAGTGAGAATAATTACACAGTCATTTGTTATTAATAACTTTCTAAAATTAATTTTAACAGTAAAAACATGTTGATTTTACACAAAATTTATTACAAATTATCTTAACGTTTACACTCATTTTGTGTTAAATTACTAACATTATATTAGTTTCACCATTTAATATATCAATACATTTGTATTAAATTAACGTAAAAATTTGTGTGGACCATTTATGAAATGTAATATGAATAAAAATTAAAATATACAATTGTATATATTAAAAACTATTGATTTAAAAAAAATAAAAAAATGTCAAGTATATATGACATAAAATGATACTGTTTACATTACATGCATGTAATGAATTGGTTTACCTTCCACTATAGTGCGAATGTATAATACTTCAACAAGAATTAAAATTTTTTGATATAATGAGTATCGAACACTAAATACATAAATATTGAGTCAATTAACCTCATTTAAATCTACATATGTTACTTTCTGATAATATAAATTTCTTATTACAGAAGTATTTAAAGACAACACTTGACATTAAACACAGGCTCATATACAAACACTAATGTTAACTGTTTATGTGTTGTCAATTCAATATTTTTAATATAAATAAAAATAAAAATATCGCTTTATTACAACAATTATCACAATATTGTATCCTACAACGGAAAAGTCAAATAATAATTTCAATGTATACTCTTATAACTTTTATGGCTAAGCTTTACTTTTTGACAATGTGAACAAAACGTATGGCTTAAATTAAATGTTTGTACTGGGCTCATACAACTAAAATAAAACTAACTGACTTACCTATTAGTTCACATTCAAACAATATGTATATAAATATTTATGTTTAGTGAAGACATAATCGGCATGTCGTATTTAGTAACATACACTCCGTGACACCGTTTGAATGTAACGGCAGTGCAAAATGCCAAAACGGAGTTGGATATGGAAATATGTAAGTAAAGATGGTAAAAGTGCGAAATGCAATTCATGTGGAAAACTTTATTATCATGATAAAACTTTTCTTTATATAAAAATACATTTATTTCGTCATCACGGAATTTATGATGAGAAAGAAAACTTAAGATGGAAAAAAAGAACTCGGGATGTAATTTGGCAATATTTTACAAAACAAGATGGATATGCAGCAGAATGCAACGATTGTAAAAAAGTTATAAGTGCGTATCACAAAGAAAACTTAACGTTCCATCTGGAAATTTTTCATAAAGACATAGTAAAAACAAAACGAGAAGAAACTGCTTGTACTTGGCTATCGCCACATTTCACACTCAAAGATTCAAATGCAAACTGTAAATATTGCGTTAAAAATATTAATATATTTCGAGGAACACAAGCTTTACGATCTCATTTGGATAAACATCATAACATAAATGAATGTTCACCATGTGAAGAAAAAACTGGAGTCAATAACTCACAATCAGATGGAATAACACGACAACCTGTAAATGAAGGAAATTTCGGATCTCATAGTAACATACTTAGAAGATCTCTTGGAAATCAAGAAAGTCAACAGAGGTAAATGTCTTAGATCAATTTTTCATATATACTGAATTATTAATATAATTTAATATGCACAAATAATACGTAAAAATTGTATATATCTAACATTTAGAAATATAAAAGTTATTTTAATTACAGTCTGACGTTACAACAATCTATAGATACAGAAAATTATGCAGGTCCCAGTTTTGATTATAAAGCATCTAGGCAATATCTAGGGAATCAACAAAGTCAACAGAGGTAAGTGTTTCAGATTAATCTTTCATATATCCTGAATTATTAATATAATTTAATATGCACAAATAATACGTAAAAATTGTATATCTAACATTTAGAAATATAAAAGGTATTTTAATTACAGTCTGACGTTACAACAATCTATAGATACAGAAAATTATGCAGGTCCCAGTTTTGATTATAATGCATCTAGGCAATATCTAGGGAATCCAGAAAGTCAACAGAGGTAAGTGTCTCAGATTAATCTTTCATATATCCTGAATTATTAATATAATTTAATATGCACAAATAATACGTAAAAATTGTATATCTAACATTTAGAAATATAAAAGGTATTTTAATTACAGTCTGACGTTACAACAATCTACAGTCTGACGTTACAACAATCTCTATTATGCAGATACAGAAAATTATGCAGGTCCCAGTTTTGATTATAATGCATCTAGGCAATATCTAGGGAATCCAGAAAGTCAACAGAGGTAAGTGTCTCAGATTAATCTTTCATATATCCTGAATTATTAATATAATTTAATATGCACAAATAATACGTAAAAATTGTATATCTAACATTTAGAAATATAAAAGGTATTTTAATTACAGTCTGACGTTACAACAATCTATAGATACAGAAAATTATGCAGGTCCCAGTTTTGATTATAATGCATCTAGGCAATATCTAGGGAATCCAGAAAGTCAACAGAGGTAAGTGTCTCAGATTAATCTTTCATATATCCTGAATTATTAATATAATTTAATATGCACAAATAATACGTAAAAATTGTATATCTAACATTTAGAAATATAAAAGGTATTTTAATTACAGTCTGACGTTACAACAATCTATAGATACAGAAAATTATGCAGGTCCCAGTTTTGATTATAATGCATCTAGGCAATATCTAGGGAATCCAGAAAGTCAACAAAGGTAAGTGTCTCAGATTAATCTTTCATATATCCTGAATTATTAATATAATTTAATATGCACAAATAATACGTAAAAATTGTATATCTAACATTTAGAAATATAAAAGGTATTTTAATTACAGTCTGACGTTACAACAATCTATAGATACAGAAAATTATGCAGGTCCCAGTTTTGATTATAATGCATCTAGGCAATATCTAGGGAATCCAGAAAGTCAACAGAGGTAAGTGTCTCAGATTAATCTCATTCATATATCCTGAATTATTAATATAATTTAATATGCACAAATGATACGTAAAAATTGTATATCTAACATTTAGAAATATAAAAGGTATTTTAATTACAGTCTGACGTTACAACAATCTATAGATACAGAAAATTATGCAGGTCCCAGTTTTGATTATAATGCATCTAGGCAATATCTAGGGAATCCAGAAAGTCAACAGAGGTAAGTGTCTCAGATTAATCTTTTCATATATCCTGAATTATTAATATTTTAATATGCACAAATGATAATAAAAATTGTATATCTAACATTTAGAAATATAAAAGTTATTTTAATTACAGTCTGACGTTACAACAATCTATAGATACAGAAAATTATGCAGGTCCCAGTTTTGATTATAATAATGCATCTAGGCAATATCTAGGGAATCCAGAAAGTCAACAGAGGTAAGTGTCTCAGATTAATCTTTCATATATCCTGAATTATTAATACAATTTAATATGCACAAATGATAATAAAAATTGTATATCTAACATTTAGAAATATAAAAGTTATTTTAATTACAGTCTGACGTTACAACAATCTATAGATACAGAAAATATTAGTTTTGATTATAATAATGCATCACAATATCTAGGGAATCCAGAAAGTCAACAGAGGTAAGTGTCTCAGATTAATTTTTCATATATCCTGAATTATTAATATAATTTTATGCACAAATAATACATAAAAATTGTATTTAACATTTAGAAATATAAAAGTTATTTTAATTACAGTGTGATGTTACAACAATCTGTAGATAAAGAAAATTATGATGTTTCTAGTTTTGATTATATAATGCATCTAGGCAATATCTTGGGAATCAAGAAAATCAACAGAGGTAAGTGTCTCAGATTAATTTTTCATATATCCTGAATTATTACTATAATTTATTGTGCACAAATAATACATAAAAAATTGTATTTAACATTTAGAAATATAAAAGTTATTTTAATTACAGTGTGATGTTACAACAATCTGTAGATAAAGAAAATTATTATGTTTCTAGTTTTGATTATAATGCATCTAGGCAATATCGTGATAATCCAGAAAGTCAACAGAGGTAAGTGTCTCAGATTAATTTTTCATATACTCCGAATTATTAGTATAATTTATTGGCAAATAATACATAAAAAATTATATTTAACATTGTTTTGTATTGCTAATGTCAAAATTGCGATAAATTGAACACAACTCGCAAGGTTGAAGCTCTTTATTATAACATAGAAAAAAACGCTTCCTTCTCGTGCCAAGACAATAAGAAACTGACTGATAGCATCAAAAACAAAAGGTGTTCGACGACGCGCACGAGCGTGAACACGCACTCTCGTCAATTGAGAGCACCTGTGCTACAGTTATAAAATACCATAACGTGAGGGCGAATCAATTAACTATAACTATAACTATAAACGAGAACTTAATGCTACAATAAACTAAAATAATAATATGTTAAAACTAATAGTATACAATGAGCGCTAACACACCGCCCACCAAGATTAGGCAGCTAATCTTGCTGATCAGGGGAATCGATTGGTAACCTGCACAATTTGGCAATCGCGCGCTTAACAGTTCCGGTGGCAGTTCGAACGGTCGCGACACGTACCAAATCATCCTTGCCCGCGTGCAATGCGACGATGCGACCGATTTTCCACTTTAATGGAGGAAGATTTTCTTCTTTCAACAATACAAGATCATCGATTTTTAAGTTTCTTTGTTCTGTTTGCCATTTAACACGACTTTGCAAGTTGGCTACATACTCCGCCGCCCACCGTTTCCAAAAGTCCTGAACGGAACGCTGGATCGCTTCCCAGCGGTCGAGGCGGTTGATTTTCACGTTAGACAGATCGGTTTCAGGGAGGCTCGTTAGTGGTCCTCCTACAAGAAAATGTCCTGGCGTCAGCGGCTGCAGATCTGGTGGATCTGATGATAGGGGTGATATAGGCCTTGAGTTCAAGCAAGCTTCAATTTGCACCAAGACGGTAGCAAGTTCCTCGAAGGTGAAAAGGGTATTGCCCATCACTCGTTTTAAATGATACTTGCAGGATTTAACTCCCGCTTCCCATAAACCATCTAGATGCGGCGAATATGGAGGAATAAAACTCTATTCGATGCCTCTTTCTAGCAAGGCGTCACCGACAGCTCCATTGATCGAGGTGTTGATAAATGTACAGGTCTTCCAATTCTCGTTTAGCTCCAACAAAATTGGTAGCGTTGTCGCTGCAAATCTTCTGTGGCAATCCTCATCGTCCTATAAATCGGCGTAAGGTGGCTAGAAATGCGGCGGTTGACAGCTCACTGGTTGCTTCTAAATGTATGGCTCTCGTGGAAAAGCAAATAAACAATGCGATATAGGATTTGCAGGTTTTTCGGCCACGTCTCTTGTTGACAAGAGTGACAATCGGACCTGCAAAGTCGACACCAGTAATCGTAAATGGTCGAGATGGCTTGATCCGATCGCTGGGTAACGATCCCATCGCTTGCGTTAATCCCTTTGAATTGTTTCGGACACACCAGACACAGGATCGGCATACCTGACGCACTACGTTTCTTCCATTCAACGGCCAATATTTTTGACAAATTGAGGCCAATAATAATTGGGGACCAGCATATAGTAAAGCACGATGCTTTCGCTCGATTAACAATCGTGTAACTTTGCATTTTGCAGGTAGCAAAATTGGGTGTCTTCTTTCATAGTTCCAAGGTGCTTCTTGAAGCCGGCCGCCCACCCTGAGGACACCGCGCTCATCCAAGAAAGCGTGCAGTTGTTGCAGTCGACTAGCATGACTTAACTTCCCTTTGCTTTTCAAATTCTTCAAATCGTCCTGAAAGGACATGCGCTGTGAATGTTTGATTATCTCGTAACGGGCTAGATTCAATTCCGGTAAAGTTAATCTGCAAAGAATTCTCTTTTCCTTTGGTTTGCGACAGTTGTAGCTGAATCTCAGGCAATATGCCAACGATCGCTCGATTTTCGTCAGAGTCGAACAATCCTTGAGAAGCTTATCGATTATGTCGTTCAACGAAGATTGCGTAACTAAGCTGCAAACTGGAAACTTCTCCCTAGCTTCATCTTCGGCATATGAGACATCATCTTCGGTCATCCTTTCTTCGTGCTTCTTATGCAGAGTGAGAAGGATCGGTTAACCATCCGGGACCATTCCACCACAATTCACTATCTTTGAGCTGAGCAGGAGTGGCACCCCGAGAAATCAGATCCGCAGGTTTTTCCGAGCCCTTGATGTGATTCCAACGACTAGCGGGTAAGATCTCTACAATTTCGGCTACACGATTTGATACAAAGGGTTTCCATCTTGATATGTCCCCGCGAAGCCAATATAGCACGACCATGGAATCGGACCACGCATAAACTTCATCGATCTCGACACGCATAGCTCGTTTTGTCAATTAATCTTGCGAGCAACAAAGCACTGCATAATTCTAATCTAGGGATTGATTGTTTCTTTAGAGGAGCTACCCTCGCCTTTGAGCATAATAAGTTAGCGGTAACTTCACCGTAAATTTCATTTATTGACTGTATATAGATGCATGCACCATACGCACTCTCTGATGCATCGCAAAATCCATGCATTACAAACCGACTATTTTCCGATAAGCTGACAACTACTCGAGGTACGCTTAACGTATGTACTTGTTTTAAATTTTCCTGGAAACGCTTCCATTTGTCTAAGATCACTTCTGGAAGTGGATCATCCCAATCTACCTTAATTTCCCAGAGCCCTTGCATTAGGATTTTAGCTACTGTGAGAACCGGACCGATCAAACCTAGAGGATCAAATAGTTTACTAATTTCAGACAACATCCTTCGCTTAGTAGTCGCACACGCCGCCATTTGTGCCTTAAATTGAAATTTGTCTAAACTAGGGTTCCATACAAGTCCCAACGTGCTGATGACACCGTTAGCGTCCATTGTCACACTTGAGTTTGATTCTCGCAAAAAAAATGCGAAAATCTTCTCTTTGCCAGTGATAAGAAATAAAAGTAGAAGGTAATAACTGACTCACAAACTGGCACCAGTGATATAAAAATAGACGTTTATTACGTTTCGACCTGTGATTTAGGTCCTCCTCAAATATATCTATAAATATGATATGAAGGAAACAATACAATAATCATAAAAAGGCGCAAATTTATACAAATTAAAATGAAAACTTACATTAATAGTGGTCCAATAAAAATAATAAATAAAAAATTCGTAATATTGATGACCATGAATTGGTATCGATTCCGTTACATATGAACGTCTGATGTTGGTGACGGAGAAGAAAGGACTGAGCAAGATTGAATTTCGACAATGTGACATACGTTACAAAAATTATAATAAATACTTAATACAAAAAGGACACTAACAACAATGTATAAGTAGAGAACCCGGGTCAATAGTCTAAAATATAAATAATAAATACAAGAAGGTTGTGTAAAGTAAAAGTGAAAGATGTAAATTATAAAATATTAAATAAATCGAAGATAGAAAAATCGGGTCAATAGTCTAAAATGTAAATAATAAATAGGAGAAGGTTGTGTCAAATGAAAGTAAAAATTATAAATTATAAAATATTAAGAAGTCCGTCGTATATCGCAGTCAAATTTTCTGTGTCCCTTTGGGAGTTAATTGCAAAATTGCATTTCTTGATGAAAAGCATTTCGGCAATCTCCCTTTTTTTCCTGTGTGTCTCCATATGAAGAATAGTAGGATTGTTCCAGTCAAATTCGTGGTTATAAGACAATCTGTGCTTGCTAACAACAGAATGATTAGCTGTAGGTTTTTTAACATCATTCTGGTGTTCTTTTAGTCGGGTAATCAGATGTCGTTTCGTTTGTCCTATGTAGCTCGCGTTACAATTCAAGCAGCTGATTTCGTATACTAATTCTGTTTGTTTTAACACACATAGACTATCTTTACCCTTTTTTATAATAACATTCAATTTATTAAAGATGGAGTATAGCACTTTAAGATTGGCATTATTTAGAATGCGTTCAATGTTTTTGCCAACTTCTTTAGAAAATGGAATGACAATGCAGTTATTCGCATCGAAAGAAATATTGTCATGAATGTTATCGTGTCTGTACTGCAGCTCCTTAAGTCTTTTGTTAATATGGTGGTTTATAAATTGTTTAGGGTAAAGGTTATTGCGCAAGATATCTTTGATAAATAAAATATTGTTTTGGTGGAATCTCTCGGCGGAAAGTAAGATCGCTCTATCTACAAGGTTCGTAATCGTGTTTATCTTATACTTTACCGGATGATTGGAAAGGAAGTTGAGATATCTTCCGGAAAAGGTCGGTTTGCGGTACCAATTTGTAATGAGAGTATCGTTGTCTCGAATGATGATCGTGTCAAGGAAGGAAATGGAGAGGTCTTTTTCTATTTCGTGGGTGAAATGTAGTCGAGGGTGGTACGAGTTGAAAACGTCGAGAATCGTGTCTATTTCAGATGTGGGGGCGATCATGACAATGTCATCTACATATCTGTAGAAAACCGGAATGGAAAACTTAAGAAGTTGTAAGCAATGTGTTTCGAGGTCGTCCATAACAATATCCGCAAGAATAGGGGATAATGGAGATCCCATAGGACTGCCGAAGATTTGTTCATAAAAGGACCCCCCAAAACCGAAACTAGTGGAGGAAAGAACTGTGTTAATGGCAAAAAGGAATTGTTGTAAATTAAATTTGGTCACCTTTGAGATATGATACCAACGGGTTTCAATCGCGTGAAAAACCAACTCTTTAGGCACGTTGTTGTAAAGTGCGGTGACATCGAGGGAAAGGAGAGTTTGATTAAGGTGAATATGCATGTTTTTGATATTTTTGGCAAGGGTCCAACTGTCTCTGATATGTGATTTGGGCTTAGGAACGGATTTTTCAAGTATCGCGTGTAAGAACTTGGCAACATTGCCGATACGATGATGCGAAGTGGAAAGCCGCTTTTATGAATCTTCGGCAGTCCATAGCATCTCGGGAGGTTTCCATTGGTGCAACGCAATGTTTTATAAGTTTGTTCGTCTATGATAAAGTTAGTTTTCCATGTTTTAATTAAATCATTAATTTTGTTTTGAAGTGATGTCGTGGGGTCTCTTTTTAGTTTTTTGTATGTCGTTTCGTCATTAAGTATAGTCTCCATTTGTTTGTCGTATTTATTTCGTTCGATTATGACTGTGACCTGTCCTTTGTCAGCTTTGGTGATAAGTAAGTCCTTGTTCTGTCTTAAAAATTTTTTGCATTCATGAAATTCCTTTAAGATGAATTTGTCAGTTAGGTTAATGTGTTTGTCAGTGTTTAAAAATTTTGTCAAAACATTACTAATGGAGTTGCGTGCAGAATCCGCGACTTTTTTGTCTAATTTATAAGATACGTTCTCGAAGTTTTTAACAATGCTCGTTGAATAATTGACACGATCTTTACAGTCTTTCTTATTTAGAGGCAGTGCAAACCTCTCGCCTAAGCTCAAGAAGTTTAATGTTGAGTCCGGAACTCGTTTGTCACTAATGTTCATTATCCACTTTGAAGTGTCCATATTTATAAATGGATTATAAGAAGTCTTAAGTTTCCTTATGAGATGATTAAATTTATTGATGGATTTATGTTTGCATGTGTCATTGTATGAGTTTATTTTCTGTTTGTTATATTTGAAAAAGGAGTTAATTACAACAGGAGGAAGAAGAAAAACAAGTTTCCTCTCTATTCTACAAATTCTTAAATTAACATGGTGGATTTGGCTATGAGCGTCTTTGAGTTCCAGATTCAAAATACTTTTTTGTGTGCGTTCTTTAAGAGCGTTAAATGTACGTACGGCTTTGTGACAATACAAAGAGATGTTCAAGCGCAAATTTAAAATGTGTGGAGGCAGAATGTCATATTTTCTGCATCTGATCAAGAATGTAAGTTGTTGTTTAAGAAGGCACCTCTTTTTCTGGGTAGATATCCATGCTTTAAGTAGTCTTGTGATGTTCCTTCCATATTGTACGGTGATGTAGTTAAAAAATCCTCTCGTGGGAGGCACCATATTTTCAAGTCAATGGTGAAAATTAAAAAATGCGAAAATCTTCTCTTTGCCAGTGATAAGAAATAAAAGTAGAAGGTAATAACTGACTCACAAACTGGCACCAGTGATATAAAAATAGACGTTTATTACGTTTCGACCTGTGATTTAGGTCCTCCTCAAATATATCTATAAATATGATATGAAGGAAACAATACAATAATCATAAAAAGGCGCAAATTTATACAAATTAAAATGAAAACTTACATTAATAGTGGTCCAATAAAAATAATAAATAAAAAATGATGAATTGATTCTCGCAACTCTATTGGTACTGCTGTTAATGAATCCTCGAAATTGGAACACCATTTATATGCCTTGAAGCCACATTCTCGTAATAAATCGGTCAATTGATTTTGCAAAACGCGAGCGCTCTCAATCGTATTTGTTCCAGTAATTATATCATCGACATAAGTATCATCGGATAAAGCACGTGTAGCAAATGGATAACGCTCCATACCTTCGGTTGCTAATTGTTTCAAACAACGTACGGCTAAATACGATGCGCAAGCTTGTCCGTACGTGACGGTGTTTAAACGATATTCTTCTATGGGCTCGTCAAAGGAAAATCGCCACAAAACACGTTGAAAGTCTCTATCATCTTGATGTACCATTACTTGACGATACATTTTTTGCAAGTCCGCTGTTAATGCAACCTTGTGAAATCGAAAACGAATGATTATATCGATCAAGTTATCTTGTAACACGGGCCCAATTAGAAGTGCATCGTTTAACGATATACCCTTGTAATTCTTAGCCGACGCATCGAACACTACGCGTAATTTGGTACTGCTGCTGGATTCCTTCACCACACCATGATGCGGGAGATAAACTACGGTTTCGGAGTTACTAGAGAGATCGCTCACTAATGACATATGGCCTAACTCGACATATTCGCGCATAAATTTGACATATCAATCACGAAGTACCTTATTATCCTTAAGAGTGCGTTCTAGATAATATAATCTAGATAATATAATCGTTTAAGGGCAATTTCCCTATTATTTCCAACAGGCAAATTTTCCTCGCGAAACGGTAACCTTCCCACAAATCTACCATCGCTATCTCGTGTAGTGGTTCGCTTAAAATATTGCTCGCATTTCTCTTCGCTTGTTGATAATGATCGCGCATTGATGCTATCGTAATTTTCCAATTTTCAGAATCTTTCTAGATTTTCACTTAATGTTTCGCAAGATTGCAGAAGGCAAGTCAATGAACTTATTGAAGGTTGACGGAGACTCGATTCTGTTAATTCAACTGATGGCATTGATCCTGCAATTATCCATCCGAGCTTCGTATTTTGTAAAATCAATTCATTCTTTCCTAGCTCTATCTTTCCCGTCTCCAATAGATCAAAAAAGAATTTCGCACCTAACAGCATATCTATTGCATCAATCTTGTGAAACTCAGAATCGGTTAAATGAATATTATCTGGTATTTGCATTTTGCTTCGATCTATTTTTACAGAAGGCAATTTTTTTGTAATTTTAGCAACAATTAGACAACATGCATTTATCTCGAAATTGGAACATTGAGATTTAACATGAACTTCACAGACATTATTAACCTTGCTTTCTATTTCGTTTAAACCAGTGACAATTTCAGAAACGCGATTCCGTTTCAGTCCTAATTTATTATGCATCGCTTGCGTGATAAAGTTGGCCTCACTCGCACTGTCTAAGAGTACGCGAATCGGAATAGACGAACCGCTGCGCTGAGTTGCATCTACTCTTGCTGTGGCCATGAGGACTCGACGACCTTTGAAGCTACTTGCTGCGTGAACTGCTATGTTGTTGAGTGACTCGTTACTGGCCTCCACCTTAGGTGTTGGATACTCTGCTGCTACGGGTGCCTTGCTATCCTGGGACAAGTGACACAACGTATTGTGCTTCCCAGTACATTGTCTGCAGGTGCCCTTATTGCACGTTTTGACGAAGTGGTCGTTTCTTAGGCAGTTTATACAGAGCTTCAAACGTTTGACCTCCTTGATACGGTCCGGAACGGGTAATGCTAAAAATTTTTCACAAAAATATAGAAAATGATCACCATTGCAATAGTAGCATTTACCTGTATTCAGGGCAGTAGCTAAAGACGCTGTTTTTTTATTTGCTGCATCCTTGGTTGATGCATGTGATTTTGAACTAGCCGAGGCACCTCCCTTACCACGTTGCTCCCCTTTCTTGGAGGACCTCTCAACCTTGTCGACTGACCTTGACTCGATACGTTCTAGTGTCTGACATCTCTTCTTCAAGAACTCGAGCATGTCATTCAAACTTGTAGTCTCCCTTCTCTCGATTTCCTCTTCCCAAGCTCGAAGTGTTCTGGCATCAAACCTGGTCTCCATCATATGCATGATGAGCTCGTCCCACGTGTCGGTAGGTAAACCGAGAACCTTTAACATCCTTAAATGCCTGGAGGTGTAGTCAATTAAATTACGTGGAGCCTTTGCGGACTCTTTAGCCACAGCGGGCATTGCGAATAAGCACTGGATATGCTTTTTTTGAGTGACCGGGGATCGTCGTAACGCTGTTGCAACAATTCCCATGCCGTCGCATAGTTTTGTCCCGTCACTTCGATTGACTCGATGATTTTTGAGGCGTCGCCCGAGATTGAAGAAATTAAATATTGGAATTTTTCAATGTTTGATAGATGAGATTTGTCATGTATGATGGAACGAAAGCTATCGGAGAAACATTTCCACTCTTCGATTTTGCCGTCAAATCGCGGAAGTTTAATCGTCGGCAACTTGACTCTACCGTCTGAAACAGTTGAACTGGCGTTGGCAACACGATCAAGTATTTCCGTTTGTCTGGCTAAAATGGCCGTCAGCGCTTCGTTTCCGTTCACCGAAGATGCTGTTATGGCGGCCGACGCGTCGCTTCGTGAATTAAGCGTGAATTGTTGCATGAACTCGGTTTGCTGCTGCAATAGTTGCATGATCGCATCTGTGTTCTGCGGTGCAGTACCTTCCGATGATGACTGCCGCATGAATCGCTTTAATAAAGTTTTTACCTCATAATATCTTTCGTCAAATAACTCCTCCTCCGTGGTATCGTCCACGGTTAAATCGCCCGCAGCTTCTAGCAGCCGCCTTTGAATGCTCTCGAATTCTCGATGAATCCCTTCTTTTCTAGTCTTGTTTCTGCCTGGATACCGTCGAGATCCGTGCCGGCCTCGAAGACTTGCGTCCTCAACTTGGTCAATTTCGCTTTCACGTAGCCGCGTGCCTTTCGGAAGCTTGCTAATTCCGCCATTTTCGATTGCGACTCGCAAAGCATCTATTTTCCACGCTTTTCACTGAATCTTGAAACTTGTATAGAATCACCGAAATGTCCGCAGTTCCGGCAATCCGGCTCGAAAGACCAAAATGTTTTGTATTGCAAATGTCAAAATTGCGATAAATTGAACACAACTCGCAAGGTTGAAGCACTTTATTATAACATAGAAAAAAACGCTTCCTTCTCGTGCCAAGACAAAAAGAAACTGACTGATAGCGTCAAGAAACAAAAGGTGTTCGACGACGCGCACGAGCGTGAACACGCACTCTCGTCAATTGAGAGCACCTGTGCTACAGTTATAAAATACCATAACGTGAGGGCGAATCAATTAACTATAACTATAACTATAAACGAGAACTTAATGCTACAATAAACTAAAATAATAATATGTTAAAACTAATAATATACAATGAGCGCTAACAAACATTTAGAAATATAAAAGTTATTTTAATTACAGTGTGATGTTACAACAATCTGTAGATGAAGAAAATTATGATGTTTCTAGTTTTGATTATAATAATGCATCTAAGCAATATCTTGAGAATCAGGAAGGTGAACAGAGGTAAATGTCACAGATTAATTTTTCACATATCCTGAATTATTATTATAATTTATTGTGGCAAATAATACATAAAAAATTGTATTTAACATTTAGAAATACAAAAGTTATTTTAATTACAGTGTGATGTTACAACAATCTGTAGATGAAGAAAGTTATGATGTTTCTAGTTTTGATTATAATAATGCATCTATGCAATATCTTGAGAATCAAAAAGGTGAACAGATGTAAGTGTCTCAGATTAATTTTTCTTATACCCCGAATTATTACTATAATTTATTGTGGCAAATAATACATAAAAAATTGTATTTAACATTTAGAAATATAAAAGTTATTTTAATTACAGTGTGATGTTACAACAATCTGTAGATGAAGAAAATTATGATGTTTCTAGTTTTGATTATGATAATGCATCCAGGCAATATCTTGAGAATCAAGAAGGTCAACAGAGGTACGTGTCACAGATTAATTTTTCACATATCCTGAATTATTACTATAATTTATTGTGGCAAATAATACATAAAAAATTGTATTTAACATTTAGAAATATAAAAGTTATTTTAATTACAGTGTGATGTTACAACAATCTGTAGATGAAGAAAATTATGATGTTTCTAGTTTTGATTATAATAATGCATCTAGGCAATATCTTGAGAATCAAGAAGGTGAACAGAGGTAAGTGTCTCAGATTAATTTTTCATATACCCTGAATTATTACTATAATTTATTGTGGCAAATAATACATAAAAAATTGTATTTAACATTTAGAAATATAAAAGTTATTTTAATTACAGTGTGATGTTACAACAATCTGTAGATGAAGAAAATTTGATGTTTCTAGTTTTGATTATAATAATGCATCCAGGCAATATCTTGAGAATCAAGAATTAACTATAACTATAACTGTAAAAGCTACAATAAACTAAAATTAATGTTAAAACTAATAATATACAATAACAAATTAATCTTTCATAAATATCTTGCAAATAATACATAAAAAATTGTATTTATTTAATATAATTTTTTACAGTTGATGTTAAACAATAGATGAAGAAAAATGATGTTTCTAGTTTTGATTATAATAATGCATCTATGCAATATCTTGAAATCAGGAAGGTGAACAGAGGTAAGTGTCTCAGATTAATTTTTCTTATACCCCGAATTATTACTAGAAATATAAAAGTTATTTTAATTACAGTGTGATGTTACAACAATCTGTAGATGAAGAAAATTATGATGTTTCTAGTTTTGATTATGATAATGCATCCAGGCAATATCTTGAGAATCAAGAAGGTCAACAGAGGTAAGTGTCACAGATTAATCTTTCATATATCCTGAATTATTAATATAATTTAATATGCACAAATAATACGTAAAAATTGTATATTAACATTTAGAAATATAAAAGGTATTTTAATTACAGTCTGACGTTACAACAATCTATAGATACAGAAAATTATGCAGGTTCCAGTTTTGATTATAATGCATCTAGGCAATATCTAGGGAATCAAGAAAGTCAACAGAGGTAAGTGTCTCAGATTAATCTTTCATATATCCTGAATTATTAATACAATTTAATATGCACAAATAATACATAAAAATTGTATATCTAACATTTAGAAATATAAAAGTTATTTTAATTACAGTCTGACGTTACAACAATCTAGATAGATACAGAAAATTATGCAAGTTTTGATTATAATAATGCATCTAGACAATATCTAGGGAATCCAGAAAGTCAACAGAGGTAAGTGTCTCAGATTAATTTATCCTGAATTATTAATATAATTTAAAAATAATACATAAAAATTGTATAACATTTAGAAATATAAAAGTGTGATGTTACAACAATCTGTAGATGAAGAAAATTATGATGTTTCTAGTTTTGATTATAATAATGCATCCAGGCAATATCTTGAGAATCAAGAAGGTGAACAGATGTAAGTGTCTCAGATTAATCTTTCATATATCTTGGTTTATTAATATAATTTATTATGCATAAACAATACATATAAAATTATAAATATACCTGTCATTTAAAAATATAAGTTTTTTTAATTACAGTTTGATGTTACAACAGTCTGTCGATATAGAACATTGTGCAGGTCCTAGTTTTGTTTATAATAATACATCTGGGCAATATTTTGGGAACCAAAGAAGTCAACAGTTGTAAGTGTCTCTGATATTAGTTTTTTATTCATTTTGAATTATCAATATATTTTATGTGTAACAAACTAAAAACAATGTCATGTGCAATAATATTGTATACTTTACAATTTATATTTAAAAATATATTAAGAGAGATCGTAGAAGTTTTAATCCTAATGTTACACTTATGTGTTTTAAATCTTATATTTATTGAAGTTAAACACTGTTATTTAACAGATTTATATCAAGTTTGTTAATTGAAATATTCTGCCATTTATCTTTAACTACATTTTAACATTTTGGTATTCTCACGTGCGTGTGAGTAACTGTGCAAGTATTACGTATTTTAAATAATAATGGTGTTTGGAAATGTGGAAGTAAACTCATTTTTCAAATAATGTACATGATTGCAATACGATTTTCTAACTCTAAGTTGGTTCTGCATTTTTGATCATTTTGTGTATACATCTAGGTCAGTGGACAATTACAGTCAACATGGACAATCTCAATATGATCAAATGTGGGAAGATTTGTTATATTACATGATAGTAAATATGATATTGTCAATAATGATAATAATAATCTTGACAAAGGTTTTGTTATTTATCTCTTAATATACTTGACGAGGAATTATATGTTTGATTTTGTGACATAATATAATTATCTTATAATTCAAATATTAGTCTTCTTTTGAATATAACTTATTGATTGTTTTATTAACTATTTACTAAAATAACTTAAAATAGCATCTAAAATTATATATACTTTCATAATTTTTATATACTATTTTACTTATGTATCTTATATAACATTTCTTTATGTTATCTATACAAAAATATCTGCTCTCCAATGAGTATATACATGTATATTAAAATTATAGAATATATGCACATACGATATTACTGACATTATTTGCAATAATTATTGTCTACTTAGTCGAATTTTGACGATTAATTATTCAGATAATTTATATATTAATATTATTGCAATATTAAGATGTTTATATTTATAATTTTAATATAATATTTCACGTAATAAATTATTATAGGGGTTTAAAACATCTTTAAATATACTATAACTAATAATATTGTGACTACTACAAAGACAAATTATAGAAACGTGGTAGATAGATTGTGTTTATATTTGTTTGAAATTGGTAAATAAATCATAAAATGAAAAATGGATACATTTTACAAATTTTTTTGTATATGTAAAATTTTTAATCAAATAATAATAAAATGCGTGTGCGTGTACCCGTATATTCTTTTGCCATATACATATATACATATACATGCGTACGCACGTACGCACGTGCGAACATACACCTACGCTCGCAAAACACACACATACACACAAACATATACTAATATACATCTACAATATCTACAATATCTAATTTTTCAATTGCAAATGCATTTTTATTTATACTTCATGATTTTGACAAATTTCAATCTAAAATTAAATTTGCTAATACTAATAGTGAAATTAATCGTTATTAATACAGTGAAATACGTTCCTTACATGTAATTAATATACAAATTATAATATTTTATTCATAGTTGATAATTTGTAAGACACATATAGCGGATATATGTATGAAAAATTTAGTATTAAAGATTTTTATTCCGAAGTTGTAAATATCATTAACTTTGTTATCATTTTTGTCACTCTGATACTTTTACTTTTACTTTTTCTATACTTCCAGTACAATTATGGTCTTATATTCTTGTTGAATGTAAACCATTAAAAAAGTTTTACCTTTTTTTTAAAAAAAAAATGGTAACAGATAGCTCCAACAGTATACACTAGTTTGAAAAACTATTATATATTGAATAAGAGGATATAAAACATGATTATATGAAAATAGACTATTCAAATCTTCAAATCCCAATTTTTCATTTTATAATATATTTTTAAATATAGTTAAAGACAATTTATAATGCTTAAAAATAAATGTAGCACAAGATTGTGTAGGCACATTAAAACTGTTTTCTGACTTTTTACCTTCATAATCATTACACCATTGATTGGAGATATAAGAATTATTATAATAAAAAAAAAAATATATATATATATCATTTTAATTTATATTAAAATTATTGAACTGTTGAAATATTGAAGATACTAAAATAATAACATATATACAGTTAACATTGATATTCATCTTACGAATTTGATCTTCTACAAATCATCTATGAATCTGAACGCACAAGGTTACTCTTTGTATGTATGTACGTATGTACGTATGTATGTATGTACAGGGTGTTAAAAAAAACCTTGAGGTACTTTGCATGCTCATAGCTCTCAAACGTTTTTAGCTAGCAATTTCTCCTCTTAATAGCTTTACTGCCAATGCTCTTGCGTCCTTAAAACGTGTGTTAGCTAGTGTTTGCGTTAAATATTAAAAAAAATATTAATAATAAAAATTAACAAAATTATCGATTTTGGCCGGGGAACGAAGTCAATTCATCATTGACATCATTGACGAATGGCAATTGCATCCCAAGAAGATTACTGTATGTGCAGCGGTAACCCACAAACAAATGTACATCACAATCTTCTCGAATACAGTGACTGGAGATTCCCGCAATGATCTTTTGAAAAATCGTTTTTTTAAGTGGCTCCGCCGAAACGGATACGACAAAGAATATTGGTTTATGCTAGATGGTGCGACACCCCATAGGACTCGGGAAGCCTTCGACACACTTTACAATATGTTTGGGCACCGTGTGATCGGATTACGACAAGTTTGTAGACAACGGAATGGCTTGGCCACCCTATAGCCCTTACTTAAACTCATGCAATTTTTGTCAAATGGGGTTTTCTAAAAGACCGAATATATTCTAGAAGATCAAAAAACGTAAAAGAGCTTGAAACTAATACGTCTATGCTTCAGCACAAGTCAGTGCCTACTGCCAATGTTGAATAAAAGTAAAAAATAAATAAATATCAGGTAAAATAAATATCAAACATTCAATTATTTGAGTTAAATAATCTAATTTATTTAAGTGTATCTAGTATCTAGTTTTTTTAAATTTAAATTTCTTATATTAATTAAAGCTGATTGTCATTGATATTAAGTAAGCTTTACTTAAGTCCGCACTCGAGTAGAAATATAGGGCCGATTCTAAGCCACATCCTTCGCGCGTAGTGCGGGGTGGGGAGTACTGTGCTGGCGCGGTGGCCTGTATGAAGTTAGCCCCCCATTTTTTGATTTTTAATATTTTCTCAGTTGTTCCAGGTTGTTCTACGTTTGTTCTACATTGTTCCAAAGTTATACGTCAATAAAACAAAAAGCGCCACGGGAAAAGCAAAAAAACTGTTTTTTTTAGTAGCCACCCATTTTTCGAAAAACTCAAATTTTTTTGCTGTTCTGGATTGTTCTAATTGTTTTAAATATTGTTCCAAAGTTATATGTCAATAAGACCAAAAGCGCCACGGGAAAAGCAAAAAAACTTTTTTCAGTGGCCCCCCATTTTTCGAAAAATTCAAATTTTTTTGTTGTTCTGGATTGCTCTAATTGTTCTAAATATTGTTCCAAAGTATTAAATTTATCAGAGAAAAATTTCAAAAGACATAGCAAAAAAATAATATAGAGCGTCCGAAGATTATTTTTATGTTTACACCTATCGCTATTGTTTTATAAACATAAAATTTTAAATTTTAGCTGAAAATAAACAGAACAACCTGGAACAACTCTCACTTTTCCCGGAACAATCATACAAAGGGGACTTTACTCTTGGAAGTAGATACTTATTTCGTCTTTCTCGACCGTTAAAGTCGCGACAGCGGTCCCAAACTATAGAACAATTACGTACTAGCATAGAACAACCTAGAACAACTCTCACTTTTTCCGGAACAATCATACAAAGGGGACTTTACTCTTGGAAGTAGATACTTATTTCGTCTTCTTCGACCGTTAAAGTCGCGACAGCGGTCCCAAACTATAGAACAATTACGTACTAGCATAGAACAACCTAGAACAACTTTCACTTTTTCCGGAACAATCATACAAAGGGGACTTTACTCTTGGAAGTAGATACTTATTTCGTCTTTCTCGACCATTAAAGTCGCAACATCGGTCCCAAACTATAGAACAATTACGTACGATCATAGAACAACTTGGAACAACTCTCACTTTTCCCGGAACAATCATACAAAGGGGACTTTACTCTTGGAAGTAGATACTTATTTCGTCTTCTTCGACCGTTAAAGTCGCGACAGCGGTCCCAAACTATAGAACAATCAACGCGCGCGTGTGTGTGTGTGTATGTGTGTCACAAGGACCCCGTGGTTCGTCAACTCCACAGTATTTTGAGACTCCAAACCCTCCTTGTGTGTGTGTGTACGTAATTGTTTTATAGTTTGGAACCGCTGTCGCGACTTTAACGGTCGAAGAAGACGAAATAAGTATCTACTTCCAAGAGTAAAGTCCCCTTTGTATGATTGTTCCGGAAAAAGTGAGAGTTGTTCCAAGTTGTTCTATGCTAGTACATAATTGTTCTATAGTTTGGGACCGCTGTCGCGACTTTAACGGTCGAGAAAGACGAAATAAGTATTTACTTTCAAGAGTAAAGTTCCCTTCGTATGATTGTTCCGGAAAAAGTGAGAGTTGTTCCAAGTTGTTCTATGCTAGTACATAATTGTTCTATAGTTTGGGACCGCTGTCGCGACTTTAACGGTCGAAGAAGACGAAATAAGTATCTACTTCCAAGAGTAAAGTCCCCTTTGTATGATTGTTCCGGAAAAAGTGAGAGTTGTTCCAAGTTGTTCTATGCTAGTACATAATTGTTCTATAGTTTGGGACCGCTGTCGCGACTTTAACGGTCGAGAAAGACGAAATAAGTATTTACTTTCAAGAGTAAAGTTCCCTTCGTATGATTGTTCCGGAAAAAGTGAGAGTTGTTCCAAGTTGTTCTATGCTAGTACATAATTGTTCTATAATTTGGGACCGCTGTCGCGACTTTAACGGTCGAAGAAGACGAAATAAGTATCTACTTCCAAGAGTAAAGTCCCCTTTGTATGATTGTTCCGGAAAAAGTGAGAGTTGTTCTAGGTTGTTCTATGCTAGTACGTAATTGTTCTATAGTTTGGGACCGCTGTCGCGACTTTAACGGTCGAAGAAGACAAAATAAGTATCTACTTCCAAGAGTGAAGTCCCCTTTGTATGATTGTTCCGGGAAAAGTGAGAGTTGTTCCAGGTTGTTCTGTTTATTTTCAGCTAAAATTTAAAATTTTATGTTTATAAAACAATAGCGATAGGTGTAAACATAAAAATAATCTTCGGACGCTCTATATTATTTTTTTGCTATGTCTTTTGAAATTTTTCTCTGATAAATTTAATACTTTGGAACAATATTTAGAACAATTAGAGCAATCCAGAACAACAAAAAAATTTGAATTTTTCGAAAAATGGGGGGCCACTGAAAAAAGTTTTTTTGCTTTTCCCGTGGCGCTTTTGGTCTTATTGACATATAACTTTGGAACAATATTTAGAACAATTAGAACAATCCAAAACAGCAAAAAAATTTGAGTTTTTCGAAAAATGGGGGGCTACTGAAAAAAACAGTTTTTTTGCTTTTCCCGTGGCGCTTTTTGTTTTATTGACGTATAACTTTGGAACAATGTAGAACAAACGTAGAACAACCTGGAACAACTGAGAAAATATTAAAAATCAAAAAATGGGGGGCTAACTTCATACAGGCGGCGCGGTGGTATGACGTCACGCGGGAAGGGATCAGAATGAAGGGGGGAACCTGCTTACCTGCGGCAGCCCAAGTTCACATTAACCCAATTTTTTCTTTCATTTTTTGTTTGTCAAAAAAAGGTCTAAACAAATAAGGTTCAAACAAAGATCTCGATTTCTGTTTTATAGCTCCATAATTCACTTAGTTTTTATAAAATTCCGACGCCGAAAGATAAAATTAGATTTATATTCTAATGCGTCACACGAAGGGCTGCTGCGCGATAACTCGAGTGTTTCAACATTGTCACAATTTTCAAAATTTTTTCTTTTGCTTTTTCTTTATGAACAAAGTCTACAAATATTGTTCAAACAAAGATCTCGATTTCTGTTTTATAGTTTCATAATTCACTCATTCTTTATAAATTTCCGACGCCGAAAGATAATATTAGATCCTTATTCTGATGGGTTACATGCAAACCTTTCCGTTTTTCTAACAAGACTTTTTGTAAGAAGACATTAATGCGTTATTGCTTAGTTTTGAAAATTCAACCTCTTCTTTAAGCGAAGATCTTTTCTTGAGCATTAAGGTAAGTCCAGTTCTCAGTCGTCTGTGAAAGAGAATATGTCTTGCTCTGTACGTCAAATAAAGTTTTCTAAAAGGACAATTACATTTTTAACATTAAGTCACGGCTCGCATGTAACACTCGAGCGCCAAAACTTGGCTGCTATCAAAGATCGATGACCACAGTAAAAAGTGCGTTGGAAGTGAATTTATCGTTGCAAGTGTATCAGTCCGAATAAGAGTAGTGTGAAAAAAACGTTCGTAAAAAAATAGAACATCTCGAGCAAACTGAACGCGATCTTTTGAAACAAGCCGACAAAGTTGCTACCTTGAGAGAGCTAGCATAGATGCAACGATGCGACGAATTCATAAAACAGTTCGAAGACCGCTGTCGTGCCAAGTGTCCGTAGCACGACACAGTGCCAATTTTGATTGGAAACAGACATCTTTGGTGGCTCGAATCGCGCGAATAAAGGGATCGAAGAAAGGATTAGAAAGACGCTTTACATATCGGTGGTGATTATGCGAGCACTAGTAGTGGCAACAAGAAAATATTTGTTGGGCGAGAGATCAATACTGCGTTCAAAAATCGCGTACTTACAGGTGTAGTGATCAACACAAGCTATATCAAACCGCGAATATTTCTGAGAGACGCCGGTAGTGCTCGAGCAAATAAAAAATGTTATTAAAAAATATAACAGTGTGAAAGTGAATACTGTGTTTAACGGGGAGTTTGTGACTGGTGATAAACGCCAAGAGACGGTGGTGGTCGTAGCTCAAAGTAATGTGCGTTGTCTTAACGAGCCGAAGACCCGAGTTCAAATCCGACCAAGATCGTCGGTTTTTATTCGATCACCACCTCTTAGAAAGACAACGACAAACCACTGAGAATATATGGGAGGGGGCCTGCCTTCAAATAACAACAGGTACTTACCAACACGCCCGGCAAGAGTGGCGTTTTAATGTCAAAAACTTTCCAAATGGAAGAGGAGTAAGAGTATTGCCTGATATGCCATACAGAAATTGTATATCTAACATTAAGAAATGTAAGAGTTATTTTAATTACAGTCTGATGTTATAACAATCTGTAGATACAGAAAATTATGTTGTTCCTAGTTTTGCATATAATAATGCATCTAGGCAATATCTTGAGAATCAAGAAGGTCAACAGAGGTAAGTGTCTCAGATTAATCTTTCATATATCCTGAATTATTAATATAATTTAATATGCACAAATAATACATAAAAATTGAATATCTAACATTTAGAAATATTAATTTGACCTAGATTTTCAAGATGTTGCTTAGATGTATTATCATAATCAAACCTGGAAACAGCACAATTTTTTTTATCTACAGATTGTTGTAACATCACACTGTAATTAAAACAATTTTTATATTTTTAAATGTGTTAGATATACAATTTAAGTGTGTTAAATATACAATTTTTACGTATTATTTGAGCATATTAAATTATATTAATAATTCAGGATATGAATGATTAATCTGAGACACTTATCTCTGTTGACCTTCTTGATTTCCATAAGATCTCCTAAGTATATTACCATAGGATTCTGAATTTCTTTCATCTACGGTTGTCGTGTTTCCATCTCAGTTATTGACTCCAGTTCTTTCTTTACATCGTGAACATTCATTTATGTTATGATTTTTATTCAAATGAGATCTTAAGGCTTCTGTTCTTCTAAATATATTAATATTTATGTTAACACAATATCTGCAGTTTGCATATGAATCTGTGAGTATGAAATGTGGCGATAGTTCGGAGCAATTTCTTCTTGTTTTATTTTTATTATGTCTATGTGAAAAGTTTTCAGATGGTTCGTTAAGTTACATCTTTTAATCGCATTGTGAATTCATTTTTTGCAATCGTTGCATTGTGCAGAAAATCCATTTTGTTTTGAGAAATATTCCGAATTTGCATCCGGAGTATTTTTTTTTCCATTTTAAGTTGTCTTTCTTTTCATGAATTCCGTGATCACGAAATAAATGTACTGTTATACTAAAATTATTTGCTGATAAATTTTATCACATTTTTTGCATTTCTTTGCACTTTTACCATAATCACTTAAATATTCCCATATCCAACTGTGTTTTCCCATTTTGTCGTTACATTCAAACGGTGTCACGGAGTGTATATTACTAAATGACATGCCGATTATATCTTTACTAAACATATTGATATACATATTGTTTAAATGTGAACTAATAGGTAAGTTTTGTTTTAGTTGCATGAGCCCAGTACAAACATTTAAATTAAATTATACGTTTCATTCACATTGTCAAAAAGTAAAGCTTAACCGTAAAAGTTATCATATGAGCTTATATACATAAAATTATTATTTAACTTTCCTGTTGTATGATACAATATTACGTTAATTATTGTAATAAAACGATATTTAAATTTTTATTTATGTTAAAAATATTTAATTTATAATACATCAAGAGGCACAGTAGTGTCTCACGCCAAGTATAAGCAGCGCGATACGAAGTGCGAGACAGACCGAACATCTTTTACGCGAGATCATTTTGAGAGACTCTTCAATTGTGAGATCTTAATAACGGCTGATTTGATTATATATACAGGGTGACCCATTTTAACTTCCCCACCGGATTATCTTGAAAGGAATGCACTTTCTGAAAAAAAGTTTCAGATATAAGTTTTAGTATTTTTCCCTGGCTATTGAATGGCGATATTGAATTTGACCTCGATTGTGAATGTGAAGGTCATTTAAAGGTCAAGTTAATTTTTTTAAATGGCATCCCCTATTTTTTATTACATATTCTTGTAGCTGACCTCGAGAGCTTTCCAAAACACTATAATAAAGTATTTTTTCATGAAGTATTTTCCGAGTTATAAAGCTTGAAATAATTTCTTAATTTTACATAAACTGTAAAATATCTCGTAAAATATTTACTTTTCGATGACCTTATCTCAATACTTTTATGCACAGAATAATGAGAGGAATCAATTGGTGTAAAGAAAACACATAGTTGTTTTTAAGAAAAAATATGTAATTGTTAGTTACAAATTGCATATTTTTTCTTAAAAACAACTATGTGTTTTCTTGACACCAATTGGTTCCTCTCATTATTCTGTGCATAAAAGTATTGAGGTAAGGTCATCGAAAAGTAAATATTTTACGAGATATTTTACAGTTTATGTAAAATTATGAAATTATTTCAAGCTTTATAACTCGGAAAATACTTAATAAAAAAATACTTTATTATAGTGTTTTGGAAAGCTCTTGAAGTCAGCTACAAGAATATGTAATAAAAAATAGTAGTTCCCATTTAAAAAAATTAACTTGACCTTTAAATGACCTTCACATTCACAATCGAGGTCAAATTCAATATCGCCATTCAATAGCCAGGGAAAAATACTAAAACTTATATCTGAAACTTTTTTTCAGAAAGTGCATTCCTTTCAAGATAATCCGGTGGGGAAGTTAAAATGGGTCACCCTGTATATATGGGACATTCCATGTCAACCGGAACACTCTCCGTTCCAAAATTTGAGAGGGTTTAAAAATTTGTTTAGGGGTGAAAAATTTTCATAAATATGTAAACTTTCGAATGCCGAGTGCGCCTTTGAATAAATTCAAAATGGCGACTCTCTATGGGGCCCAGAATAAAAAAAGTCATAAGATAAAATCATATAAATTGAAAAAAATATTATACCATTGCAAAGAAAAAATTTCTTTTGCACTGAAGTTATGTATTCACACAGGTACTTAATGCTAAATACATTGGATTTTACTGAATTCAAAATGGCGGACCCAATATGGCGGACGAAAAATTAAAACTTGAATTTTGTACTTGAAAAAAATACAGTCATATACTCTGTTAAATTTCAAGTACAAGTGCCCTCTTGGAATTTTTCAATACAAAGCATTGTTTCCGAGATAAAAATGATTGAATATGTTAACCCTTACCAGCACGGTATCGATCTGAATCGACATGTGTTCAATTAATTTTTTAAGTTTTCTAGTAATTAATTCTTCAAGACATTTGTTATCGAGGGGTTTTCGAGATCGCTTATTACGAACCTGACCTCAGAATTTCTGAATTCAAAATGGCGGATCGAAGATGGCGGACCAAAATGCAAAAACTTGCTTTATGCATACGAAATTTTTTACTCGGAGGTTTTTAGTGTCGCTGATTACGAATCTGACCAACGATTTTCAAAATTCAAAATGACGGATCAGAGATGGTGGATAACAACGTTGTTAGATCCAAGCGAATCTTGGTATGCGGGAGTTTTGAAGGGTGCTGATTATTAAGATGAACAATTTGCAATTGTTATAATGATAGAGTGAAATAATATTCGTATTTTTGACTGAATTATAATTAGATCAAACTGTACTTATGCCAAACAGATTTGAATGAAGTCAATAAAATCTTACCTTTACGATATCTGTTCCAGATAAAAATTACAGTCAAAAATACGAATATTATTTCACTCTATCATTATAACAATTGCAAATTGTTCATCTTAATAATCAGCACCCTTCAAAACTCCCGCATACCAAGATTCGCTTGGATCTAACAACGTTGTTATCCACCATCTCTGATCCGTCATTTTGAATTTTGAAAATCGTTGGTCAGATTCGTAATCAGCGACACTAAAAACCTCCGAGTAAAAAATTTCGTATGCATAAAGCAAGTTTTGCATTTTTTGGTCCGCCATCTTCGATCCGCCATTTTGAATTCAGAAATTCTGAGGTCAGGTTCGTAATAAGCGATCTCGAAAACCCCTCGATAACAAATGTCTTGAAGAATTAATTACTAGAAAACTTAAAAAATTAATTGAACACATGTCGATTCAGATCGATACCGTGCTGGTAAGGGTTAACATATTCAATCATTTTTATCTCGGAAACAATGCTTTGTATTGAAAAATTCCAAGAGGGCACTTGTACTTGAAATTTAACAGAGTATATGACTGTATTTTTTTCAAGTACAAAATTCAAGTTTTAATTTTTCGTCCGCCATATTGGGTCCGCCATTTTGAATTCAGTAAAATCCAATGTATTTAGCATTAAGTACCTGTGTGAATACATAACTTCAGTGCAAAAGAAATTTTTTCTTTGCAATGGTATAATATTTTTTTCAATTTATATGATTTTATCTTATGACTTTTTTTATTCTGGGCCCCATAGAGAGTCGCCATTTTGAATTTATTCAAAGGCGCACTCGGCATTCGAAAGTTTACATATTTATGAAAATTTTTCACCCCTAAACAAATTTTTAAACCCTCTCAAATTTTGGAACGGAGAGTGTTCCGGTTGACATGGAATGTCCCATATATATATTTATAACATTAAATACATGATATAACGTGTATAAATAGTTATTTTGCCATTAAGGCCGATATTTATAGTGAGATCTTTATTTATTGTTTAAGATTGTTTAAAAAAAAAAAAAAAAATATAATTAAAATTAATATTAAAATTCTGAAAAATCAATAAAATTCTAATATTAATAAAAACAATTTTTCTAAACTTCTTCGACACCAAATTCCATATAAAAAAAAGTTTTCTTTTCAAAAATTTGTTTTCTTATTTTTGGATCTTCCTACTACGATTTAAAAATATGATTTTGTTTTCAATCTTTAATTTAAGAAAAAAATTTTCTATTTGTAAGACATTTTAAAAAATTGAAAATGCCCTTTCTGCTACGTTTTTTGTGAAAATCTGTAAAAATCAATGATAAACCATATCTCATAATTTGTTGATGACCAATTTCATCAGGAATATTATTGTAATATGTCATACTAATATGAACAATCGTAATTTCTTCACCAATGTTAATTTTTTTGATATTTTAACATTTTACTACTAAAAACATTCAAATGTCAATTTTTGTTTTTTATTATAAATTCTTTGGTATAGCATTCGTTAAAGTTAATGAATATTTTACTCTATTCAAAAAATCAATGTAAGAAGATTTACACAATTTATCAAATTCAACTTGAGGGCTAGAACAAAAAACTCAATTTTCTCCATTGTGAAAATCAAAAACATGTAAATTCTTTATTCAATTCGATTTTTACAACAATTACTAATCATTTAATTATTTTTCTCATCGTTTCTCAAGTTATATACATCAGTCTTTTTCACTATCAGTATTGATCACTGTACTGACTTCTTCCACACCAAAAAGTCTTGTGAGAATTTCCTCTTTTGATTTTGAACAGATATCGAGAATTTAATAAATAATAAATAACTAAGCAGCGATATGTGAGCAGCATCCACAACAGTATGTTACGTTTACCATTTTTTGACAATCGCAAACATAACAACAAATTCCAAAAGAATTTTGAGAATGACGAGTGTAATCAATATAACATTTATATGACTTGCTATTGATGTCTAGATCTTTAGGAATTTGAATGATTGCGTGATCTGCATTTTCTAATCTCTTCAAATAACAATATTCCAAACAAAGAACAAAAACGAACAACACTAGAAAATGCCCATGATATATAATTATATAAAAAAAATATACAAAACAAACGTTTTAACTTGAAATAAAGTCATCCTCAGTGTCGGTTAATAATTACAATTCTAATGTTCTTGTTGGTAATGTTCTTGTCCTCACATGTTCTTAATCTTGAGAGCGTATGTAGTCCGCAGAACGTTGTGTTCCAATCCTCGTTATACATCTGAAAGCTGTGAAATTTTTAAAGTCAGGATGGAAGCTGTCCAACAAATTGTTGATCCAGTCTAATTAGTGTGTCAATTTTATAAAAACGATTATAATTAATGTCATGTTACATAAAATAATAAGTCAGCAGAATAAAAAAGGAAATAATAAAAAAAATAAGTAACCACACATTGTATATAAAAAATTAAATAAATAAATATATGTATACGGATCGGAAACTTCAATGGATCAACCGAGAAAGAACTACTTGGTGAACTTGAGCGACGTTACACTTTCAAAAGAAGTTGGCTGCTTACTACAATTGGGAAAAATTTGGCATACCATCTAATCAAAATGCAAAACATAATGAAACATATGATTGATTTCATATAAAATATAGAAAATATATTCTTAAATTTAACGACAACTAAAAACACAATTAGAAACTAATCAATTCCCCTAATCAAGGAGTTGTTACATGGAAGACAGAAGATGGGACCAACGGAAGCATTGATTTCAAGATGGATTAGTCTTACCAATAAGTTCATAAGAGAACATCCAGACATTTTTTTTACAAGAGGGGATAAGGAAAATGTCACCGTAATTATGAATAAATAGGACTATACAGCGAAGAACTATTATGGAAGAACTACTTTGTGACAGCAATACAAACTTGTAAACAAAACTGTAAAACATACAAAATTGTAAAAAGGATCCAACAAAGCTGATAACCTGAGAACTGCGTTCTCTCCTCACAAGATGGTCTAATAAAAATTACATTGACCATAGTATTAAAAAAAAGATTTACATTAGCGACGGCGTACCGAGAGCGTATGGATTGCCGTCGAGCGTATAGATCCACAAAGATATACTTTGAGGATTATACTTTTGTCAATAAACAGTCCATCATACAATTTTTGGTTTATACAGAAGGTTAGCATTCCGAAATCGTTCAGCCACATAAATAACAGCTATAACTTGGTAAACAGAATTCAGAGCATAACGGTAAATAAAAATGATATACTAGCTTCTCTTGATGTAATATCTCTTTTTACTAACGTTTCAAAAGATCTGGTAAAGAGAGGTATAGAAAAGATATGGAAATCGATTTCTGAATGCATAACAGTTCCGTTAAATAAATTTGTGGAGACCATAGATTTTATATTGTATTCAACATTTTTTTTGTTCCATAATATGATATATAAACAGATTTTACTCCCATGGGTTCTCCATTGTCTCCCGTTTTGGCGGATTTAGTTATGCAAGATGTGGAGGAGACTGCGTTGGGATTCCTCCCTTTTTGACCTTTAGTGTATTACAGATACGTAAATGATATTTTCTTAATTACTGCATGGTAAGAAATTGACAATATTAAAAAAGTTTATAATTCAATACGCAATAGGCTCACCGTGGAGATATGGGCGAACACACAACTCAGTTTCCTGAACATGCGGATCATTGCCGAAAGCGAGAATATTTTATTCGGTCTTTACCACAAACCAACCTTCTCGGAAAGATGCATTTCAACTCACATCGTCCCTTGAGCCAAAAAAGAGAGTTATACAATGAGTTTATAACTGACAAAATCTTATTTCTTTCACACCCTTGATTCCAAAAAAGGAATATGGAGCAGATGATTAAAATTCTACTGAAGAAAATGGTTATTCCCTTAATTTTATCTTTCTTACAATTAAATAACTCTTTAGGATTAAACAACAAATAAAAAAACGGCACAATAACGGGGTTATTTATCATGAAGAAGGAGAAAGAGACTCCTTTTTTACTATTTAATTTGTAAACGTTTCAGAAAAATTTAGTCCAACAGCAAAAAAATTCAATTATAGAGTAGCATACAATGATGCCACACGCACTCAACAATTTTTTCACAACAGCAAAAGATAAGCTGGACAAGCTTTCCCACAGTAGTTTGGTTTACACAAATTACAATGCTAGATTATTCAGCATCATATGTGGGACAAACCAAAAGACAACTTGAAAGTAGAATCAAAGAACATTTTTCTGATATTAAAAAATTAGTGAGTTTCCATCCATCATTACCGAACATTGGATTCAAATCATAATTTTGATTGAGAAAATGTAAAAATAATTAACACAGAACCCTCTTATAATAAAAAACTCACGTTTGAGATACACATTAAGAGACAATTGTACAATTTGAACAAACAAAGTGATGCACAATCATTATCTGAAATTACTGTTTAAAGGGAATTTAGAAAGTGAACTCTCTCCTCGATCCTCTTTTCTCCTCTTTGTCTTTTCCCTTTCTTATCCTACCATCTATCACATTTTTTCAATAATATCATCAACTGCCAGACATTGTTCTATACCGTTACTGTTGCTACTGAACAAAAGTGTCAAAAATATGCGGAATGCGATAGAATCATATGATGCCCGCACGGAATGAGGGAGTTCCAGGTTCAAATCCTGGCTGAGATAATATTTTTCGCATAAATTATCTGAAGGGGGTAGGGGATCTTATTAGCACCAATATGTAAAATCATGTTGATTCTAAGTTGGTGATTTACTTGCGTTTTAAAGTTCGACTGTGTCGGCGCGCATTTTATTTAGTTATTTACTGCGTTATTTACTACGCAGATCATTGATTGGCCATCAAAGATCCAGGTCTGACCGTCTAGACGTTTTAAATTTATTTCTTACTATTAGGTAACTCACGGTAATGAAAAATAATATTTGTTTATATGATTATGTAGTTTTAGAAATAGATTCTGACTTGAGAGACAGCTCGCTTTTCGTCGAATGTGTTAATTCTATGTATATTCGACTCAATGTGAATGCGATAGATCTCCTCCTCAACAACGTTGTTGGTGCAATTTAGCAACATTTTTGGTTCTACAGAAATATTACTGTCATTATTGCTATAATTTGTGGGCCGACAGTAATGATCTATGAGTTTTAACCTCGATTTTATTTGCATCAACCTTTTATGGCTCAATCTTTCGATCTAGATTGATTTTTCGTTCTCGTTCGATCTACAAGCGCCCTTAATTTTTTTCCTGTACAAAGAAGGAACTTCCTATGTTGAAAGGAAGTAGGTCATGAATCCTCTTAGCACAACTAGGGTTGCATTCCAAAACGTCTTATTTGAGGAAAATTTTACTCAATACTCTGTAGCTCACATATACTATAGAAATTCTAATACATGTCTAATACATGTTCTAAAAAAAATAATTCTGATTCGTAGAGAAATAATTTCTATAAATGTTTCAGGCCAATATTTGCATCCTTGTCTATCATTTCATCAAAGTAAGATACAGCTTCAGATAGTTGGTATGATTCAGTAAAGATTTTCAATTTTTTTTCAGTTAATTCTGGAAAATCAGACAAATCATCTAATGTCAGTGATTGAAATTGAGTTTTTTTACGATTCCAATGTTGCGTTTCTGCTTCTTCAGCCAACGAATTCTCTAAACTGCGCCCGGACTTCATCTGCTGAATGATTTCCTCTTGAATACCAATATCAGAATTCAACCTTTTTTCAAAAGTATTATTCAAATAACAAGCAATCTTGAAAAGTGATTGACATTGGGAAATAGTTTATTATCAAAACTGTGATTAAAAAATTTGAATTTTTTGCCAACGATGCCGTAAACTGCTTTTATTTACTACTCAATAAATTTTTGTAACCCTTTGTGATTTACTTGATTCTTTAGTTGTGAGCTAAAAACGTCCTTTCTATACTGGCATGAATACTTGGTATCCTCTCTATCTTTCAATTCTTTCACAACATCTCTAAATTCTCTGTCAACTATGCAATATTACTTGGCTTCATAATCCTCTGAAGACCATCTGGTTTGTTCAAAATATTTTCATTACCTCAACATCATTTTTGTTAGCATAGAAAGGTTCCTCCATCTCAACGACATATTTGTTGGATGTCAAATAGTGAAAGGCTTACACAATGACACTTTCTTCTGTCCAGAATACGATTTTAGTTGATAACTATTGTTTGTACTCTTTTGATGCCAAGTGTAAATTTCACCGAATATTAGTACAAGTTGATCGTTGAGCTCACACCTTCTAACTGTATCATAAGTTTGATTTCTCACAAGTTCTTCCCTTGATTGACTGAAGTATCCAAAACCTTTCGGTAATATATCCTTTTCGAATGAATGCATAACTTCTTCACAGTAATCTGAAACTTGTTCACAATTAAGTCCAAGTACAGAAGCAACAATACTGTTTGAATTCCTAGTCCTCAATTTAAAGAGAAAAACGACCAGAGCTTGGAGGAAATTATGTGTCTTAGAATTTCTCATTGATGTCAACTTCCCACATAGATGATTGAAATTTTTGGATGTGAAAAGTTAATGTTAATGTTTTCAGACGTTTATCAGTGTTTAGAAGTAATGCATCAGATCTTTAGAGTACCATCTCCAATTCGATGTTTTAACTCATTGTGATTACAGTCGATTGACAATTTGTTAAGAAAATGTATTAGTCTGAAACTTCAATCATACTGATGGTAGCTTAAATTTTCAACTTCTTTAGCTTATTCAGGTAAAATTTCTTTTGTATCAGGTTGTCTGGGCAACAATTCCCTTAAGAAATGAATATCCTTCTCTTTTGAAATTATTGTATTCGAACATGAGATGACACAGCAATAATTTGTGTTGATGAGCCACAAATATAACAATATTTATGTTAAAAGTACACGCGGAAATGGCATTTCTACCAATTCAATATCTACTGGTTCATGAATTTGAGGAATAAACGTTGAATTATCAGTAAATAAATGTGAACTAATTGTGGACGATTGTAAAAGACTCACTGTAGATGATTGTTGTGAATTGTTGATGGATGAATTCAAAAAAAGTGAAGATGTCTTTGTTTCCAATTTATAAACTTCCAAATAATTTGATACTTATATGAAACTATATAAAGAAAAATCCGATAAATCGTAAGTCTGGAAAATTAAATGAACTAATTAAGGCATGGCGTGACAATGACAACATTGATAATTATAATATACTTATAACAGATTAAAATGCACGAATGGCATCCAAGTGTTATTGGTTCCCATAACACCCAAGATTCATAAGAATGATTACCTTTTGAGAATATCTTTGATCGGAAGCCCTTTTTATAATGTAGTCCGTTATGTGCATAATATTTTAAATATTTCCATCCCCAAACCAGTGTCACACGTCAAAGACAGTTGGTCGTTTGTGCGATTATTAAGGGATGTGATTGTTAATAAAAAAAAGATATTAGTTTTGTTAGACGTCATTGTTCATTAACATTCCTTTTGAGTTAGTTCTCAGAAGTATTGAAAAAAGGTGGGATTATATTGTGAAAAAACCAAGCTTACTGAAGCGCAGTTTTGATGCTATGGAATCAATTCTGACTTCCACAAGTTTTAGTTTTAATAGTTAAGCATATGAGCAGATTTTCGACAGCTTTATGGGTTTCCCACTATCGCCCATCATTGCTGATATTATAATGGATGACTTGGAGACGTATTGCTTAGAGGAGTTAGATTTTGAAATTCTAGTTTTGTTAAATACGTAGATGATATTTTTGTGATAATACCTAATGATAAAGTAGATGAATTGCTTAAGATTTTTAATAGTTACCATCCACGTTTACAATTTACTTATGTAAGAGATGCTGATAAAGTGCAGGATGGTTACTTTATAATAGCGTTTAAAAAATCAGAGTTACTGGCTAATAGTGTAGTCTTTCTTTTATTACGCTGATTGTATTCATCCCTAGCACGACTACTTCCACCTCGACCGCGTCCGGGATGAATTTCTGACCATTTTAAAGATTCTGCCAACTGATTTTTGTAGGGAGAAGAGCACTGCTGATGCTAACTTCCTTCTCCGATTAGAGATCTTTCTTCCATTACAAGTCATATTTCCAATATGGCCCTCGGGGCTATAATACAAACAGCATGAGGGGGCCACATTGAAAGATATCATCATGTTTGCAAAAAAAGGCAATAACAAAATATGAACAAAAATATCGAGATTTTACCTTTAATAAGGGATGCTGAAGGGATATTGTCCTTTAATTTAAAACACAGTTACCTAGAACTCGATTTTT
The DNA here is from genome assembly GCA_901521435.1 of Crematogaster levior. Lineage (NCBI taxonomy): Eukaryota > Metazoa > Arthropoda > Insecta > Hymenoptera > Formicidae > Crematogaster > Crematogaster levior. The sequence continues at coordinate 62,846 of CABEGB010000790.1, forward strand.
AAATAATTTATGACAAAAATTTTTGACACGTTCGAAATTTTAATTGTTGCGTGAACCGACAAGTGTCAAGAAATTTTTTTTTTTTTTTTTTTTTTTTATTTCAAAGATATACAGAGAGATGGCTCTGGATGTACCATACAGCCCGCTAAATACAAATTTGTAGAAAAGTATGGGACGCTTAGTAAATAACGGTAAATAAACGTAATCTTATATGCTACGCAGGTACATAGAGTATTTAGGTATAATGTTGGAGAAGTATTATTATTCCGAACCGAGTAATCACAATTGATTAAGCTGGTGTCTATGAATCTAAGTATCGGCGTAGAGCAAGAATCAGACCCGAGTAAATATAATAGAATACAGTGAAACAATATAAACCTAGATGACGCGAAGGAAGGAAATAGAGTAGCATGGAATATAAAAAAGACCTTGGACGGAGAGTTGCATTGCACTAGCTATAACTCTAACTTAAAGTGTTGACTGTGGCGCTAATAGAAAATAATGGGTGTAAACATAAGTAGTTTGTGAATTACTTGTAGTTAATAGGCGGATAAATAGCTGACTGTACGTAAATTAGAATGTGTAATAGTATGAGTAAGTGAATAAAGCTAAACGTATACAGGAGTGTTAGCTCAGAAGATATGTCCTATATAATGACGACAGTACAATCATAATAATAGTAATAATTTAAACGTTACACGCTAGATTGGTATTGGAATTACACATATGAAATTAACCAATTGTGTGGCGATATCGGAGTTCATATCACAAATGAATTGAGACAGATGTAGCGGGCCGAAGGGAATCCTGCGTCTCACAACATCCAACAGGCGTCCTCTCTCTTTATCTAGGAGCTTGCATTGCCAGAATATGTGGTTAGCAGTTTGGGAGTATTCGTTGCAAGGACAGGTCGGAGAGTCCACAATATTGTATTTGAACAGGCTGGCTGCCAAGACTGTGTGATTTGCTCTGAGCCTATTAATAGAAGTGATGCCTTTCCTAGACCATGGTTTCTTGTGAAACCATGGATTCCTGTTTGTAGTAAGAAAATGGTTCGTAAAAAAGGTGCCTTTGGATTTGCCACAATCACGAGACCACTGGAGGAACTCATCAAAAAGAAGTTCTCTCCAGTGTGCTTTGAAATCACTACATGGGAGTAATAATGTAGAATCTCTGCCCGATCTTATAGCTGCCTTGGCTGCCGAATCAGCCAGCTCGTTACCCTTAATACCGACATGTGCAGGGATCCAGAAAAGTTCGACTTTTTTCCCCTGGATATAGAGTTTCTGAAGGTTAACGAGAATTTCAAGGATAATATATGGATGGTTGATAGGGTGTTTTTTGGTACATAGAGCTTTAAGAACGCTCATAGAATCAGAAAAAATTTGTACATTGTCGAAATTTCCTGATGATACAATATTTAAGGCGTGACTTATGGCCATAGCTTCGCATGTAAATATTGACGCCTTGTTAGAGGTTCTACTTTCGAAAACGCTGTTAGATGCATTAAGTTCCACCACTGCAAAACCAGAGAACGGCAACCCTTTTATTTTGGAACCGTCTGTGAAAAGGCGGTGTTGAACATCTGCGTTAGAAAATATTTGATTGAACTCCGAATCAGGGTTGGGTGAGAGTTTGAGAGAGAGCCCTTCTGAGAATGATATAGTTGGAGAGTACAGGTGAGAGTTTAGCGAAGTAGCACAGTAAGGAGGACGACTGGATGAGAAAGCTAAGTGAGATAGATTTATGCACTCTTTATAGAAATAATATAACTGAGGGGGCTTGACACTTGAAACCTTGGTAGGGTCCTCCATAAACATATGAATGGATTCTAGAATCGGAATTAGAGGATGTCCTATACGAGTTAGTATTTTAGACATATAATTCCGGCCCAAAAATAAAAATCGTAGGTGGAGAGGTTCAATTTTGGCTTCATTCAAAATTACATTTATGGGAGTGGACTTTCTATAGCCCATGGCTAACCTAATAGCCATGTTGTGTAGAGATTCCATTTTTTTCCTGAGATATTGGGGAACATCGGACCATAAGAAGGCGCCATATTCTATCCTAGACCGTATGATGCTTTTATAAAGTGATAAAAGGAGAGTAGGGTTTGATCCTAGCCAGGTAGATCTCAAGTAAGTGAGCACCTTTAGAGGAGTTTGGCATTTCTCTAGGATGTAGTTGACCTGACAGTTCCATTTGAGGTTTGACTGGAGGATCATTCCTAAGAATTTGACTGTCTTGCTTGAGGATATGCTTGAGTCAGATCCGATGTTCATTGACCACTCTTGTGTAGAGGATCTACATCTGCTGAAAACGCAAAATTGAGATTTATGAGTAGAGAGAGTGAGACCGATATTGTTGTACCAATTAATTGCTGAATTGATAGCGACTTCTAAGTGATTGATAGCCCTAGATGTATGAGTGTTAGCTGTATATATGCAGACGTCATCCGCAAACTGAATGATTCGAATATCAGAATGTTGCTTAATCAGCACATCCAAGTCCATGACGTAAATGTTGTACAGCAGTGGACTCAGAACACATCCTTGAGGTAGGCCCTTGTCCACAGTTCTTAATTCTTCTAAGGGACCAAAGTTAAACTTAACAAATCTTTGAGAGATTAAATTAAAGATAAAATTAACAAAAGTTCTAGGGAAATTTAGACTGTGTAATTTGTCCAGTAAGATATCCCATAATACGTCGTCGTAAGCGCTTTGGATATCTAAGAAAACAGCACAAGTGTCCTGCTTTTTGTACCAGTTATTCGTGATATCGGTGTGAAGAATGGCTAGGTTGTCAATGCAGGACCTTCCTTGCCTAAAGCCAAATTGAGAATTAGGAAGTATGCTATTTCTTTCTAACCACCAGGATAATCGGTTGTTAATCAGCCTCTCAGCCAGTTTAAGTGAACACTGTGCTAGAGATATTGGCCTGAACTTTTCGGAGTCCTTTTTTGGTATGAAAAACACAGAAAATCGTTTCCACTCGATAGGGAAGACTCCAGAGAAAACAATCTCGTTTATTAGAGAAAGAAGAAGCGATCTAAGCTTCTGAGAGAATGCTTTAAAAGAGAGATAGTCAATGCCGTCCAAGCCCGGACATGATTTCGGATTAGCTAAATCAATGGCTAGATTAAGCTCTTTTAAAGTGAACAAAGCTTCCAGTTCGTGAGAGTTATCGTGTGGAGGGTTATTTGGAGGTTTAGGTTGGCACCACGGCGGAGCCAAAGAGTTAATTTGGTTCTGAATAATCTCTAGGGCTGCTGGTTTGTACGCGTTGGAGGATTCACCTCTCTGAAGTGAATTGTTCATGGCCTTAATTACGTGCCAGGAATATTTTAAATTGGAGAATTTATTTAGAGTGGAACAAAATTCATAGAATTTCGCCTTTCTGGTTTTCCTGAATATCACTTTGGCTTGATCATCCAAATTTTTAGCTGCGATGTAGTTCTCTCTAGTTGGAGTATGTTTAAATTTAGAAAAGGCAGCCTTCCGAACCCTGGATGCCTTATCGCATTCGTCATCCCACCAACTTTTGGCCTTTCTGTTAAAGGGTTTATTGGAAAGGACAGATTGGGAGCAGCTAGACTTTGGACTCGGGGTAGCCGACAAAATACATTCCTCAATTACTGCGAAAAAGGATGAGTATTTGCTCTGTATATCAAGGATTTCGTTTTCAATGGTAGAAGTAAGAAGATCTAGTTTCTGGTCTAATAAAGTCTTAACTGTGGACCAGTCCGTACTTTTTTTATGCAGTTTGGTACTATTGAAAAATTGAAGAGTTTGAGGAACCATGTTGCATATGGAAATGGAAATTGGGAGATGATCGCTACCCCAAAAATCATCAATTACCTCCCACCGCGCACCCAGCAAGCGACAGCTATTCGTAATAGATAAATCTACCGCAGACTTATTGCACACACTTGGCTGATGTCTTGTTGCCGATCCATCATTCAATGGAAAGAAATTGTAATCATTAAGAGCCGAGAATAAGTTTAACCCGGTTTGACAAGTGAAGGCGTTACCCCACAGAGTGTGATGGGCATTAAAATCTCCCAAGCATAAGGTATCTTCCTGGAATTGAGCAAGGAAAGTATTCCACTCTTGGATGGAGATATAGGATTGAGGAGGTTTGTATAAAGAGATAATAGAGAGAGATCTATCACCACATTGGACGCGTGCGCCACATACCTCAATTTTTCCATTGGCACTTTGGATATTATTCAGGATCTGGTATTGAATCGGTCTTTTGATAAGCAGAGCTACTCTGCCACCTCTATGACCCGTCCGATTCTGGCGAATGGAATCAAAATTTCTTACGGAGAGCCTGTCTTCATCGCGGAGCCATGTCTCCGACAGCGCCACAAACTCATAATCTTGTGCTCTAATTTCCAATTCCGCTTTTTTCTTAAAAATACTGCGACAGTTCCATTGAAGAAATCTAAGCTTAGCCATTTTTAGATCAAGAAGGATTAGAATTGAGTTTGATGATATAGTTATAAATAAGATCAATTAAGGAAAATGAGACTTGCTTGTTATCTGTTAGAAATTGAGAGATTTTGGTTAGTTTGTCCTTGTCTTCCTCAAAACTTTTTGGTTGAAGACTGATGAGCTTATGAATAAGTCCTTCCGCCTTATTTTGAGTCCTAAGGAGATCCGCCGACTGAGTGCGACCTGGAGGTATGGACGAACTTGCTTCTAGAGGACCCCAAGCTCTGTATCCGCCCAGAGATGATCTTACTCTATTTCCTAGTTTTAATGGCGGAGGAGAGGGAAAATCGCTATTAGAAAACACTGATGGTGGACTTGGGTGCAGTCTTGAGTTTGTGTTGAGTGGACCATGATCCTGAAGCAGAATTTTCTTTGCAGCGTTGAAGTCGATATTGTTTAGCGCCATTATCTTGGTAACTTGTCTTTTCTGAATAATTTCCGGACATTCGGGCGACAATGATCTATGATCACCACCACAGTTAATGCAATGAGGATTGGTGGAACATGGTTGATCTGGGTGTGGTTCCTTACCACATGATAGGCACTTAGGTGAGTTGGTGCAGAATTTAGATGCGTGACTTAGTTGGCCGCAAGTATAACATTGCCTTATATTAGGGATAAACGGAGCTATTTCCAGTCTTGTACGCCACATGTAAACTGAGGACGGAATTGACATAGATCTCAGACCTAATTTCACGGTAGTTGAAGGACTGAATTCCGTTTGGCCGTTAACAACAGATCTCACTTTGAATCTGAAGATGTCTTCTTTGTCGAAAATTAGATCTGGATTGCTTGCTTTAAGTTCCGACCATATTTCGTCGCTAGTAACCTCCGTAGGTATTCCCTTAATGACCACTTTACGGTTAACAAAGTACCAAGGGATAGTTGCTTGGTACTTGGATTCCAAAAGAAAGCTGTTTTTCAGAACGTCATTAGCAGACGAATACGACGAGAATGATATTATCCACTTGAATCTGCTCTGTTTCATAATAGTGTCGAAATTAATGCCCATCTTAAACAAAGCGCGAGAAACTTCCACATCCATAGGTGGTCTGGGGGCGTTATCTTTGTCCGTAATTTTCAGGGACACTAAAACCTTGTATGGTCCTTTATCTTTGCGAATATATTTGTTTTCTTCGGCAGGCTTGTTGATTGTGCCCGCAGCTCTGGTTTGAGATGGTGGAATGATGATGCTAATTTCCTCCTGTGGACGAAGTTTTGTAGTTTTCTTTAACGAGTAAGGCGAAGATGTCTGGTTACCACTAGGGCTATTTCGCTTCGTTCCTTTATTATTTTTCATTTTACCACACGATACTTCCTTTTGGTCGTCGTTCAGAATGTCATATCTGTTAGTTATGCACAGATTGTCGGCATCGTGAGGATCGTCTATATCTGTTTCCATGACTCAATAAGAGTCCAACGAAGATCCCGGGGAAGACACCCACGTGTCCCCCCCCGGAATCGTGAGAGGTTATGAGACTATGTCCGTCAGCCAGCCCCCACAGAAAAAACAAAAAAAGGGAAAAAAGCACTGCCGATTAATCCGGGTCGGCACCCGAAATATAATATACAAAATTATAGAACAGAAAATCTCCAAAAAGATAAATCTACGCCCACATACGTCGTTCACCGGGCCGCCCTCACTCAATTCCCTTATATTCGTGTCAAGAAATAACAGATAAATTGTCAGACAGCGACATCTAGGGTTATCACTGTTCTAAGCATTACATAATACGCTATATAAATTTTAGATGACATTATTATTTAATTTGATAAGCGAGGAGGCTAATATATCAGCAAGAGGCCACATTACTACCTTCTCCTCTATTATTTATAATCTATATAGTTCTATATATGTCTACGTAATTCTTTACAGTAATTTTATATTTATACAGTAATATTTAATTTTATATAATACTTATTAGTAAAAATTAGACAGATTATTTGATTTATATGTAGATTTTACTGCTCAATGTTGTATTTTAAAAACCGACAAGAGTCAACCGACGTCGCGCAGTCTATCGAATAGTTGTTTAATACAGTACAGTTCTCACTTATAATTGTTAATAGAAATTGTTTTAATAAAATAGTATATACAAAAGTATTTGAAGACGACAGTAAGTTATTCTTATATTTATTTTGAAAAATTTATGTTTTCTTAAAGAAGATGTACCTTTAGATATATCTTTAGAATTTAGATATAATGCGTGGACTCTGAAAAACAAAGAAATTAAAAATACATGTTAAGTATAAAATTTATGAATAAATAAATTCCATTTTATAAACTATATTTAAATGTATTATAATAAATTCTAATTTGTCATATGTATATTCTCTTTTTTAGTTACTATTTGTATTAGCTTAAATAGTTAAATTATACGGGGAGTAATCCTCGATAAAGTGATTTAATACTAACAATAAGTACGTAACTAAGGGTTTCCGGGTTTCACACATGGCTGGCGCTAACGACACATGTAATCGACATACATGTCTGAAATTGTGCTTTTTTTATAGCTTGGACATCTGTCAACAATAACCAGTCGTAATACCAACACATATCGCAACGCAAAAATATTTTTTCTAACAATGAAGATGAATTTTGTGCCAAATAAACAGCATTTGCGGGAAGCTTTGCTTTTCTGCTTTAACTTGAAAAAAAAAAAATGTAGTTGAAGCACATCGTTTGCTTGAGGAGGCCTACGGCGAACATGCATCATCGAAAACTACCTGTGAAGATTGGTTTAAACGCTTCATAAGTGGCGATTTCGACACTGAGGACAAGGAGCGCTCCGGAAGACCAAAAACAATTGAGGACGTCGATCTGCAAGCGTTATTGGATGAAGATAATACGCAAACACAAGATCAACTTGCGGAGGCATTAAACATGACTCGCTAAGGTATTTCCAAACGTTTACATGCTATGGGAAAAATTCAAAAGGAAGGAAAATGGGTGCCGCATGAGTTGACTGAGAGACAGATGGAAAATCGAAGAGCCACTTCCGAAATTTTGCTTTTGCGGCATGAAAGAAAGAGTTTCCTGCATCGAACTGTTACTGGCGATGAGAAGTGGATATATTTCGAGAATTCCAAACGCAAAAAATTATGGCTTTCGCCTGGCGAAGCATCAACATCGACGGCACGGCCAAATCGCTTCGGAAAGAAGACAATGCTCTGCGTTTGGTGGGACCAGAAAAGAATCGTGTACTATGAGCTGCTGAAACCGGGCGAAACTGTCAATGGGCATCGCTATCGACAACAACTGATCAATTTGAACCATACATTGCTCGAAAAACGGTCAGAATGAGACACGAACGTGATATTGCAGCACGACAACGCTCCGTGCCATCGTACTTCCATCGTCCAGAACACCATCAAAACGCTGAAATGGGATCTGCTACCGCATCCGCCGTATTCGCCAGACCTGGCCCCTTCCGATTATCACTTGTTCCGGTCGATGACGTATGACTTGGCTGGGCTACACTTGGCAAATTTCGAAGAAGTGCAAAATTGGATGAATGGTTTCGGTCCAAAGACGCGTCGTTTTATCGTCACGGTATTTATGTATTGCCAGAGAGATGGCAAAAATGTGTAGCTAGTGAGGGATGATACTTTGAATAAACCATTTTTTGTATTTTTCTTGAAATTCTTAATTTTTCATTGATCAAAAAAACCCGGAAACTTAGTTGCGCACTAGTATATGCACTAGTATATGGTATACACTTTAAAACATGAATAACTTCACCTGATACCACAGCCATATGGCCTGGGACTTTCATCAATCGATAGGCTAACTCATCTGGCAAGATGGTAGCCAAAGACAGAGTGTTTTGGAGCACCTGTCTTTCCAATTCGCATTTCTGTATCATGATGTCGTGATACAAATTAGTCATCTGCAATCGGATACGTTTTTCAACATACACGAGCTTGGAATTCACATAATGGAATTCACGAATATATCCAAGTTGTCGATTGACGTAGGTGTTTTACTTTTAAAAATATTGCCTTTCTGTGTTTCAAAAATAAACAGTATAGGGTGTTTTGTGCCAAATATGGTGTATTCGCATAGGGTATGGGTACGGGTTTGAGTTAATGCAAAAGTAACATCTTGTGTGTTCAAAGTAAAAACAGTAATAAGTTAGGGTAGGACAGTTCCTTGCATTTTAGTAGCTAAACCTTCATATAAAACATATTGGTCGAATTGACAAGTAACTGAAGGCAAAGGTTGCCAAAATGTATAACCATTATTTCCATCAAGACAATTTCCGTCGCTCAGGGGGCACACAGTTGCAGAAGGTAGCATAATTCGTCAACTTTCTAAATGAATTGGCACGTAACCAGTGCGTAATGATAGTCTGATGTTGATCTGCACCACCGAATCCCAAGTCTCATAATAGTCAGAATATTGAGTACCACTGCAAGAACCGTCTATTCCAATTTGTCCGGTTAGAATGACACTTCGGTAATGAGTACCATTAGCCTTTAATCCACTATTATGTCAGATGCACCAATATGGATAAATCCTTCTTTATGCTTCTACAAACATTTATCACGATTAGTTTCTAATAAATATTCTGCTTGTCTATTATGTACGACTATGTGGGAGTGCATTCCACAATGATGTAACGGGTTATTTCTACTTTACATTGAACTATTTCAGTGTGTCCATAAGAAGATAGCTGTAACAATTGAATATACGTATCTGTGGTTACAGGTTTTTTGATCTTCAAATCACATTCTCTGACCGTTAACAACGAAATTGTTGTAGTGTTGAGGCAAGCTTCTCCACAATCATATGCGATAATGGCGTGTGTAAATGATTAGAGGAAGCAAACTTGAACCAATGGCGATGAGTCAATAAGCCTAAAATATAGAGATATTAATAATCATAATGACAATGTTGGATAAATATTTATACAGATGTATATACAGGGTGTCCCATCGCACTTGTACTAACGCTCGTGAGCAGGTAGGGCACAGTAAACTGAACAGAAAAGTCCTGTACCATTTTGCTAAATTCGCAATAATAAGCGAAATAGTTAATATTAAAGTTAGGCGAATAAGAGCGCGAGATACAAGGAGGCAAGTGCTCGAGCCACCTGAGCTAAGGCTTAGGACGAACGTGGATCTTCACGTCAAACTCTATCCGGAAAAAGATCCGCGTTCGCTGCGGCGATTGTCCTTTGTAGATCGCGTTTCCCATCGCTTCGTCGCACGGCCGACCGGCTTCTATCATCTTGCAATGGGTCTCTTCTCATCGCGCGCTTTTACTCGCACGGATTGACCTACCTTTTTAAATTAATTCCTTGTTAATTATTGCAAAAATAATAAAGTGGTAAAGGACTTTTCTATTTGATTTTACTTGTTCTACCTGCACACTTCGGCTTTTCTAAAATTTTTCAGACACCCTGTATATGTATATATATATATATATATATTTAATAATAATTCTAACTCTAGATACATTAATATAGTAGTAATAATAATATTTAGTTTCTCAATCCAGGAGTCCGGATCGCATAGTACATATAAATTCCAAACAACAGTTATGCTTTCCTTCATCCTGAATCAATCGAATGTGCGGATCGATGCAATTTCAATTTATCCATATGCACTACACGCGTTTTCCCTTTAAAGTTGATCTTTACATTATTTGTAGGTAAGATTTCCAATACTCGGTAAGGACCCAAATATTGATCAGCGAGTTTGCCCTTTTTTGGCTTCTTTAGCAGATAAATGTAAGATTCCAAAATGTTTAGGATTGATATTTTTATCATAGTAAAATTTATTTTTTTTCTTTGACTTTTCTAAATTATTACGTGCAATATCTCTAGTCATTCGTAAAGAATCATAAAGATCAGTTAGATAATCTAAATAAGTAGGGTAAATTTTTTCCTCTATTATCGGAATGGTAGAAGGGAGCCTTGGAGTTCTTCCGAAAACGAGAGAGAAAAGAGAATATCCTGTGCTTTCATGAGTTGAGGTGTTATAAGAAAACATAGCGGTAATTATATGATTATCCCAATCACAATCATGAGTATTAGATATTCTGTCAATACATGAGATCTTTCGATTGACCCATTGGATTGGGAATGATAAGCTGTGGTACGAAATTGTTTAATTTTGAATTTATTAGCCAATGTTTTCATAAGGGACGTAAAAAATGCGGGAGCTTGATCGGTTAACAAGACTCTAGGCGCTCCGTAAATGCAAATAAAATTTTTTAAAAGAGCGTCTGCTATAGTGAGAGAATCAGTTCGTTTTAAAGGGACCGCTATTGAGTATTTGGTGAGTAAGTCCTGGATAGTGAGGATATATATATTTCCTTCAAGAGTTACTGGCAAGGGACCCATCACATCCATGGAAATTTTTTCGAAGGCCGAACCCGGTGTCTGTTATGTGCATCGGTTGTTTAGTCTTTATGCAGGTCAATTTCTTTACTACACAATCTCTACAAACTTGGATATATTTTTGCACATCAATTTTCATATTAGGAAGTAATTTTGAAGTAATTTTGTCGTATTCGATTAAATGTCTTTATCACTCCCTTGTGTCCCCCTATTACAGCTGCATGTTTTTCATGTATTATTTATTGTCGTTCGTCTTCAGTGGGGCAATGAGTTAAAGGTTTACAAATAGTTATTAGAAGAGGTAGTTTTCTTAAATATCTTTCTAGTTGTTTTGAAATAAATTTCCATGGAACTTCATCAAAATTTTTGATTTTAGCGATGCTGAATGAATTTAATCCAAGTTCTTGGATCACATCTAATAGAGACTGAATACAGAGCTCAATATCCTCTGGAATAACCTTTTCGCGATCATTTAATTTTATAGGAAGAGCTATAAGAACCTTATTACCGATCCTGCTTACACAGGCTCTATTTAACATTAAGTCATCATATTTAGGCAATTTGTTTTCTCTCATATATTCGAAAGATCCCTGATCATGGTTCACCGTTTATTCTAATAAAAATTACATGATTATTTTTTCTAGAAAACAAAGGATCTTTAGTTTCTATAATATTAATTGTCGCATCCACCACATGGGTTCCACGACTATCAAAAGGCACAGTTTCTGAAGAGAGAGACTCCTCATCTCCCGAATCTATCTTTTTCAGAGAATGAGTTAGTATTAGTTCCTTCATTCATGCAATCAGCATACAAGGTTAATTGCGGAAAATCAGGTTTGATATGAGGGGATGTTAATAAAGCGTTCATATTGGATTATTTACCGAAGATACCAAATGAAGTATGGGGAATGCAGATTCTAATTGATTAGTACCTTCTTGAGTTATTTGACGAAGAGGCAATGGATGATTTAATGGGTTATTGTTATTTGGAATAGATATTATTTGTAAATCTGAAGGATTACGTGACAGTGCGTCTGCTACTTTGTTAATACTACCGGCTCTATATTGAATGTCATACGTGTATTCTGATAATTTTAGCCTCCATTTCTATAAGCGAGAAGTCGGGTCTTTAATGGAATGTAGCCATACCAATGGTCGGTGATCAGTAATGATTGTGAACTTTCGTCCGTATAAATACCTAAAATGAGAGATAGTATATATTATACAATAGAGAGATATTCTTTCTCAATGGTGGAATATTTTTTTTCGGCTTTATTTAGTATTCTTGATACATAAGCTATTGGCAAGGATTTGCCAATAGCTTACGTATCAAGGACTGAGGACACCTCCAATGGCATAGCCAGACGCATGTAATAAGGATCTGTGTTCCGTATTCAATACCACGGTTTAAGGTGGTACTGTGGTTTCGCGTTTGATTTTGACATCGATTGTTTGTTGGATGGTCTCACAAATTAAAGGCGCTGGTATTAGCATCCACGAATGTGATTTATTGAGCATTACACGAAATTGTCATAGAAATGTATGATATAGTTTATCGTGGTCGCACTCGCGTATTGAGACGACACTGTGTTTGTAGTGTAACTTCGCCTAGAGATTCACCCTGAGCCACCTTGTAGCAACGCCTAAAGGCCGTAGCCTTGAGCCACTCGTTGGCAACGCCTGGGGTGATCTTGGGTTACACAATCTTCGTATACGGTTTGGTTCTGACTGTCTCGACACTGTACGCTTTCGCCCATGTACACGATATCGCTTTCGTTCTTTTCCTGACTCGCGATCCCCCTTTCCCAGCCTTGACCGATCTTATCCCTACTCTTTCGTTGTTAAGAGAGGAAAAGTGGTCTATGATTGGAGGCATAAAAGGTCAGGGGACCGCATTGGTTGTCGTCGCGGTCACATGACCTTTCACGGAAAAGTACTGACTGAGGAAAGACAAGAGCCGGGTCAACGACCCGTATCCCTTAAATTGACGTCGCCAAATGTGATATGCATGTGTACATAGGTGAATGCGTTGCCGTGTGGTGTGTGTGGTCAGGACCGTCCGATTATTGCTTTATGGGTGTATCGTGCACGATTTTTATAGAGTTCTGTGGAACAATCTGTAGTAAGGATAAATGATTTGTCAAAGTCGGGATACTGTAGGATGAGCTCATTACAGAGGGCTTGTCGTAATGTGACAAAAGCATGTTCTTGAAGTTTGGTCCATAAAAGGAAAGGTCTGTCTTTTTCAGTAAGTCGGTCAGTGGTTTTGCGATTTTAGAGAATTGCGACACAAATCTTCTATAATAACCTGCAAGACCTAAAAATTACTTTATAGTCTTCTGATTATGAGACCGCGGAAAATTTTCTAAAGCGTCTATTTTATCAGGATCTGGTTTAACGCCATCTTTGCCAATCACGTGCTCTAAATAACGCACTTCATATTTCAAAAACTCACATTTGCTTGGCTGTAGTTGTAGATTTGCTTCACGTAATCTTTGCATAAATTATTAGTATTATCGATACTATTATAAATTAACAAGAAGTAACACTTTACGTCCGTAATTCAAAGTGGCGTTGCATTCTTTTAAAAATTCCAAACCTCCTTGGTACCGGAAAGTAATATTATCTGGGACAACGTAAAATTTTACAATTTTTTTCAATATTTCTATTGTAATAGATCCATAAGTTTTAATGGGAGTATGTGCTAGACTTCTTAAAGTAAGATTGTTCTCTGTATCTATTGGAGGATTATTTAGAGAACCGATTTTTATAAGATTCACAGAGGATCCTAAATCTATCATAAATTCACAAATATTATTAAATTTATCAGAGAAAATTTTGATACTCGGTAAAAGTGTCAATGTTTCACTGTTAAGAGATGTTGTTCTAATTTCATTGGATGCATTAAATTTTGAAGTAGCACAAGTTAAATACAGTATGGTAAGCTCTATTTTGTTTGATCTTGAAAATTTGGTGGGTAAATGGCATAGTTTTTCTACTCTTGAGTCGGGCGCGTCGATGTTGTAGCCATCTCTTGCTTCGCTCCCTGTTTTAGCGGACGGCCATCTGCGTTTCCCGAATCAGATTGAACGGCTTTATAAGCTAACTTTCGACAGCTACAAATATCATGTCCCGGGGATTTACAATATCGGTAACTCGGAGTATTAGGGCCAGGTTGACCCGGTATTAACGGTTTTATAAAAGCGCGGTACAGCGTCCGTAGGCCTTGTTGAAATTTGACGCGGAACGTTATCAGTTTCCGTAGCTACTTGAGCTGGAAGTGAATCAGCGCAATAAGTTTTGATTGGCGTAGTTAAACGCGCGGCGTATCGAGTCTCTCGCGCGGTTTCCACCTCTACTGCTTTAGAAATTCGTACAGCCCATTCAATCGTTTCGTCGAGATTACTTATTTGACGATGTTCAATGCGAGTAATTATATTCGATGGTAATCCGTTAATAAATGCATCAAGTACTTTGTTTTCAATTTCTTCAAAAAAATTCCTATCTATTCCTCCTCTAGTACGTCGATACGTATCTATTATAGCTGTGCGTAAGTCTTTAATTCGCCCGGCATATTTAAGAATGTTTTCTGTCGGTAATTTAAAAATGTTTGCTAGCTTGCCGCGATATTGCAATACTGTTTTATGCGAAGCAAAAATTATTTTAAGTTTATCGATCAAATCATCAACTGATATGCATCTCTTTCTAATTTATTTACTATTAACTGCACCAATGATGGTTCTTGATTAGGAGGTAATAAATGGCGCGCGCGCTCACAAGCACGAGAAAATTGGAAGATTGAAATTTTATATCCGTCATAATTAGGAATATTAGCAACGACGTCCTTTAATTTCAAAATCGGCGAAGGAGCGGGAGATTCAACAGGCATAGAATTTAATTTTTCATGAAATGCAGATAACCTTGCTGAAGGCTCGTTAATGCTTTTTTCTAGAAGTAGAACTTGTTCGGGTAATTTCTTTAATTGTATTAATTCAGCGTGCATTCAATTAAGCATTTGCATAAGAGAATTCGCGTCAATAGATCCGAATAAAGTTTTTTGTAAATCTTCTTCCTTTCTACGCACAGCGGCCTGTTCGCGAATTTGTCTTTTTCTTTCATCTAATTGCTTCTGTTTAATATCGTATTCCGCGTCGCTAAGTGCGGCGGAAGAATGTGATCGCGTAGAATGTGCCATATTAAATGAAAATCAGATATGAAATATCAAATCGCTCAGTTACCTTAGCTATCCCACTGCTGCCACCAATAAAGCTGTAACGTCTTGAGTTTCGATGTTCAGTACTCCGCTTAATTTTTCTGGTCAATCAATCTACATCGACTTTACTAGGGGATATCCGGAGTATAGTAACTGATCGATTAATAATTTTAATACTAATAATAATAATGAATGGAAAAATGATAATGATAATGAAAATAGAAGAATATAATAATATAATAATGATAATATAATAAAATATATAATAAAATAATAATGAATAAAATAATGATAGGATAATAATAATGAAAATGAAAATAATGAATAGTTAATTTTACCTAAATAAAGGGGGGAAAGTCCAGCCTCGACTTGGATTTTATGGAAGCGACCCGATGGTAGAAATTTGTGCAGGTTGGCTCAAAATTATTTTCCTCGGAAGGTATTAAAATCGCAACGCTGAATGACGCGCGAAATTTTAATTTATTTTTGGACTTCAACTTCCACGCGACAAATATTATAATACAGAACTCAGTGAACGCAATGAATAACTCAGTGAACGCAGTGAATATAAACTCAGTGAATGTAAAATTATAAGAACTCAGTGAACGCAGTGAATAACTCAGTGAATGTAAAAGTATAAGAACTCAGTGAACGCAGTGAATAACTCAGTAAATGTAAAAGTTAAGAACTCAGTGAACACAGTGAATAACTCAATGAATATAGAAGTATAAGATTTAGAGTCAAAACGTGGTCTCAGCACGGAGTTACTAATCGAACTGCACAGAGCGTCGCCCCGGCAAGATCCGCTGTTCGTCTCTTCTTTTAACGATCTTCTGTCCAACTTCTTGACGCGTACTGATGATCGACGATGATATAAAATCTTAGCACAAAATTATTATATTCTGAGTTAAACAATACAAAAGTAAAATAAAGGATACTTAAATACAAAATAATAGAGTGTAAATAATGAAATAAAAAATACTTAAACATTATAAAAAATACTTAAACATTATAAAAAATACTTAAACATTATAACATATAATAGTATTATTTTTAGTGATAGAATCGTGTGTGAAGCGACTATATTTCGCATTAATAAAAATTTGAAAACATTAGATTCAAGCTCATGTCCCACAGTGGGAGAAATCCGGAAAAAGTGGTCAAAAATAGTTTTTGAACATTTTTCTGAATATTTTTATTTTACATAATAACTATCAAAATCTCTTTCAGCACATCCCAAAGTATTTGAGACTGCAGTATAAACATATCAAGATATTGAAAATTTCCATGTAAATCTATGTGTGTAAAAATAGCATAATTTCGTGTTCTGTTTTTGTCTAAATAATTGATTAAGTTTGTGAGATTTTTAAGAATCAACTAAAGTAATTATTTTTTAAAATAATTTTAAATGCATTATATATTTACGTTTAAAATTCATTTAAAAAATCAAAAATTCAAATGCGTACATGGCTGTTTCTTTAATAATCCCTAAATACTGAGCTAATTTTAAGGCCTATAATAAAAAAGATCATATTTTCAACACATTTTTTATAATGATATGCAAAGATAGGCAACTTGTATTTTATATAAAACTCTTTCTTAAGATCTTTTGTAAGAGTTAGTGAAAACCCCGTTTGCAGATATTTGCAGATGTAAATTTTACGAATATAAGAAGCGACCATTTCGTAACCTGTGGATGACGCGGCGCGGCGCGGCGCGGGCATTAACTACTTCTGCCCGGCCCGCTAGGTGGTACAGATTTTTGTAGTTGAAATTGGACTTTGTTTGGTACAATAAGCATACGATCTTTAAAAAACATATCTGCGTTTATGCGAGTTGCTGTCATTATCGTGGTCGTTTGCTGAATTTTATAAAAACGAATTAAAAGTTGATAATACATTAGTGGTCCTTTGTAGCTTTGTGCTTAACGACTAGATTGTCTAATAGTCTAATCTGTCTAGTAGGTTAATTATGTTAATTGTGTAGCTCACGTCCAGGGACGCGTCCCTGGAATAAGTGGTAAAACAGAGAGAAGAGAATTGGACGACGTTACATATGTATATCAGTGTAACGTCGTTTAATTCTCTCCTCTCTGCCTTACCATATCATTCATTCCAGGGATGCGAGTTTGAACCTAATTTTTAAATTTTAAATAATACAAAATAGTTGCTTTACGATATTCTATCACTGCGAATAATATTATTATATTTCATAATGTTAAGTTTTATTTCATTATTTACATATCGTACTTAAGTATTTTTTATTTTTTTATTTTCGTATTGTTTAACTTAGGATATAGTAATCTAGTAATCTAAGATTTTGTATCGTTGCAATCGTAATAATTAATATTTGTCGCAAGAGGCTTCATCGATCGACGCCACAACGGAGACACATCAAGCGTCACGTATCATCGCCCCTTATCAATCAAATACCACTAGGACAAAGAAGATCGTCAAAAAGGGAGACGAACAACGGATCTCGCCGACGACGCTCCGCGCAGTTCGTTTAGTGACTTCGTGCCGAGACCACGTTTAAATTCTGAGCTTATACTTTATTATAGTCACTGGCTACGTTTACATCGTGGACTTGATACGCGTATCAAATAGTAAATAACTAGTACATTGATTCAGCTATTGGCTGATCAGCTCAAATATACTACTTGATACGCGTATCAAGTGCTCGATGTAAACTAGGCCACTGTTTATTATAGTTCACTGAGTTTTATATTTTTATTATATTCACTGCGTTCACTGAGTTTTATAATAAATTTATCCATTTTCATTATTACTAGTGTTAGAGTCATTAATCGATTAGTTACCAATTTCCGAACATCCCCTGGTAAAGTCGATGTAGATCGACTGACCGGAAAAATAAAACGGAGCAGAACGTCGAAACACCAGACGTTACATCAGAAAGAGATTGCTACTTGATATTGGCTAAACTAGAAATTTTTAATACCAACAGTGAATATCGAAATCGGTATTATCGATTAGCATCGACTAATATTATCGATGTGATAAGGAAGAAGGCGAATTGGCTAAACCTTCGTCCAGTGATAAACGTTCTATGGAACATTTCTTCACCCCTCATCGCGGCCGCTCTTGACAACACTTTACGATGACTAAGAAAACGGAGTTTTTTAATTTTAAATTCGTCAAAATCTAACTTTATATCGCACTTTCTCCGCTCGTAGAGCATATAGGAGAAAAATAAAAATACTTTTTTATGCAAATTAATAAAAAAAACTCCATTGAACTTACTTAGAAGTTGATCGGATCAGCCATTAATAAGATATAATAATTGAAGAGTCTTTCAAAATTTTGTACTGCGTAAAAGATGCTCGATTGTGTCGCGCTGTACACGCCGCGTATACTTGGCGCGAGACATTACTGTGTCTCTTGATGTAATCAATTCAATATTTTTAACATAAATAAAAATATAAATATTGCTTTATTACAATAATTATCATAATATTGTATTGTACAACAGAAAAGTTAAATAATAATTTACGGATAACTTTTACGGCTAAGCTTTACTTTTTGACAATGTGAACGAAACGTATGGGCTTAATTTAATTATTTGTACTGGGGTCATGCAACTAAACCGAAACTAACTGACTTAAATATTAGTTCACATTCAAACAATATGTATATTAACATTTATATTTAGTAAAGACATCGGTCATTAGTAACATACACTCCGTGACACCGTTTGAATGTAACGGCAGTGCAAAATGGGTAGAAAATGCGATTGGATATGGAAACATATAAGTGAATATGGTAAAGGTGCGAAATGCAAAAATGTGATAAAATTTATCAGCATATTACAAATTTTGGTAGTATAAAAGCACATTTATTTCGTGCTCACGGAATTTATGACAAGAAAGACAACTTAAAATGGATAAACAACACTCGGCATAACATTTGGCAATATTTCTCAAAACAAAATGGATATGTTGCACAATGCAACGTTGACGATTGTAAAAGAATTATTAAGAGTGCGTATTACAGAAATAACTTAATGAAGCATCTGGAAAGATTACATGAAGACATAGTAAAAACAAAACGAGAAGAAATTACTTGTATTTGGCTGTCGCCACATTTCAGACTCACAAGTAACCCTACCCAAGTGTAAATCACCGATTTTTCTGCAACTTGGCATGGTATTAAAACATCGAAAAATATTTGACACGTATTTTTTTATATCGGCCCGTTTTGCATTTTAAGGGTAGAAAACACCCTTTTTCAATAAAAGGGGATGAAATAAATATCTCAAAAAGTACTTATTATATTTTCATGAAACCTGTTACTCGGGGGTTTTCGAGGTCGCTGATTACGAAAATGATGTCAGATTTTCAAAATTCAAAATGGCGGATCCAATATAGCGGACAAAAAACTAAAAATCAATCGAACTTTCATGAAATTTGTCACTCGGTGGTTCTAGAGATCGCTGATTACGAAAATCATGTCAGATTTTCAAAATTCAAAGTGGCTGATCCAATATGGCGGACGAAAGATTAAAAATCAATCGAATTTACTTGGAATTCATTATTCAAGGGTTATCGGGGTCGCTGATTACGAAAATGATATCAGAGTTTCAAAATTCAAAATAGCAAATCCAGTATGGCAGACGGAAAAACTAAAAAATAATCCAATTTGTTTGAAACGTATTAAGGAGGGTTGATACCCTAAAATCTGTTCATCGACAAATATTTTTTTTATAATGCATTTGCGCACTTAAATATCATTTCTAACGAGATTGCTGAAAGGATAGAGGCCCCTTTTTGAAAAAAAAAAACTGTTAAACCAGCATTACTGTTTTTTTTTCATTATATGTTTAATAAATAAAAGTTACAAACTAAATTTGGGGAATTTAATTCAGAGAATTTGTAGAGAATCAAATTCTTAAGAAATTCAGCAAACTTTCATTGAAATTCGTTAATTATTAAAAATGTTAACATTTTTTTAAAGAAGAAAATTTCAGTAGTAAATAAAAAGTATTAATAGAATGAATTTTGGCGATTTAATATTTTTTTTCAGGAAAAAGAGACCTTTTTCCCTTCATCCCCTTCATCGTTAAAAGTGATTTATTGCTATGTGTTTCAAGTCACGAATGAAATTATTTGAAGGATGCAATTTGATTGATTTTTAATTTTTTTATCCGCCATATTGGATCAGCCACTTTGAATTTTGAAAATCTGACATGATTTTCGTAATCAGCGATCTCTAGAACCACCGAGTGACAAATTTCATGAAAGTTTGATTGATTTTTAGTTTTTTGTCCGCCATATTGGATCCGCCATTTTGAATTTTGAAAATCTGACATCATTTTCGTAATCAGCGACCTCGAAAACCCCCGAGTAACAGGTTTCATGAAAATATAATAAGTACTTTTTGAGATATTTATTTCATCCCCTTTTATTGAAAAAGGGTGTTTTCTACCCTTAAAATGCAAAACGGGCCGATATAAAAAAATACGTGTCAAATATTTTTCGATGTTTTAATACCATGCCAAGTTGCAGAAAAATCGGTGATTTACACTTGGGTAGGGTTACTTGTCAGAGATTCATATGCAACTTGCAAACATTGCGTTAGCACGAATATTAATATATTTCGAGGAATAGAAGCTTTGAGATCTCATTTGGATAGAAATCATAATATAAATAAAGATGAAAGAAATTCCGGATCCCATGATAACATACTTAGGAAATCTCTTGGAAATCAAGAAGGTCAACAGAGGTAAGTGTCTCAGATCAATCTTTCATATATCCTGAATTATTACTATAATTTATTGTGCACAAATAATATATAAAAAATTGTATATCTAACTTTTAAAAATATAAAAATTATTTTAATTATAGTCTAATGTTACAACAATCTGTAGATACAGAAAATTATGCTGGTCCTAGTTTTGATTATAATAATACATCTAGGCAATCTCTTGGAAACCAAGAAGGTCAACAAGAGTAAATGTCTCAGATATTAGTTCTTTATTCATTCTGAATTATTAATATATTAAAAAGATAATCTTTTCTTCGCCAGTGGTTAAAAATTAAATAAAAAGACAATTGTTGATAGCAACCTGGCAATATTGATTGCTTTATTAGCAATCGTTACGTTTTATCCCTTGGTTTGGGTCTTCTTCAGACAAATATTACAGTTCAACAGCACATGTATACTATAAAGAACGGAAATTACAAATATTAAATTACGTTACATTTTTACAGTTTTACATTTTACAACTTGCAACTTACAATTACGTTGTGTGTCGAAAGGAGTCTATGTATAAAACAGTTGAAAAGAGTGCGGTGTCAATACGTAAGACACAGAATGTCCGTCTTAAATCCATGACGGCAAATTCAAGACTGAGCAATGTAACGTTCTCGCACATTCTACGTTCTTAACAAACCAAGACAAAGTAAAACGTCAACAGAAGATCACGTTTATCGATATGCTCAAGACGATCCACGGATGGATTACAATTATTTATATAAAAATGTAACGTGATCTAATATTTGTAATTTCCGTTTCTTATAGTATACATGTGCTGTTGAACTGTAATATTTGTCTGAAGAAGACCCAAATTAAGGGTCGAAACGTAACGATTGCTAATAAAGCTATCAATATTGCCAGATTGCTGTCAACAATTGTCTTTTTATTTGATTATTAATATATTTTATTATGTGTAACAAATATATAACAATGTTATGTGTTAGCAATAAAAATATGTACTTCACATTTATATTTATATTAGAGAAACCATAGAAATTTCAGTCCTAATGTTAAACGTATGTCTTTTATAAATCTAATGATTATTCAAGTGGAACACTGTTATTTGAACATATTTATATCAAGTTTGTTAATTCAAATATGCTGACATTTATCTTTAACTACATTTTAACAACTAGATATTCTCACATGCGTGTGAGTAACTGTGCATGTATTAAGTATTTTAAATAATTGTGTTTGGAAATGTGAAAAATAAGACTCCCTTTTCAATAATCAATCATATATGTATATGATTGCAATACGATTTTGTAATTCTATGTTAGTTCTGAATTTTTAATCTCTCTGTGCAGGTCAGTGGACAATTACAATCAACAGTCAAGTTCTGAATATAAAAGAATGTCGGAGTATTTGTTAGAAATACACAGATTATCTATAATGACATTCAAGACAGTATAGTCTTGATGAAAGATTTGGAATATATCACTTTCTGATTTGAAATGTATTACTTAATATATACTTGACGAGGAATTATACGTTTGATTTTGTTACTTAACGTTAATGTTTCATAACGATTTAACATCAATCTTCTTTCGAATATAAGTGACTGATTGTTTTATTAACTATTTAATTTTATTAAAATAGTTTTATTACTAATTTAAATAGCATCTAAAATTATATAAACTATCTTAATTTTAATATACTAGTTTATTTATGTACTTTATGGAACGTTATATAAACAAATGTTATATAAACAAAAGGATTAGTGCTGTAACGAATATATGTGTATTAAAATTATAGAATATATCATCATAATACTGACATTATTCAAAATAATTGTTGTCCACTTACAAGTCAAATTCTGGTGTTTAAATTATTTGGATAATTTAAATAATATATATAGTTTTCTAATATTAAGATTTATATATGTATATTTATAATTCTTCAATCTGTATTTAATATCTATTTTATGTGTAAGAAATTATTATAGAGTTTGAAAACATAATCTTTAAACAAACTTCAATTTTTTAATTTATGAATATTTAAATATAATAACCAATAAATATATAAGTACACAATACACACACACACAATAGACACAGACAGACGCACGCACGTGACGCACGCACGCATCGCGCACGCGCACGCACGCACGCACGCGCACGCACGCACGCACGCACGCACGCACGCACGCACGCACGCACACACACATTATATATAATATGTCAAATAATGTTTCCCCTTTTAGAATTTGCGAACAATTCTAATAATAATCAATAAGTAAATAACATGTCATTTTAATCAGACTGGATCTTAAGTGTTTAATATTATTATTCGTGTGAATTTATGTACATTTACGTCTTAAATAAATATGCGCTGTTACTAATTTAAGGGGTTGCTGGAATGATATAGCAATTATCGACATTTACGTTCATTCAAGTACTTCTAATCAGTTGCTTTGCAGAATTGAAAATCCTTTTACACGGTTAAAGTACATACATACACAAATAAAGTATGAAGCAATCAATTAAAGATTAAGAACAAAAAAAATTAAAAAATTAAATTTGGTATTGCACTTTCTTGTACCTAGAGATGTTAGCTCATGGAATTGTTCGCTTATACATATACATTATGTAAGTATTATATAATACATTATATGTATAGCTTATGTATACAAAATCGAAAGTTTAACACAAATTGGAATATATTAAAGAACATTACTGAATCAGAGCTAAGATTGAAAACCTAATAAAAAAGAACGGATTTTTTGTTCGGATTTTATTCATTATATACATATTATGTAGTTTTATTTATATAGCGTAGGTGCAGAATGGTAAGCAGAGCAATAATAATGTATGACAATAGGCACGGGATTTCCAAAGAGAAAGAAAGAGAGAATGAGCGCTGCAATCTATTTGACAAGGACAGATAATTTTGACATCCAAAAATGATTTGTTTTCTTACTTCTTTTTACTCTTACATCTACCTTTATTTTGTGTACACTAGCTTTGATTTTCATCACCAACAGTCACGAGAACATAATAAATTATGTCTAGAGACAAACGATAATGCAGGAAACGGAATTAACAATTTTGGTAAGTTATCGACATTTTTAGTTCCGTTCAGATAATGACGTTTTACCGCCACAGTTGATAGTCCCTCCAGCATTTCTTTCCCATATATAATACTCTAAATTTTACAAATGTATTATTTTTTAGCTCTCTCAATTCCTATAGTCTATCTATAATATTAAAATATCCACAGCGGCAAATATAGAGATCCAACAACTCGTTTGTTGGTTATTTTCTTTTATCGGCCATGACGTAATTATAAATAAGTGGATAAGTAAACCTATCTATATTTACAACGGTGAATATACTATCTCTTTCTATTCCACTTATGGTATATTAGATTTATTTATATTTGTGAAATATACAATGGAAAGTCGACACATTGGCATTAATTTAATGTGCATAAGTCAAATGTTATAATTAAAAATTATAATTTAAAAATGTCAATACATAATAATAAAGTAAGAAACTTTCTCAATTTTATTTGGCAAAGTATTTATTGCAAAATAAAATTAGTAACATTTTTTTTAAGATAAGACTTTAGATATGTTAAAATCATATATATGTTGTATATATATTTTATGTATATATATTTGTATATGTATATATATTTGTGTATGTATATATAAATTAAATTATATATATTACTAATATATATTTTAATTAAATTAATTTTTTTCTTAATAAAGACAAACAATAAAAATTTTAACTATATAATGCTAAAAAACTTTATATTAGAACATTTTTTAATAATATGTGTATCGTTATAAATGTTGCAATTAAGAAAGAATGGTAAACTTGATAAATTGTAACACTTGATTTTATTAAGAAAGTTTCAAAATAATTAATAAATTATATGAATTATAATATGATATGAATTATATATATGATATGCTGTGTATAAATGAATGAAGTACAGAGTTTACTATTTGTAAATACAAAATAAGAACTAAATTCCCACAGAAAGTTGAAATTAATTAGCCTTATTCTGTTCTTATTTTGTGCGGATATCGAGAAAAATATAACTGCATTTAACAGAAAACATTTAGTGATTTTATTTGAATATTACAATGCTTATGTTTTATTCTTAATTTTACTTGATTTAATGAAAAATAGCAAGTTAGATAATACATTATTTTAATATGTTTTTGAAGTGTATTTTAATTACATGGTTTTGAAGTATGCATCGTTACTGTTTGAAAAATCAATTTTTTTTCTATAAAAACTATAAAGCTATAAAACTTTATGTAAATAAATCATTATAATTATTACAGGTTTCATACAGTTTTTGTAAAAGAATTGATTTTTGTTTAAATAGTAATAATGTACACTTTAAAAACATATATACATATTACATATATGTTAGAATATCTGATTTTTGCTATTTTTTATCAAATCAAATAAAATTAAGTAAAAATGTTCCATTATAAGTACAGAACAGTACAGTTTTCCACAGTACAGAACAGCACTAAACAAAACCATCAAATGTTGCCCATTAAACACAATTTTATTTTTCACTATATCCGTATGTGTTACAAAATAAGAGTTAATTAATTTCAATAACTTCCCTAACATTCTGCATATATATATGTATAGTACTGGACAAAATAAATCATACATCTTTCAACAAATTGAATTCGTTAATGTAACTATTTTAAAAAAATAACAGTAACAAATTAAATTTATTGAAAGGTGTATAATTTATTTTATCCAGTACTAAATAGATATAAATTTGATTTGTTACTGTTACTATTTTTTAAAAATAATAGTTACATTAACGAATTCAATTTGTTGAAAGATGTATGATTTATTTTGTTCAGTACTGTATGTTACTTTAAAGTCGAATAATAGTTGATTTAATTATACATATACATATTGCTGATGTCAAGAGCAATTTAATTTACAGAAATTTCCTTTATAAATTACTATGATTCAAATAGTTGATTTAATTATATATATTGCTGACATCACACACACAAGAGCAATTTAATTTATGGAAATTTCCTTTATAAATTACTATATTTGGAAGACAATCTTCAAATTGAGCAAAACAGCTGCAATAAAATTCAATTTAAATTGTTAATATGTTTGGTTACTAGCAATATATACATTAATATTTATAATATTAAAAATTAAAATAAAATTTTTTTATTGATTACATTACAATATGAATAAAGTGAAAGTAATTAGAGATTACTTAAAATGTAAAATAAGATCTAAAAAATAATTTGAAAAAAAAGAATTACTTCGGAGTTACTAGTCTAGAACTTACTAATAGAGTTACTAGTAGAAATACGAAAAAAGGCAATTTAGAAATAAATAAATAAGTATTTAATTAAAAATTTATTAGTCTAAAATATAATTACATGTTTAGTAAACAAACTAACATTTTAGAAACAAATTCAAATAAATCAGTTTTTAAAATTATAACATAAGATAAAATAATTAAAAACTTATCATTAACAAAACTGATTGTAACATCTCATTAATTTTAACTATAACAAGACAAATTATAAAGATTTTTATAAAACAAAGTTTTATGAAAATCTTGATATTGGGAGAAATAAATATACCAAAACTATTTAGAAAGTAATACTGTAAAAATTCTATTGAACGGATTGTAACTATAAAAAAATGTAGCAAATTATGTATACATATATATGCACTTAAATATATTTGACATCTCCAAAGGAGAGCAAAAGCATTCAAATCCTGCGAAGGCTTTAAAACGACCCTGACTCCAACGCGTGAAAGATGCATCGTTGCATTTCGCAGCGCGGGTGGCCTTGCCACGATTGGCCCGGCCGCACCGGTGCATCGCGCACAGCTCGCGCACCGCAGTGCATGGCTGCAGTCGAGTCATTATGCAGGTACTGCTGCCTGTCGCTTCAGCTCGCCCGCGACCGCAGACCGAAGTTGAGTGTTGACTGTCGTCGGTGTTGACTCCCAGTGCACTTGCATCCCGATGCGATCTCTGCACTCGTCTCGTCGCCACGTTGCACCGGTGAACCGCCGAATCTATTATATCACACTGAATGTGATTTCCGGCGTATATAACAAAACGACGAGACTACCGTTCCGCCCTGTCGCTGGATCGTGTCTCGCTCTCTTCGTTACGCTCATTAATCTTTCGAGCATATCAGCTACACACAGAGTGCTTCTTTTATCTTAATTATAACAACTATTTTATTTTTTACTTAAATTGAAATGTTATTTTCTTACTTTATATGTGTAAAATATTATGAAATATTATCTTGTAACAATAATTATTTTATCTATGGCATTAAATCTATGGCAGTCACTGTAGTTTTATTATTTGTTCAGATCTTAATGACATATTTTCGTCAGTTAAAAATAATAAGAAAACTCTGTTTTTGGACAAATAGATTGAATTAATGCATAAAATTGTAATAATGAGTTTAATTAGAATTGATGATGTTTATTTTAATTTTATTTTTAAAAGAATCTTAACAGATTTTTGGTAGAGATTTAGCACTCTTAGCGTTTGTTTAATTCTAAGTTTATTTACATAGGAAAAATACACGCGAGAGAAATGTTGATGCTAATAAAATATTTAATAATAAAATATTTAACTTTAAATGCACCGTAAGAAAATTGAGACCAAAGACCTCAACTGATTGTGAGCTGTGTCTTCAATATATCGCTTATTTAATAGCTCAAATATTTTATCTACTATTTTCACAAGCTATTTCAAGCTATTTTTACCGACAAACTTCGCGAATCCATAAATCTCGATACACAGCAATTACTTCCAGTTTAAATCACAACGTCGCGATGCAGCTGGCCATTTCCGAGGGCTATTATGCGGCTAGCTTACGATTCACAACTTTGTCGTGGGTGCCAATCGATCGTGTTTCTCGAATTGCAAACGATTCACGCTAAATTCGAAGGACTCACCCAAAGACTTTTAGCACATGAACATTCTATTGAAGAAACTCACTTTGACGAGGCCAACAAACCTAAGCAAACAAAGTCAAGGACGATCACGTTAAGATACTCTTTTTTATCGATCATTATTAAAGATAGGCTCGATAAAGAAAGCGAGAGAGAGAGAGAGAGAGGGGGGGGCTCTACAGGACTCGGATTTTTGGAAGATTAAACTTGAAAAAATTAGTCGAACAATTTAGGTAAAACTATAGCCTTTAGTGGATAAGATCGATCTTTATTTAACTCATTACAAGAAGAAGTTATAACGTATCCAAAAGATAAGGTATTAAAATATTTGAGAACTTTATTAAATAAGTCAAATTATTTATATTATTTATATCATTTAATATAAAGTCTTCTATTATTCTCATCATGCAATAATTTGCTATATTATTATATTTATAGATTATTATATTTATTACATTATTATATCTGAATTTTAATATATTACCACAATTCTTTTAAAGAAACTTTATTAGTCTCTAATTTTTATAAAGATTTATTGGAAAATTACTTTTTGTTAATTTTGTTAATAACAGAAGATTTATAATTAGTATTTATAATTAATATTTATTATTATTATATAGTATTTATTATATTATATAATATTTATTATATAGATTATACTAATTTACTTATTATTAATAATTAATAATTAATAAAAAGTAAAATGGGATCGACATCAAACAAATAATGTATAGAATATTTCATTTTTTATTTGAGCTAATAACTTAATAATAATAATAATAATATTTTTGTATATTGTACTTTTATCAATTCAAGTGTTTGGATTTACTGTTTCAATGGAGTTCTATACAATTTATAGAAATATTAGTATTATTATTAGGCTACCAAGATCCACTTTGGACCAAAAATGGCATATTCTACAATTAATATTTATTGTATTATTAATGAGATTAATTTCACAATAATAAAATTAAAAATTTATTTAATTAAATTTATTCAAGATTTTGCCGTATATTCTATATTAATTTTAAAATATTTATTGTTGTACATTAGTCTTTAAAATTTATGAAATTAAAAAATGTTTGATAAAGAAATGTGTACTTCCACTTATTTCTTTCCTAGGTTTAATAAATAAGGTTTTAGCTGATGTCATTACGTTATTATAATATTGAGGACATATTTCGAAATTTATAAGAAGATTAAAATAAGGATTATATATAGCTTGAATTTGTAAAAAGAGTTAAAAAAGTAAAGTATTTACATCTTTGTTTATTTATATATATATATATATATATATATATATATATATATATAAATAGTTGAGAATAGTTTTCTATTTATAATAAATCACTCGTTAGTAACAGTCTTAAGCGTGTCTATCATTCCGCAATATCAACGCAATAATCCGCTTATACCGCTGATTAGCGGGATTCCACTAATAATCATTACGCAAGCACATGCCGAACCACGTTACAAATTGTCATTAAGGTAGCCAAAGTGTAATTACATGATTAAATTTTCCGTGTAAATTGGACTCAATAAATAAATTCCGCGTTACTTTCCAATGCATTATTTTGTTCTTCTGATTAAATAACTTTTCAATCTCATAACACGGTAACTTTAATTTATATTTATCTCCTCGACGTTATTACATACTGATATCACCGTTCGATCAATTACCTGATTATTTATCGACGGTTTATTAATGTACAATAGTTTGATCATCTAAACTATTTCGAGAATGTAAAAAAAGATTTAAAACCTAAAAGATCATTCTGAATTCAAAGTAAAATTATCTAAAGTAAGTAAATTATAGAAATAAGTTTTTGTTGTTAGACAAGTGTATCATTAATAGTAAATTAATCCATGTAATTTAATGTAATTTTTTGTAATGTGTTAGTTGTAAATCATGCTGTCTTCTGTACGAAATCATATTCACAAAATCATAATTTAGTTTGCTCTCTATCTATCTATCTATCTATCCATCTATCTATTTATATATCTAACCTCTCGTTTACTCACTCTCACTCATTTATTAGCAGTATCATGAAATTAATAAAATTAATTTCTAAATCTAATATTAATGTTACTTTATAATAAAACTATAATGCAAACAGATTTGAATTTGACCTGTAGTTCTTTGAATCATTTGCAACAACCAGTATACGAAGCAACAACATGCATGGCTGACCTCTCGTACGGCCTTTAACTTCGTCCGAAGTGACCGATCGAAGCACTTGGCCGACGCTATAAATACACATCGGGTATTCGCGAGCGCTAGATAAATCACCGAACTTGAGGAGCGTCTCTTGTGGCTCAGGGCGCACGATCGCGGTTGCGTGACCGCCGGCTCCCTGACCTTTAGAATTTCTTTCACAAATCCTATTTGCACTCTCAGTGACGTTGCGGTTGCCGAAATAAATTCGCGTAAACTCGCGCAAACTATTGTTTCATCACGCTAATTCTATACGCTCTACTGCCATACTGCATGTCGATCGCGCATTCTTCTCCGCGATGGTAATAATTAACTTTCTTAAATATAAAATAAAATAAATTTGGTAGTGACCTGATTAGTTTGAAATTGCAGCAAGATGATCGTATAGACTACTTTAAATTGAACAAAAAATTATAATCGAATGATATGATATATGTAATTGGGATTTATTAAATTTGTATTTGGGACACTTTCCATTTATTTCCATCGCCTCTATTTGGAGCATTTACTCCCAATTAGCTCTTAGTTTTACTTATTTTTATAATTATATTTATATAATTATTGTTTCTAGCGAACGATAATTTTTTGTTAAGAAAAAACAAATTACGAAAGCACTCATTCAGTACTCTAAGACTCGGATTAGCAGAAGAGTTTATATTAATAACGAGAATAGTACAATTTTGGAAAATTATAAAAATGTTTAAGAACTCCATTTGATGAATAAAGAAGATTAGACATAAGGTTAGATATAAAAGAGAGATCTTTCTTTATAAATTACAAAGATATATACTTTATGATATGAATACTTTACTTTATATATATTTTTTTGTATAAATATTAGACTTTAGAAATAACATTTCTTTATTACTTTATCACTAAAACTAGTTCAATTTTTGACAAATTTTTTTATTTTAAGAAATTTAAATTACATAAAACGGTAAACTTACTATTTATTATTGTAAGGAACACAATATGATAACATCATGGTTTTTTCTGCCAATCTACCAATAGTCATGCAAGAAATCATATTAAAAATGCAAATGTAAGTTTAGTTTGCAAATTTCTTTTGTTAACCACTAAGAGTTAACGAGGTTTACATGGGTATCACATTTCGCTATTGCGGCGATTTGTCGGGTACATGATAAACTTTTACTACTGACAAGAATGACGCTCGTCTCATTAAGTAGACGCTCGTTCTACTGCCGCAGGTGTTTGACTCGTGAGATACTTGCACTACTTGCTGATGCAAGGTTAGTTGCATCTCTACTTGTTCCACTTGAAAGGAATATCATCAACAAGAATATATTGTTGGTTCTTTTCGACAAGTTTGCATCATACACGTAGTATACATGTAGTCTTCCTATCCCAAGGATATACATATACCCCTAGTCATATATACTATTATATAAGTCAAACTTAAGAAGAATGTTAGAGTTTTGGTATTCTACGAATTCAAGTAGCAATCACTGCTGCAAATACTTTTTAGTTTATTTAATTGTAAATAAATTTTATTTTTAAAAATTTGATTTTCTCATATATGCGTCCTTGCGTGTATGAGACTAAACAGTAAAGATATTTTACATTAAATACTAAAAAGTTATGGAAGAAATAATGATACTCAATTAATTTCATTTTTATTTGAGACAGTTTTCTAAAAAATTCTTTAGTGAGATAATGCATAATGGGAACAAAGGAAAAATGAGCAGTTTTGAACAGTTAGTATATTCAGAGTATTCAAATACGACGTTAATAGCATTATGTCATACAAAGTATTGAACCTGAAACGATTGCAATCAAATGAAGAACAGGAATCGATGTGACGTGATCCATCAGCACTTCAGCACTCAACTAATCAAACAATTACGATCTAGCAATTAAACTTAGTTAATATCACATGCCAATATTAGTTCAATCGCGTTTAATGGACGTAACTGAATTACGATTGCGCGCGTCCTTTTACATTATGATGGAAAACAAAGCGCAACCTGACCAGAATTACAGATTTTATATAGTTACATTATGCATCGAGTAGTGATTCGATTGTATAACATGTTTAGAAGCAAATATAAAGTGGTCTACATATTTTTATATACACTTATATACACTTATACTTTTATATACACTTACACACATATATGCATTTCTTTTTATTCATTTCAAAGATATGATCAGCTTTACATAACAAACAATTCGATTTTATGTCATCTCACAAACTTTTAGTATCCAATTATAAATAATTATACAGTTACCTCTTTATTAATAGTTTTAAACATTAATAGTTTTACTTTTAAATTTACATTTACAGAGTGAATTGTAAAAAAGTTTACACGATTTAAAAATGATATATTATTGCAAGGACAAATAATGTAATAAAAGCATAACGCTCGCGGGTTAATTTCACACTCATCGATCGAAAGAGGACGGAATAAAAACTGGAACGCGCGACCGAAAAAGTTGTACCGCGAATTCGGATTCCGTCAATTTTGTAGCCGCGGGATAGAAAATTGTCGATAGTCGAATCTGTGGCAAAATAATATATTGCGCGTATACATTCAACGCTAGTTAATTTTGGTATTTCGGTTATACCGATTTTTTGTTGATTGATGTGAGCAATGGTATTTAATTAAATTTATATGCACAATATACAAAGATATGTTGTCTTGTGCGATAATGTCATCTGTGTCAAAAATTGATCAAAGGAAATGTATAATAAAAAGATCTTTATTTTCCTTATGCAATGCTATTAATATTTAATGTTTACTTAATTTTTCATTTTTTTACTTGTTATCACATATTTTTGTATAAACTTAAATATGTGTCAAGTATAAGAAAATATTGGTAACAGAATTTTTTAACTTTTAGAAGTATATTTTTAGCTTTAAAAGAAATTATTTTAATAATAAAAAATAATTTTTAATTAAATGAGACATTGCCTGTCCATATAAATATTATTTGTTTTAAAAAATTTGATACAAATTTTAAACATTTGAAATAGATTTTTTAAATTCTCCTTATAAAATGTCTATAATTAGCAGAATTTTGATTATAGCAAAAAGATATTGTATAAATAAATTCTTTGAAATATTCTCTTATTTATATTAAATTTTTTAAATTACTTTATTAGAATTTATCTAAAATATTTATAGGTTTGACTTGAAAATTATGGTTTAAATTGTATTAATTAATAATTGGTAATTAGTATTAGTTATATTAGTTTTATTATTAGTAATTAGTTATTAGTTATTTTATAAAGTAGATATTTGTATTAACTTTTTATAACAATATAAAGAGAATCCAGAGTCACCTGTATTTTATATTATTTGGGGAATGTAATATCAAATACTTTGATATCATAAATTTACAACAATATCTGGAATGCAGTATCGAATGCCAAGTATTGGCGCGCTTGTTATGTTGAACAAAAACATTTACAATTTGCCATAAAATGCAACTCTGAGACACTCGCACACATTTATGATAATTAACTGTTTTCGTTTCCGTTGATTTCATTGCCATAGAAACCTTTTTCATCGTCGACGCTGCTCATATTGTAAGTAAAGTAACGATGTTGTTTGCAGAAAGTATTTAACAGTCATCGGTGTTTGCGGTATTTGATGCCAAACGAGTGAAGGTATCAATACCTCGTTATATTTAAACATCCTCCAGTCCAGTTATGACCGTAGTAGAGCTCGCCGCGCCGGCGGGCACTTCCGCGTAACCGACCTCGACAAGCCGGGGCAAAACGAGGTCAGGAACGGTGCATACAACGCTGAAGGGTCGCGCGTTCGTTTCGTGGTGCGGTGCGGCGGCAGCCTAGCTGCTGCTAGCCGGGGGTAGTTCGCTCGGAGTCGCTCGGCTCGATTCGACGCGACGACGCCGCGCGGGGACACCGTCATAGCACTCCACCTGCACACCTGCAACGAGCAGCCGCACACACCTGCACGTGTACCTATGGGGTGTCTCAAATTTATTCTGCATTGTCCCTTTTTTTATAAATTGCAAATTTTTGAATAAACCTATTGATTTCACAAATCAATTTTTTTTTTAGAAAACCAGTAAGAGAAGTTTGAATTCTTGAAAACTTGCTTCTTCGAGCTTCTCACATTTGAAACTCAACACGAATTCCTTTCTGTTATTTTTGTGTACTCATATTTTGACTGTATTTTTAAAAAAGTATTAAACATACATGTACACTGTTCAATTATTAAATCTCTTAATAATTAAGGTTAAGAAATTAATAAAATTTCTCTTATGTTGAAACTGATTGGAAAGTAAAAGACAATATTCTTTTAAACTATGGATTGGAAATGATTTTGAGAGATTAAAAACACACACACATACACACACACACACACACACACACGCACGCACGCACGCACACGCACGCACACACAATTCAAAGACAGTTCAAAGAACAAAATACTTGATTTTTTAATTTGATCCTGTACAGTTTTTTTATTTCTAATTGCTACATTTTAATTGCTGATATCAAAATTTTTGGAAAATAATTGTCTCACAGCATTAAGCCATCAGCACGTAATCTACTTTTTGCTGCACGCGACAGGAAATAGATCTGCGACACCCAGTATACACGAGTGAACGAAGCAGCGTCAGTTCGTGCGCAGAAGCTATCGCGTGTCGACGAGCGGTGAGTGTAGGGGTTGACGGGGGTGGGCGTCCTCGCGGTGGCTCTCGCTCGTACGGCGAACAGCCTCAACGTCATTGGGCGTCGGGACGCCGCCACGACGCAGCGCTCTCGACTCCGAAACGTGAAAACGCGACCGCGAAGTGCCGCGACACGAGGACGAGATTCTATCGAGGTCCTTCGGACGAATATTTGTTTTCGAGCTTACCAAGACTGTAAACCGATACTTTCTCAAGAAGAACGCGTTCTTGAGAACAACTAAAACGCTGATCCACTTCGAGGAAGATCGATCACCAGTTGGAAATCGGCGACAACCGATTGTCCGGGGACAGAATCGATCTCGCGGGAGTATGACAGCCGTTATCGTGAACCATCGAACTAATCGTCCTTGTAAGTGACAACAATCACAAGAGTCAGCGTGATCGCGCAAGGAAGATCGGTTCCAGATTGATCGCAGATGACTCAATCTTTTAGAAGATTGGTGAGATTCGGTTGGTAGATTTTTAGTGTGTGTGTGTGTGTGTGTATGTGTGTGTATTTGTGCGCGTGTGTTATCATTCAACAAGGGTGAATGAGAAGACCGCGTGATCCTCGTATACCTCAAGAAACACCTAAGAAACCCTTGATTTTTGAGAGAAGCATCTTTTTATAGTTTCAACATTTTTCCAATCAAAGCCGTACGTTGCTCAAAAAAATCCTCGCTACTTTTGAATTTGAAGGGCTTGTAGAGATTTTGAATTTTAAAGTGTAAAAGGATTTAGTGTGAAGGATTCACGGAAAAACAACGCGGATTAGTGCAATATATTTTGGAAGTGTTCTAAACGATACTCAGACTTCAAGCATTACGGATCTTTAGACAGATCTCAATTTCGCAAAAAAGATCTTTAAAGTAGATGCAAGTAGCGTTTTAATGAAAAGTGTTGGAGAACGTTTCTACGAAGTATCCTGCAAAGTGTTTATCCATTTAACGCCTCGCTAGAAAAAGATTCGTAGTATCACGGGAAGGATTTATGAATTATGAATTTGCAGGAGAGAAAGGTTCTCTCTCACAGTAGAATCTTGCTGAATACTTCCGCAAAGAGTAATATGTCTCGATCTTTTCATTGTGTGTGTCCGTAATATTGGTTCGCCTAAAAACTTGTATATCGCAATAAAAATAAAGAGTTATGATACTAGAAACATGATTTATAGATTCTATTATACAGCTACGAGCAAGCAAAATTATTGGACAATGGAAAGCCGATACGATGAAACCTTTACCGAAGTGTTTAGACTCTTCCATTTTCTATCTATCTCGTGATGTATCAGAAACCTCTTCGGTGTTGGAAGAATAATTTGTCAGCGTTAAATAAAAGATCTCGATTTTTATTAATACTTTGCTAAAAATTAGAATTATTTGTGAGGTTGATTCCGTCAAATTTAAAATCTGTGACAAAAGATCTTTCGTGAACCTTACTGTTGGTGAACACTTCTCTCTGAAATATCTACATCCTTTAACCTCGCAATTAGCTGATTTGCTCAAGAAATTACCGCCTGGTTAAGGACTAATTATGGATCTTAATAATTAAATTGAATTAGAAAGAGCTCCCAAATAATTGGCAAATAAGTGACATCTCAGTCACTGTGACACATTAAGAATCAAGACAAGCTCTCTCTCACCGCGCCATTGATTTTGCGGACTAATCGCACTTCCGCTGGCGGGAGTTGGTCGCGTGAGTGTAGGATTCGAGTGTGTATGTGTGATGACGATGAGGATCGCGCCGCGGGGACCACCGAGGTGACTCGCGGTAGCGACAACTCTTGGAGAACCGAGCGGTACCAAGACTCGCAGGATGCTGCGAGCAGGGAAGTCGGGAGGAGGAAGATCTCACAGTGCAGAATCGCTTGCAGTCCTCGACTCGGCCACGGCCGATTGGTAGGACCAATGACGGGGCATGACGGTCTGACGGCGCGCGTCGCCGGGACGTTCACGTCGCGCTCGCGGCCCCTACTGACGACCCTGACGACGCTGCTCGTCGCGCTGTCCTGCTGCTGCGCTCGCGCCAGTGAATTCCCCGAGCGGGAATGCTGTGACCTACCCTACCCGATTCCGGAACCCACCGGCAGGTCCACGTCCGCGCCGACGCCAACCGGAAGAAGCGGTAAGTCGTCCCGAGGGGGATCGTAAAGTTGATATAAAAAATACCTTATTTGATATATAGAAAAGGGTCACTATATATAGTCCGTCTATTTCCCGCTGTTACATACTCATTTATCACATGTCTACCGCACTGATTTCTATGCAAATTCTTTAAAAAATTTTTAGAAGCGACTTAAAGCGACTTAACATGGTTAAGATATATATTGGATATTTTTAAATACTACAAAAGTATTTATTTAATAGATAACGTAATTAATAGGTAGATGTAAAACATAATATTAAAAAAAAAGAGAGACTCATTATCATGAGTTAGTTAAAGATGGCTGTTTTATTTCCAAGAAAAATTAAATCTAGCAATTATTTGCATCATAATTATTAATAACACTCATCGATAAAAGTCAACAGAAAACATGGTGAACTTTAATTTTTAATGAGATATGGCGAAATATAAACCGGGTTTGCGAGCGCGAAAATCTGCTTTTACAATTCGCATACAACGATGGTTATTAGTGGAACAATGAAATAATATTTCGGTACTAATAGCAACGGACTGGAAAATAAATTCCAATGTAATTACAATGGTGTTCTGCCTAACCGTCGTAGAAACACGTTTTCATTAGTGTTTTTACAGAATTAAATATTGCACAGTATTGGCACAAAATATATTTCCACAAGCAGGGAAGCACTTTAGGTGCAATAGCAATATAACCTATACAAATATTTAAACTTCAAAATAAAATCAAAGAAAGAAGAAGAGAGAGAGAGAGAGAGAGAGAAAGAGAGAGAGAGAGAGAGAGAAAGAGAAAGAGAAAGAATATAAAAGGTAAAATGAGAAATAATAAATTATAAGGTTTTGACTGAACTTTTTTACATACAAGTTTTGAAAAATACATAAGTTTTTATTATATATTATCTCTATAAACAAACATAAACTGACTTAAAAACGAAAATTTTGAAAATAAGAACATACTTAAGAGAGAGATTTATTTTGTATTTATAATTAATACGTATTTTTCTTTTAGACCATTTTTATTTCGCTTTCCATATAATATTCTATTTGACGAGTAGAACGCTGACAGAGAGAGGAGACAAGCTCCAATAATTGAACGGGAACCAATAACTGTAGGTATGCTCTAGCCACGTTCCACTAACCGCAACTACTGGATACTATGATTCTCATTCGCGGATGAGCGGATCATTAATTCGGTTACAACGGGTTATTAATTTAACAGTGCGTAACCAACTCAAGTTCTCCGCATTATGAATTTAATCATCAATCTGACGACCTACAACTTGCATGTCTTGAACGTATGCTGCGTGATAAGAAGAAACATTAATGCAATCAAATTTTTGTCTGTTTTATATAATCTTTATCATACACAATTTAAATTATTACATTTCTCCGAGATTTTAATTTCATCGAAGACGTTTACTATATAATTAAGATAATTATATAACATAAACTTAATTTGAATAGAAATAAATTTTAGATTTAAAAAAAGATTAAAATTTTTAGTTTAATTTTTTATTAACAATATATTAAACAATTTCTGAATTATTTTGACAATGGTTACAGAAAACTTTTTTAATTTTCTTAAATGACAAGAAACTTCAATGAGACAATTAATAGACAAAATTCTCGAAATTATACACAGATTGTGGTTTATATTTAAGGACTGGGTCTAACAATAAGTAAACTATTATGACCTTGAATAAGTTCTCGCTGTTTTTTCGTGAAAATTAATGCTTTATTTAAAAAAAAAACAGGAAAAAATACTCCTAATGATTCTGCAAGTTCAGTTAGCGTCTGAGTTTTCATGAAGTAATGCCTCCAATTCTTCGTCTTCAAATTTTTTCGGTGCCAGAGCGTTCTTTATCTTCAACATTAAAATCATTATTTTTGAAGCATCTAAACCAATCTCTGCATGTTGTTTCCGACAGAGCATGGTCGCCATAAGTCTCAACAAGAATTCTGTGTGCTTCAGCTGCAGATTTTTTTTGAATAAAGTAGTGCAGTAAAATTTCCCGCAAATACTCTTTTTTTGGCACGAAACTCGACATGTTTAACACTATGAAAAAAAAAGTTGTTTACACTTTGGCGCAATTTGGCATACACTGAATTTCAAGCTTGCTTATAGTACTTCCTTATAGATGCGTTACCATCTTAAACTACACGCACGCAGTTCTGTTGGCAGTTCTGTTTTCCATCATCTGTTGGAAAACAGCGAGAACTTATTCAAGATCCTAATACATTGTCCATATTATGTGGAATAATCCTTAAATTACACAGCAGAATAAATTTAAATTAAAAGAGATTAACATTATAATAAATATAAAACAGCCTGATTTTCTAATATAAAGCAACTTTTTTTATTTCAACTTGAAGCTTGTGATTGCACCACATCATCATCGGCGTATAAAGTAACGAAGGAAGTTACCGCATAATTGATCGCATTATTTGTGTCTGTGTGAGTACTTCGGTTAGGATGTACTCGGATGAACTTCGATTGAGGTCGCGCGTTCGATCGAAGGTTATCTACGGTCTCCCTTCTAGAACGGTAGCGTAAGTTCAGACCAGGATAGAAGTCGTTCATACCCCTTGTGGAATTCCTCGTGCGGCAAGGCACCGTCTACGTGGCTACAGAGAGCGTTAATGATGAAAGACGAACAGCTCGGTTCAGTTTATTCGCCGGTCTTACGTAATGTCCCTGAACTGGGTATCCTTGATTCACTAGTTATGAGATTCTACAAATAAATTTTTTGACAAAATAAATATTTCTTGTTGAAGAACATCGCAACTTTCAAATCTTTAATGCTATTTTTATGCTTAATCTTTTATTCTTGTCATTTTCAACAGAGAATTTATCTTTATCCGTATTATATGATAATGTGCGTATGCTGTCCTAGAGTTATTTTGATATCGTTGCAATTTATTTACATATATGTTAAGAGAAGTTTGACACACACACACACAAATATCATGTACACATACTATGTTAATATGATGGAAACTTTAGCATTTATTTTCGTTGCATTATGTACAAATTTAATTATTTTATATATTGGCCATTTATTATTATATATTTGTCAAATTTAAACACATCCATCCGTATATATATTTTTATCATCGACGTTTAATGTATTTTGTTTTAAACACTTCTTCATTTCTATGTACATATAATTTCTGTTTACATAAAATTATGTTTAAAACATAATATTAATATATGTCTCATTTATTTAATTTTTTGATTGTTTACATAGAATTGGTTATAACATTTCTTATGTTGCAAAGTAGAAAACAATCAGCAACATATAATTTTGTGTTATATTTATATTATTTAATTTAAAAATAAACAATTTGTGTGTGAAAATATTGATATTATTGATAAAATACTCAATTTTAATTTTAATTTTAATTAGTTTATTTGTTTTTTCATAAGTTTTATTTACAAAACAATGAATTTGTTGATTGAAATTTACGTTTAATTACATATTAATTCAATCATCTTATACATGATTAATGCTGTCTCTCTCTCTCTCTCTCTCTTTCTTTCTCTTTCTTTCTTTTTACTAATAAAATAACTCTTGTTATAAATTTTGATTAGAGTTAATTTAATATAGAATATAATCATTTAAATTAATTATTCTTCACATGCCAAATTTGCAAGGAATACCGATGATATTTATAAATATTACTTATAAGTTAGTCTTTCGAGCACATTATGTAAATGTTTTCTAGAAAGTGCCTATTGGAGAGACTTAATGACGAAACGTGATCTGCATCGATTGTCTTGCGTAACGATCGTGGAATTAATTTCTTGGTGGGCGATTATGAGCTCGCAAAGTCGGCTTCTTTTTTGAAAGTCGCTGAATTTTCTCGAAGTAATCAGGAGGGACGGGAGTCACGTAAACGTATAATTGTAGTCGATTCGTTTGCACCTTCTCGTCCGTGACACTCTAAAATAAGCTTTCACGAGAGAATCGTCTTACATTCCCTATGGAACTTTGCCGCGTTGGCGCGTACTACGTACTTAATGATGAAAGATGATCGTCCAGGCGGGCACCAATTTATCGTTTATTGACTGGCGTTTCATAAACGTTCCAATCAATCGAGGGCAAAACAATTTACCGTGAAAAAACTCACGGTCGAGCGTTTAAAAAAACTTACGTTTAGGAAACTTTGCTCTAAGAATTGATAATAATTTTGATGGAGTTAAGTACTCAGGCAATCCATCATAATCCGCAATGAAATTTTATTGTATCGTGCAAAATGAAGTCAAATGACATTTAACAAATTAAAAAGAAATAATCGACAATATTGGAAAAATTATAAAATTTTAGGGATAATTTAAAAATGTAAAATATTTATTTTTTTAGTAACACAGTTTTAGTATATTCAAATTATTGTCTAATTCACGAGAGTTTGGTCGAAAATTTTAATATTAAGATGAGAAAATGTTATAATATTTCATTTACTTTAATATTTATATTATAAATCGATAATGTT
Source organism: Crematogaster levior (assembly GCA_901521435.1). Lineage (NCBI taxonomy): Eukaryota > Metazoa > Arthropoda > Insecta > Hymenoptera > Formicidae > Crematogaster > Crematogaster levior. The sequence goes on from CABEGB010000790.1 coordinate 104,121, forward strand.
TTTTACAATGAGAGTTAAATTTACTTTAATCAATCAATCCTTTGCATTACTGTGTGCCAGACATATAAGACCAAATATATAAGACTTACAATTTAATGACGATTCTCCGAGCTTACTTATAGAGATGCTTACTTATAGAGATGAAGATACTCTAGTAGTTTATCTTTCTGAGAGATGATCAAATAAAAACCGATTATTTTTTAATCGAATTGGAACTCGGATTTTCTAATTATTAGAGCCGAAACCCACAATTCTTTGCGTCACGATTCCTACATAAATTTACTTACATATTTATTAAATTTACAATTTGTCAATCTATAGTAATATTGATTTGTTATATGTAACGATATGGAACAACATTCATCTCAACTCGATGAAAATTTACAATCATGTATAAAATACATATTAATTTCTGATGTATAATTTATCTCAAAGGGTAGCAATTTAACGTAATTAAATTGTTGTTTGAATCGTGATTTTCATTAAAAATTTTATTACAAAATGAAAGTACCATGCTATAAACATTGTAAGTGGTTCTGATTTCTGATTATTATCGTGTTGAAATATAAATCGATGAAAAATTAAGAGATTATTTAAAATAATTAGATTCATATATATATATATATATATATATATATATATATATAGATATAGATATAGATATAATAGATTGACATTCATAACGTGACATATATTGATATTTCCGGATTGATTTCTACGTTACAAGGTTCCATATGGACATACTTCACGACGAAAATTGTTCGTTTTCCCCGTGGAATTGCCGTATGCTCGAAACATTGTCTCTATCTAAGCGTGGAGTATAAATAACGAAATACGTTTAATCCGATCAGACCGGGCTAGTCTCGAGATTTATCGTTCAATGCGTTGCATAATTCATCGATTCTTAGCACGCCGGATTCACGCCGCAGAATACTCCTCTCGACACGAATTACGAACTGCTTCTCGTAGTTACTAATATATTTCGGTCCGCACGTAATATCGATTCACGCGTCCAAAGTAACTTAATAACTTACACGATTTTCTTTTTCATTTATTAGCAGAAAATCTTTTTAGATTATTTTGAAAATAGTATTTCTTTAATTAAATTCATAAATTTATGTTGATATTGAAGAATTGTAATACTTGTAAATATAGCACTTGTCTTATCCATATTTTTATGACTTTTAGATCGGTTAATGTGAAAGATAAGCTAAATAAATCTAAAATCATTTTTTTTACAAACAGATTTTTTTATTAATGTGGACTTTAATTTTTAATTATCTGTAATAAAAAAATAAACTAAGTGAATAGAAATATTATATATTGAAAAGATAAGCCATTTTGATAAATTTATTATTTCTACTGTATTAAAAAAAAACGTAAACATTACGGTGTTTTACATTTACAAATTTTTTCCTTCAACTATGTCCATTGTGCATTTTAAATGTCAAAGTTCTCTTCGTATATGAGCCAAAACACGTTAAAGTAGGTGATGTCAGACGAAAGAGAGAGAGAGAGAGAGAGAGGAGAGGGAGATGCCAGTTTATTTAGAAGAATTTTGTTTGAGAAAATAAAATATTAAATTAAAAATTTAAAAATAGGAAGTAAATTACAATACCTTGAGGTGCTAGTAATTTACTTTCCTTTTAAAACTCTAACTTAATATTTTGACATACAATTATACATGTTATAGATGTCAAAGCCAGTCCATAAGACAAAAAATTGTGCGAGAAAAAAAACATACTTGAGGAAAAATCGACGATTTATTGCCGATGTTCTTTTAATAATATTTGATTCAACACAACTCAATTGCATTCAAAGCATACCGTATACATTTTTATTTTTAAAACTTTATTATAAAACATTAAAACTTTCTGAACACTATTATACAGAAATTATGAATACCTTTAAATAATGTTTAAATTATGTATTTAACTTTACGACGCACAATTATTAAACAATGATAATCAATCGTAAACCAATTATTCTTTAATCAATTACATAAAGATAATTTAAGTCTATAAATATAATAATATTTTAGAAATAATCTATAATAAATAGCAACTTATAATTCTATGTTAATAATTATAATTCTACCTAACCTAACCTATGTTGAAAATAATATGTTTTATATTCTTCACAAATTATAATTAATTTTGTAAAAAAATTTTTTTTTAAATTGATATATATTATATTGATAATATATATTATGGTTACATAGCACATATGTAAGATGTATGCAATCACTCGCTGAGTGAAGTACAGAGGCTTGATGCAGAAGAGACAAGGATGAATATCTTCATAATGTTAAATTGCACCCTGAACCGGTTTTAACGTCACAGCTATTTTCATGTGACCTACTTTATGCTGGGTAGCGTCGTAACGAGCTTGCCGTCGAACAAATCTAAAGTGCCTCCAAGTCGACATTTCTGGTCGGTCGCTCAGCAATTACAAAATTTTCGGCTCTTCCAATAACATCATTTTCGCGTAAAGTTTCATTAAGTTTCATTATTTTACGCTAAACTTGCAAATACTGTTGTAGTTGCGTAATTTTATTCTTGTCAGGAAAAGATACTTATTATTTAAAACAGAAACATCTATTGTTATTGAATCAATTCTTGAGATAAAAAAATTTTAGTTTTATATATATATATGTGTGTGTGTGTGTGTGTGTGTGTGTGTGTGTGTGTGTGTGTGTGTGTGTACGTAAAACCTCTGTTTTTGTTTAATATTTTAGTGTTCTAATTCATGCATTTGAAATTAAAAAAGTAATAACTTTCAATTAACATTTCTTCTCGTCAAGACTTAAAAAGATTGTGATCAATTATTGTTTTCTGTCACAATTACTTTTTGTAAAAAAATGTATTTATCTTTTTTACTCCTTTGCGTGAATTTATGTCTTTTTTTATTATATTTATTACAGAGAAAATTTTTCTAATAAACTTGTACAAAAAAAATGAAATATAATTCAAGCATTCAATATCTTTTTTACCTCAATTTCTTTTTGTTGCGTCATTAATAATGTATGTTTATACCAAAATTTGCTCGTCCAGTGTAATCGACCGTACCGGCTCAAAATAGTTGGTGCATTCTTCCACGACGACGCTTAAAGCATGTTCGGCGTCGCACGGCACAAAATTAATTTCGCAGCCGTTAATCACGTGGAATGACGTTTCATATGCGCGCCGGAGTCGTCCGGCGTCGCGACGGAGTAGTCGCGTTCACGAAGACCGTCCTGAAATTCCATACACCATCGAGAAGAAGAGTTCGCCATTCTATCTCATAGAACTCCTCTCGTGTTTACTCATTGCAGTTTTTGCACTCGACTTAAAATATTTGCTATCACTCTCACTCGTTTATTCTCTCTCTCTCTCTCCCCCTCTCCTTCTCCCTCCCTCTCCCTCCTCCCTCCTCCTCCCCCCCCCCTCTCTCTCTCTCTCTCTTTCTTAGTATCTGTTTATTTGTCTATCTTTATCTCTATCTCTCTATCTCTATCTATCTTTCTCTTGTCTACATCTCCAGCATACCTTTGCTTGAACTTTCTGGGGGCACGTCAGCCTCGCGGCGGTGTGGTGTTTCCTGTCGTCTCAGAGACTGCTTCCATCGCAAAATGCAAAAAGACATGCGAAGATAAATTTGCAAGAAGACCGTATTCTGAAGAATTTTGTTATGCAAGACAGTCAAAATACTCAAAAAGAAATTGCGAGAAAAGTATAAATTTTGATATAATTTTTATGAAATTATGACATACTTTTTTCGTATTCTTGCTTCTCTGATTAATTTCTTCTTATCATGCGTATTTCAAAATATTCTGGTAATTAATAATACTTTGATAATAAATTGCTATATTTATTAAATTTTTAAAATCATAAACATACATCTTTAATTCAATTCCTCTATATCTTTTCTAATCAAGAATATCGCTTAACAATATTGAGAATATTATTTTAATTTTATGTCAAATATAATTGAACTGTGTGTTGAGATTTATTTCTAAAAATATTATTATTATTATTTATTTAAAAAAACAATTCTATTCATATTTTTATTCTTTATACAAAAATTTAAAAGCTATTAAGACTTCTTTGAATAAAAATTTCAAACAAAAGATGATAAATGTCGAAATGTATTTTACGCAAGCTAGAACATTTTGTTATCCTGGAAATCAAATTTACGCGAATCGATTGCCGTGCCAGCGGAGTGAATCGAGGTGCATAACGACTTTCGTCCGGAGAAAACGCTTAATGAAATGCGACTGCGGGATGCGCACGTTGAGCGAGATTAATCGCAGTGAGTGCAGAATGCAGCCGCGAATTCGTCGAAAATTGTAGAGGCAACGAAATCAATGAATAAATCAAGCGCCAATTTAATTCCAGACATTTACGGCAGTTACGCAATATTGCGAAGGATGGTAATTGGCTATTTTTTTTTTATCTTAATCGGATAGTTTGCGCGATCTGATTTTCCAATTAAGAGCGGTAATGATCCAATCACGATCGCATCGAAGAAGATACGTTTGAGAGACGCGCTCTTAGAGAAGAATACTTGGATAAAAATAAGAAGATAAAAGTATAGTTCGACCTTGTTGATCATCCAGAAAAACCTCGATACTCGTTAAAATCAACAACACGGAACTTTTCCCATTAACGTATCTTGGAAACGCAACGTATTTCATATCTTCGTGTTTTAGTAGTGTCGTAGTGACTTCAACGAATCTCTTTTTTACTGTCATTGTTGCGTAGGGATTTCTGGATGATCGGGTCTGGTTCGAGATGACACGTATGAATTCGGATGCGTAGATGTTTATTGATGGTCTCGCTCGTCGAAGATTTTAGGGAATTCGATCTCTGTTTTATTACAACGTTTTGTGAGTGAAGGCTCAGCCTTCAATAATACTAATGTATGCTCTGGAGACTCGGCTCCCAAATCAGTACTGATTCGCAAAACTCGGGTATGTGATTGTCTCGTGAACGCAAGGAACGATCTGTACAATCTGCTCGCGCTGATCGACCGATATATACTGATACCGATATATATATACTGATCCGGGGTCCTTGCGTGGGCCAATCGTGTCCTTCTTTGATGTTGCGTCTCGATTGGCTGTCATCGGCCAATCGAGAATTCGAGCTGTGACGCTCGCTCGACGAAGGAATAATGCTATATTACGTCGGAACAGTCATGAATTGACTTTATTGTGATAGAGATGTAAAGAGAAGTTTGATTGACAGTTAAGTTGCCAATAGAAAAAATATCACAAAGTTTTCAAAATATTTTTTGTAGAAAATATAATTATTTCCATATTATAATTTTAGTCATTAGATAAGACATTGTTTTTTTTTGTTAACTCAAGAATTAAGATTATTGATTATTGTGCCAGCGGAGTGAATCATGATGCATAACGATTTTTGTCTAAAGAAAACACTTAGTGAAATATTCTAATATTTATGTTGTTAAAATAATAAATGTTTATTTAATAGAAATTTTACAATATAGTTTTTTTCTACAAAAACTCAATTGTCTAACATTAATTTTTTGATAAATAACACTAGTCAACACTGATTTTGTCACAAAAGGAATGACAGATCATTTCGATAGGATATTTTTTCCGTAGATTACGAATCTGGAACTCAAAATGTTCCATCACGTCACGTTTTTGAAAAAAAGGAAGTTAAATAGTTAAAAAAAACCCAATTTTGGCACTGTTTGAACTTCTGTCACAAAGGAACGGGATGTGATTAAATACTCTATGTGGGCTCAAATTAAAGCTTGAACCTTAAACTTTAATGTTATGAAGCAAAAAGCCATGTGACTGTAAAGTCGTGTAGCACAGGTTTTTTGACTGGGCGCGCGCCAATTTTGATCTCGCGTTTGACAACAAGACAATACCAAAAGATCAAAATGTGAACAAAACTGTTTTTTTAGAGATTTCCAGTATCGCTGATTTTGAATTTGGTATCCAAATTCAGAATAAAAAATAACGAATTATTAAAAAATAGAGGCGAAAAATTAAAATTTTTGTCGAAATACTGTCATATGTAAATTACGAGGTTGCATTATAAAATAATTTCTCACTACTCGGAGTGCTTTATTAAGTCCCCTTATCCTTCACTACACACATGCATAGCATGTCGGTGTAGCCGAGGCCATCCGACCGAACTAGGTGGTTTGAGTAAACTCAGGCTGCGGTCCCCATGTCAAAAACCTATGCTACACGACTTCACAGTATTGTCACATAATTTTTTGCTCTATAACATTAAAGTTTAAGGTTCAAGCTTTAATTGAACTTACATTGACATTCTATCACGTTCCTTTGTGACAGAGGTTCAAAAAGTGTCAAAAACGAGTTTTTTTAACTATTTGCTCTCATTTTTCTCCAAAACGTGACGTGATAGAACATTTTGGGTTTCAGATTCGTAATCTACGGGAAAAATCCTATCGAAATGACCTGTCATTCCTTTTGTGACATAAAAAAGATCGAAAATTGTTGACCAGTGTAATTTAATATATAATAAGTGCATCAGAAAACAGAAGTATAGACATTTTGCAAAAGCTCTCTCTCTTTCTCTCTCTCTCTCACCTCTTCCTCTTCTCCCTTCTCTTTCTCCTTTTTTATAAAGTTTTTTAAATAGAAGTTCTTAATTGAAACTTAGAAACCGCAAAGTTACATATTTAACATTTGAAAATTTAAAATTAGATCAATAAATTAAAAAAAAAAATTTATCTTAAATTTTTCAAGAATATTGTTTGTTATCATATATTTAAAAAATGTTAATGTTAAGAAATGATCTACATATATACTCCTGTGGCGTTGATAAAGATATTAATTATTATAAATTATTTCTCAAGTACCATGAATAAAAAACATTAAACATATTATAATATAATTATGTTATACTAATATACTGTTTTTGATTTATGTATAAGTTTCATTGTTATTAATGTGTAGTACTTGAGAAGCATAACGTTATGAAAGTCAATCATTATATTGATATTTTATGTAGATATTAAGATAAATGGAATTAATTATTATATACATAAAATGTGAATAAAACAAAATAAAGTAAAATAAAATAAATAATAATAAAATAATAAATTAATAAAATTATAATATTAAAATTAGTATAACACAAATTATCATTAAATTAATATAAATAGATTTAATTATTTTGATATATATTGAGTAAAGTAAAATATACGCATTGCATAATGCTGCTTAATCAAACCAAAATAAAACGAAGCACTTGATCAGAATCTAATTAAGATAAAATGGATTAGACAGGTGCAACCATTGGACTATGGAAACTGAAACAAGTTAAGCAACTATGAAATCGCAATATAATTAAAATAAAACTAACAGAAAACACAGTATACTGTAATTAAAATAAAATAAATTTAATTTAATTTGATACTAAATTGTTTAAATTGAAATTCAAATAATTGAAAGAAAACATAAATTTGAAGCCTTTTTGTTAAATTTCACTATTCTTTAACAAGGAAACGTTGAGAATTATTTATTCAGATTTCAAGATGTGTGTGTCAAGTCTATAAAATTTAAAAAATTTTATTACATAGTTTAATTTTATATACAATATTGTAAAATTTTTCTTTAAAATATTTAAAAAATTTTTTAAAAATTTAATCTTTTTTATAATATATATGTTGTTGCACTTGCGCACGGTTCCGCGGCACTCACGCACTCGCACTCTCACTTGCACTTCGACCGGACTCGCAGTAAAGAAAGACAGGAATAAGGAATAAGAATTAACGACTTTATTAACCACAAGCTATACAGAAACGTCCTTTAGGCCAGTGTTGGGCAGTCGTGGGATTTTTTCCCGTACAGGAACCTTCGTGCGCATGCGTAAGCTGACGTCACGGCTAGACGTCGGCTGCTACCAGAGATGTATCTAGGCGTAACGGATCTATGGTAGTTTTCCCGCGTTTTTAGTGATACATATTGTCGTAGTATATATGTATATATATAGTATAGTATATATATATATGTTTGCATGTATTATTTTTTATGTATATGTATAATGTTTCTTTCGAATATTGGTAAGGTTTTCTGCAGTTTCCCTTACCCTCGCAACAAATGTTGATATTCTTATAATAAAAATCGGCTGCAGACGTAAAATATAACAAATAAATAAATTTTCTTATTACTATTTATATTTAATGTATTTTATTTCTTTAACCTAAACTTTTTTCTCTCCCTGCAATTTCTTTCATATTTCTTTTACCGCTGGGATCTAACGATACCTTATATTTGATTATCATAGATACGTTACTGAGGATTCAAAGCGTTTGCTTAATGCGCAGACGCAACTTTATTCCCACGACTGCCCAACACTGCTTTAGGCTTGACAGCCAGATCAACAACAACGCGCCTGGCAACGCGTAACAAGCGTCGCCGGGGGACGAGATTCATTCTCCGGTACGCATCCACACTGCGTACCGGGTGACCAGACGCGTGCGCAACAATATCTATACCTTTTGATAATTTGATTATATTCAGGATGAACCAATAACTTTAACGACTTAAAATATCTTCAACATTTTTAGAAACATAAAAATATTGTAATTATAAAACTTGTATCAAGATGACTATACTAATAATATTCTAGTTTTAAGGCTTTCGTAGCCATTGATATCGTTAACCGAGAGGGTTTCCGGATGGATGCCACGTGCGTGTTGGGCACTATACTAATAATAATTTTTTTTGTGGATGAAGGTACTTCACGAAGATTTCAAGGTTACTTCCATTTTTTAATGGAATTTTTTAAATATATTTATCTTAAATAATATATCTTAGATAATATAATTCTTCTAATCATTCCGCATATAAAAGTATTAAAGTAAAATCTTTAAAAAAATTTCGATTGCTTATCGACCCGTCTGGCAAATTATCTGCGCGCCATCGACAGATTGTCGCTTCATTGGAATGCAGAAAAATTGCCAACTTTAAACTGTATTTTATACTTTATATTTGATAACTTTATTTCGTTATTAACTATTGTTATTAACTTTGTTATTAACAGTTTGCAAGAAGTTTTACATGTTATTTTGGCATATTTTGTCATAAGGTACGAAATATTTGATAAATTATTTATTTACTTTTTAATGACTATCTTAATACTTTTATGTGCAAATGAGATAAATTAATTGAAGAAAAGACGTACTTAAAAAAATTGTATGTTTTTTTTTATACCAATCGATCTTATTATTCTGTACATAAAAGTATTAAGATACAATTATTAAAAAATGATAGTTCTATATGGTTTATCAGATATTTTGGTAATGATATTACTTTGTCAAAATATGCTATAAATATTGTTGCGGATTTGGACGAACGAGTCGTACCTTCGTTTCACTTTCGAAACATCGGTTTGCTCTCACGTTATCACCTCGTGATTCCGCGTGACAACATCACGCGAATTTACGTATCGCGATACGATTGGCAAACGAGAAGCTTCATCGAATTCTAACACGTGGCAAAAAAAGGGTCTTGTATTTTAACGGTCGCGTAGCGAATAGTATATGCAGTTTTGCCTATCGATAGAACAAAAGGACACGGGGACATGTGTTCCTTCTCTTTCGATCAGTCGCGTCGCACGATCGCAAGCAGCAACACAGGGAAATCAGACCGCGAAATTGTGAGTCGGATCAGCTCTCGCGATCTCACCGCGGTTTATTGCCGTGGAAGTCATTATCCGGTGTGGCAACATCTCCACTCGCGTATATGCAACGCGGTGGAATGCGGAGTAACTTCTCGCAGCGTGCTCGGCAAGCATCTTGTGCGCGAAGGACATGTGCGCGTTAGTCACTTGTAAGGCAACCTGCTGCCATTATGCTGCTTTAAAAAGAGTGAAAAAAAAGTTAATTTGTGCTCCACGAGTCAAACCCAGTTCTTTCACTCATCATTTCTTCGCTTTCCCGTATCCACATCTTCGGCGCACCATTTGCGGAGCGTGGTCCCGGCAACACGGCCGCGACGACGACGAGGCGGATTCGAGCTGAGTGAATCACGAATATCTTGCCCGATACGTCGCGCGAACAAATATAATAAATATATTTATATTTATAATATAATGAGAATCTCATGATACCTCATAATGGGTATAATATAAGGGGTATCTCATAAGCTGTTCATTTTTTTATAATTTTACTTCACATTTACTAATTCATTAATTTATTTTATAACTTTAATTTATTTTATCTTATTTTGAAAAATGAAGGTAAATCTTTCCAAACGTCTCCATCGACAAAATAATTATTACTAGCATATTATGATCATTTTGATATCGTATAATTTTCATAATTACAATATTCTCATACCTTGAAAAATAGCGGAAACATTCCAGGTGGATATCTCCGCTATTGGTTCATTCTGTATTATTCGAAATATACTCAATACTTTTAGACTATCTTGAACGCTTATAATTTGAAAATTGTTGCGAATTCGACGTTTCTAGGATTTTTGACTTTAATTACACCGGCACACAAAAAAAAAAGTGGTCTGTACATTTGACTAGACCCACCTAAGCTTATGTATTTCGATGCGCGGATTCCAAATCTGTAGTCTGTTTTACCCGTACACCCTCAAAATTTTGAGTAAATTGCAAAAAACCGCAAAAAATGGCAAAAAATCGCGAAAAATCGCAGTTGTGCGAATGGAAAAATTTTTCTCGAACTATATCAAGTATATTTTTTATGTATTTTGATGCGCTGAATCCAAATCTGAAGTTGATTCATCTCGTTGACCCTTCAAATTTAGAGTAAATTGCGGAAAACCGCTAAAAATATTTAAAAAATAAAAAAAAATAGTCATGAAGTAGTAGATAATATCAAAAAATAGTATTGTTCTTACTCACAGTAATGAACTAAATATGATTCCTTTCAAATTATGCTATAAAATTTATAGATTGTAATTAAATTAAAAAAAAAACGATCTTCATTAAGTTTACACTGTTCTTCGCTTATATCGAACTCTTTTCTCTTCGAATGTTCTATGCAATGGGTTTCTCTTTCGTTTTTTATTATTTGTGGTTACTTCTCTCTTCAAAGTCCAGCAAAAATCTGCCATCATGTAGACGTTCCACCTTCCTTGATACCTATTCTCCATTTCACGTCTTGGTGAAATCGTTCTCCTTGTTCTTCACTGCAGTCTCCAAGACAAAGATGACAAAGATGGTGATTGTTTTCGGTACTTAAGAGAAAAATTTTCCGCGATAAGCGATGCCAAGTTGAAAGAGGGGATTTTCGATGGTCCACAAATTCGGAGTTTATTTGAAGACGGAAATTTTATCGGACAAATGGATGACACTGAGGAAGCAGCTTGGAAAAGTTTTAAAAATGTTTCTCAGAATTTTTTGGGAAATAATAAGAGTAAGAATTACGAGGAATTGGTTGAAGAGTTATTGGAAAATTACAAAAATTTGGGTTGCTTGATGAATCTCAAATTGCACTTTCTTCATTCTCATCTAGACTACTTTCCACAAAACCTTGGAGACTACAGTGAAGAACAAGGAGAACGATTTCACCAAGACATAAGTGAAATGGAGAATAGGTACCAAGGAAGGTGGAACGTCAACATGATGGCAGATTTTTGCTGGACTTTGAAGAGAGAAGTAACCACAAATAATAAAAAACGAAAGAGAAACCCATTGCATAGAACATTCGAAGAGAAAAGAGTTCGATATAAGCGAAGAACAGTGTAAACTTAATGAAGATCGTTTTTTTTTTAAATTTAATTACAATCTATAAATTTTATAGCATAATTTGAAAGGAATCATATTTAGTTCATTACTGTGAGTAAGAACAATACTATTTTTTGATATTATCTACTACTTCATGACTATTTTTTTTTATTTTTTAAATATTTTTAGCGGTTTCCGCAATTTACTCTAAATTTGAAGGGTCAACGAGATGAATCAACTTCAGATTTGGATTCAGCGCATCAAAATACATAAAAAATATATTTGATATAGTTCGAGAAAAATTTTTCCATTCGCACAACTGCGATTTTTCATGATTTTTTGCCATTTTTTGCGGTTTTTTGCAATTTACTCAAAATTTTGAGGGTGTACGGGTAAAACAGACTACAGATTTGGAATCCGCGCATCGAAATACATAAGCTTAGGTGGGTCTAGTCAAATGTACAGACCACTTTTTTTTTTGTGTGCCGGTGTTATGAATACTTAATGATTTAATTATTGTGCATTAGGGAGATCCTATATATACGTTCCTAGATAACATGCATGTCTAAACGACATCTTAAAAAAGACATCTTTAAGAATTTACCTAAAGATATCTAAAAATGTCTTTCTGATAGTAAGATGTCTTAAAAGAAGACGTCTTTTAGATGTCATTAGTTCTTTAGGTTGTTTACAGTCAAAAGATAAATATAATATTTAACTTTATTATAAATTTCACTATAATTACTTAACGATAATAACATACAGCAATAATAGCAATAATGTAAGATAATAATGTATAATAATAGTACACAAAATAATAATTGTAATAATAAATGTTATGACATTGTTTAACAAAGAAAAAATGCATAAAAATGAGAATAATCATAGATTTCTGTAGAACATTGAGAACAACTCCTTTTATAAAATTGCTCTATCACGTATAATTTTAAAAAATTTGCAGTTAAAGTTGCAGAAAAAACTTTCAATATTTTGTTATAACTACAATATGTGTTGGAAGTTTTATTGCAGTATAAAATTAAGTATCAAACAATTAACTATAGAATATGTTATTTTTAATCCGCATTAGAATTTTGGTAATATCTGTGAATATATATTGTATACTTAACTATAAATAATTATTAGTAAATGGGATCGTATTCAAAAAATTATGGAAAACGCTTATTCTTCTATTTAAATAAAAAGTAATTTTTTGTTGAACATTGTAACTATTTTTATTTTTGTAATTATTAGATTAACATTATTATTATTACTTTGGATTGTATCTGATGTTTTTGAAGTTTAGTAACGACAAAAATGGACAAACATACATAAGTGAATCGGAAGCAATAGAACTTTACGGCCATCGGAATTTAGTAGAATCGGTCGACGCCTCGCGGGGCGTCGAACCCTTATTATGAACCAGCGGTACCACTTGATGCAGACTTCAAGGGGTGCGCGAGAGACGAGGGATCAGGGGAAAGGGTAAATAACGTTCGAGAAACCAATATCGGCAAAGCCCTGGTTGCCTGCGAGACAAAAGTTTTCTGGTCGAGCTCGCTGGCAAAGGCAACTTCCGGCAATAGTGTTGCGGTAAAGAAATAGGAAACAAAATGAGGGGAGAGGAGAAAAGTTGAAGGAGGAAGAAAATAAGGCGCGCGTCCGTTACCCTTATCGATCTTTGGTTATAACTATCCGTTCGTAAAACGTTACGTTTTCCACGAAATGATGTTCATCTGTAACAAGCAATTCTGTTTTGCAAAGTGTCGTACTCCTCGATTGAACAGTGGTAAAATGTTTTTAATGTTATTACCTTAGAGTTTTTTTTCGTGATTAAAGAGTTAACGTTTTAAAAAATAATTTTTACAAATGTGAATATGAATTATGATTATATTGTATGATATATATATCATACGTTACACATATTAATTATTAAAGAAAATAAAATACATTATGAATCATACGCTTATATTTGAATCTTTTGCCATTTTAGTTCTTTAATCACAAATTTTTTATTATATTTAAGAACATAATACATGTTTATGACATACAGTAGCATTTAAAGTGACAAAATAAAATATTACAAGTTAGAAATTTACATTGTATTATATTTAATATTTGAGTTCTGATAGTTTAAAATGCATATACAAAAAGTAAAAATTGGTTAAAAATATGAATGCGATGACAGCTTCAAAGAGAGAAGTACATTCGACCGAATGTGATCACGATCATTCTGAAATCTTGTGAATTAAGTGCATCCGCGTGGCACAACGCGGTCGATCGGAAATTCTTTCGCGCACTTCGCGTATAAAAATACGTGATACGAAACTGTTGGCCTCGCAGAGGATATCAAATTCATGAAATGGCTTTTTTCATCCGGATGCAGTTGGAAATCGAGTCCGTTATCAATCTCTCAGGCTGCCCTCGATATTACACTCTCACGAGTTTTGAGCATATAAACGTTTTAAAGTGGAAGCTCTAGCGCGTGGAGAACATCAAGCTTGATCTTCAAACTTAGCGTCAATCATTATATTGAACTTGCATGCAAGCAATTTTTGGTGAAAAATTAGGCATCAACTTTATAAAGTTAAATCTTCTTCGTCAAAAAATGTATTGTTATTAAATTGAAACTCAATTTGTTACTGAATTTCTCTCTACGTTTAGATACCTTCGCAAGACAGCTTAAAATTAAATTAAAGTAAGATTTACATGAAATTGATTACATAGAATATTGTTATTTATTTACTCTCTCGAAGCTTTCAGTTCGCGAAGAGATTTTTACACACTTTACGACGTTCTCCTCCCTATTTGCCCATTACGTAGAGATGGTACTTCTAGGTGCGTTCTAAAAGGCGACTTCCTCGAAGTGCCAGGCAAGCAAAATCCTTTCGTAGACTTTTTATTGCCGCAACAGTCGTGAGGCACGCACATTCGTGGAATCGCGAAGGTGGTCGACGCGACATCGGTTCATCGTTTACACCCTTATTACGGACCTCGTCTGCAGGAATTGCGCTCCGTTCGCGCCAACGATTTCTGGGTAAACTCCTGGGAAGTAAACGGGACGCAAATATCACCGGCGTTTGAACGCGATTTATCGAGCACTCGAGCAAGCTTCTTACGTACGCATCCTTCGTGCCTTCGCTATCCGCGTATGTATGCGCATTTATGTAATGCAATTACCGAAACGAGTCGCGCCTTCCTTTTCGTGTCAACATGCTTGCTAAATGCGCCGAAGCCGGCCGTGTTTAAATAAAAACAGTGGCTGACTCTATTAAATCCGCAACGTGATTGGTTAGAACGGAGTTGGGAAGTGAAAAGACGAGTAAATTTATTCATCTTTCTATCGTGCGTTTTTTATTTATTAAAAAATAACTCTGAATTTCTCTCTCTTAAATTTGTCACAAGTTACATGCACACGATTGTGGAATACTGGGACTAGTCAATTCAGATCTTACAATTTTTAGCCCAGGAACTACCCAAAATCTCTTCTTATTCATACCTGAATACGACGAGATCAGCGATTTCCTTAATTTCCCAGAATGAAATCGGTAATCATTCCATGGTTAGACGTTTCTGTAAAGGCGTTTCGGTACTCAAACTGTCTCGTCCGCGGTACGGTTTTGTTTGGGATCCCGCTCCCGTAGCTAAACTATCTTCTATTTACCCATACGAGGGACTTTGAAAGATATCACCAAGAAACTGATACTTCTCCGAGCTCTCGCTACCGGTCATAGAGCGCAGACGCTTAGTTTATTAAGAATTTCGCAGATCTCTTTGAGTGTAAGGTTGATTATTCGCGTTCCAGATCGAATAAAAACCTCAGCATCAGGTCGTTCTCAACCCTTTTTCCTTTTCTCCCGTTTTGCAAACCATGAGAATCTTTATATCGTTCGTCTCATGGAACGTTATATAGAACTTACCAAGGAGTTACGCCCTCCTACATGCGATTTTTTATTTATTTCATTTTTTAAACCGTACAAAGCGGTTTCGTCACTAACTATTGGTCGCTGGATTTGTCTGACTTTGGAGGAATGCGGCATAAATACTTCCTTTTTTTCTGCACACAGCACTCGACATGCTTCAACATCTCAAGCAGCCTCAAAGGGAGTGTCTTTTGATATTATTAAACGCGCTGCAGGGGTTGGACTGGCGAGTCCCGAGTTTTTGCTAATTTTTACAATAGGCCGCTTCTTAACTCTGAAGAATTTAGCAGTGGTTTTACTACCTTAATTTCTTTCACTAGGAAGAACGCTACATAAAACCAAAGTTTTTTTGTTATTAGCCTTAGAAGTTTATTTTATTTTTAAGTTTATATGGCTCGAAGCATATAATTTTTATTTTTGTATAAGACTACAACGTCCGGTTTGTATATCTATACTTATAAGGTACTTAATACTTATACATTCATCTGTTATCCTTAGGTAATATAGTACTCACTCACAGTTTCTCGTGAATAAATATTTATACATCACTCCCACTGACAAATCGCTAGTCTATGAACAGCTACATAGTTTTCATCCGGACGAGACATAGGGGCATAATTGTTAGATTGAACGAACTTATCTAAAGTGAAGTTCGATCATAATTATACCCTTTGTCTCGTCCGGATGGACACCCACCCATCATTTATTTTCCATCCCCAATAATGGCGATTTGAAAGGGATCAAAGGGATTGGAACTTATGAGGTAGCATGGCGCTCGCCATGGCGGCGCTCACGCAGGGCTCGCGCCTGCGGAGGCGCGAGTTTTTTTCTTTTTAACGGTGTTTTGAATTCTGTTGTTGAGGGGCGTGCGGGAGCACGACTACATAGTTTCCATTCGGACGCGATATACAGGGGCATAATTGCTTAATTAATTCTTCTCTTCTTCTATAATATTCTATTTTACATTAAATTATATTCATCCATATAATTGTTGTTAAATAAATTTGTAAGTTTAATACACAATTATATACAAACTAATATAAATTTTTATTTAAATTTATCTTTAATTTAAGTAAAGAGCATTTAATTGCCATTAAAAAAATTGTTTTTTAACATGTTCTTGAAACTTTCTTTCTCTCAATAAAAATTTAATTTATTTTATAATCAATTGCTTATGACAACAAAACTTGGCAAAAGAGTTTTTCAAGTGTTAAAAACGTTGCAACAGAATTGCAGAAGTACACAGTGTTACATTGTATGTAACGGCATCATAGATAGCTTACCACTCACCGTTTCCGGTTTCTGTACTCATTTACGGAGCACAAATTCAAGGTAATCATTAACAAACATTCTTGCCCTTTGATCAAACTTCCTTATGGTGTGCGTTCATTGTGTAATTGAAATGGCCTATGGCATATGCTCGCATATTGACGTTCCTCGTACTGTAATATCTCGTACAATGTTACAACAAATAATTACGTTAATTAAAATTATTATGCTGGGTTAAATATGATAAAGTTGTTGAATATTCTGCCGCTGTTGAAGTAATTTCCCATCCAGCGCTCGCTTTTTCCTCAATGCCTCGATGAAGGATCTGAAATTGCTGATCGGATTTGTCAGTAATCTCAAATCATACATCACGATATTATCTGCTCAAATACAAGAATATGTGTGTGTGTGTGTGTGTGTGTTTTTGTAGATAGTTTAGATCAGACATTTTTGTAAGAAATAATCTTTGATTCTTCTTAACAAATATTTAACTTTACGAAAATTAATTTATGTCCCCCGTATGAAACAAAATCACATGATAGTGATATATACCAGTAGCATCGTCGCGCAGCGGAAAGCACGCTAAGGCTGGCAACGTGCTCGCGATAAATCGGAAGCGCGGTAAAATAGAAGTTTTCCAAGCGATTGAGCCCGCTCGGAAATGCACGTGGCGTATTTTTCTAACCGCCGCTACCATTTTTCCGCAAACGCGGCGGCTCGCGATGAGTTACAACCGCCATAATGTTATGCTAGTCGACGCCCCAACGCGGTCACGTACAATCGCGTACGTACGTGGACCGGGTGGTTACACATGTACACACACGAGAGTACGCGAGCACGTACCGTCGGATACACGTTCGGCGAAGACGCCACCGAAAGATTATACCTGGCAAAGCGTGCATTAAACGCGCTCGATATGCAATTATGCATTCGTAATGCGTTCGTGTCGTTACAAATGTCGATGAGCGTCGACGAGAGATGCCGCAATGTCAAATCGATGACTCGATCTCGAGGGTCGCTTAGGAATCCGAGTTGATCCTATTTAATTCTATCTGGCATTCTGGAAATAACATATGTGGAAATAACATGTTGAATTTTTTGCATGACAAATAATTTCTGAAGGTATTTGATTTTAATTATAACTCTGTGTGTGTAGATTAAATTTTTTGACAATTTAAAAAATTTTTAAACATAAATGGCCAATAGCAGGTTAAATTTAAATTTTGATACAATTAAATAATATATAATATTGTATATATATAATAATGTTGTCAATCCATATATATGTATATATATATATACAGGGTGGGCCATTTTAATCCATCCAGTCGAATATTTCGAAAACCAAGCCCGGGAGAGAAAAATTTTTCAGACAAAAGTTGTTTGGTTTCGAGGGGACCATAAGATGGTACCATTGGTTTGACCTTGAAGAATTATTTGAAAGTCACATGAAAGTCACCTCAATTTTTTTAAATGGCATCCCCTATTTTTTATTGCATATTCTTGTAGCTTATCTCGAGACCTTTCCAAAACACTATAAATAAATGTTTTTTTGTTAAATATTTTCCGAGTTATAAGGCTTGAAATAATTTCTTAATTTTACATAAACTATAAAATATCTCGTAAAATATTCACTTTTCGATGACCTTACCTCAATACTTTTATGCACAGAATAATGAGAGGAATCAATTGGTGTAAAGAAAACACATAGTTGTTTTTAAGAAAATATATGTAATTGTTAATTACAAATTGCACATTTTTTCTTAAAAACAACTATGTGTTTTCTTTACACCAATTGATTTCTCTCATTATTCTGTGCATAAAAGTATTGAGGTAAGATCATCGAAAAGTGAATATTTTACGAGATATTTTATAGTTTATGTAAAATTAAGAAATTATTTCAAGCCTTATAACTCGGAAAATATTTAACGAAAAAACATTTATTTATAGTGTTTTGGAAAGGTCTCGAGATAAGCTACAAGAATATGCAATAAAAAATAGGGAATGCCATTTAAAAAAATTGAGGTGACTTTCATGTGACTTTCAAATAATTCTTCAAGGTCAAACCAATGGTACCATCTTATGGTCCCCTCGAAACCAAACAACTTTTGTCTGAAAAATTTTTCTCTCCCGGGCTTGGTTTTCGAAATATTCGACTGGATGGATTAAAATGGCCCACCCTGTATATATATATATATATATATATATATATATATATATATATGTATAATATATTTATAGAAATATTTATAGAAAATTTTAATTAATAAATCATAAGTTTGCGATATTAATATATCGAAGAAATATTTTATTCTTGTATTGAGGTTAAAATATTATCAAGAATAAGTCAATTAAATCCGCTTATTAAATGTCATGAAATAACAAAAATATCTTAATGATTAAAATAATTTAATCACTTTAAGTGTGAAATAGAAAAGGTAATAGCACAGTTATAGACACAAATACATTAATACATCTGTATTCCTAAATCTATTAATAATACATTCTGTATGTTTATAGTGAAGAAAGAGTAATAAGAATTCCTTAACTGTCCGTCAGGCATTATGTTTATACTAACGCTGTCACCATACTGCTTGTCACTCTTTTTGTCCAGTCCAATTTTTTCCCTAGATGTTTGAAAAAATTTAGAATATACTTTTCAGGGTTTATATTATATTATTCAAGGTTTTAGAACCAAATGTTAAAAGTTTTTTTTTATAAAAATGAATATTTGAACAAAAATAACGAAAAAATTTGTTTAGAAATTTATTTAGAAATACTTTTTTAACTTTATAATTAATTCAACTTTACAATAAATAAATATTTAAAAAATTAGTTGCAGAATTTTTTATTTTAGACTTTAACCTTTCAAAAAAAGTGGACTTAAAGTATAATTATTTTAACATCTAAAAATACAATAATTTTATAAAGATTTGCATATGCAATATCTTTTGCATATGCAAGATCCTTTTAAAAAAATCAAAATTTATTAAAATTATTTTTAAAAATACAAAAAACATATTAAAAATAATACTAAAAATATAAAAGGTATAAAAAATAGATTTTATTATGTACATGATTGGCATTTCTTTTTGTCATTTTTGCTCCGACGTACAGAACACTGTATTCACGTAAAATAACATTAGTTTTATGAAACATATTGCAAAATTATCCTGCCCTTCTTTCTTTTATGAGAAATTCGAAAGAGAAATTTCGTTTGTTCTCTAAAAAGAGCCAAAAGAGTGTGTGCTGACGGAGAATTAAAATTAATTCTTAGTTAACATGAATTAATGTATATTTTGTCAAAAAGCTTTTTCTCATATTTTTCTGTAAGAAGAGAATTAAACTTTTAACTATTTTATCAATACAAATCAAATCGAATTAATTTTTTTATCTCGACAATCTCAAGAGATAAAAACTCAGTGAAACTCTTTAGGATTAAATTATTTCCATAAGTATTAATGGAAATCTTTAGTTTACTTTATCGCAAAACGCAATTAACGGGGATTACGCCCTACCCTGTCGGGTCGTTCGATCCCATCGCGTTGTCGCTCGCGACAAACTGCACTTCGCTACCTATCCTATAGATTACGTATGAATAAATGATCGACCGCAACTCGGCGCGGCCGGGATATCCGGTAAATACACACACACACACGCACACACGCACGCGCGCGCGCGCGCGCGCACACACATATACACACACACACACAAAATTGTCGCGGTTAGAGCGTGCAAGCGTTCTCGCGCTCTCACGAGTGGCGTGCGACATCGTCGTCATCGTGTCGACTACGAGACGATAGTAAACGGTCGACCGCGATCGCGGTGGTAAGAAGGGACAAGTGGGGTGCGAAGAGGGTGGTTCTCCAGAGTGGGACGGGTGTCGACGGTTCATGAGGAGGGCGTAAGAGAACGGCAGGTACGAGAACGAGCAGCGGCAAGTCCAAGGAAACCGTCGATCAGATTAGATCTTTCCTTCGAAGGGTTAAGCTCTACCTAGGGACCCTATGTCGCGATAAGGCCTGCAAACGCGCTCGTTCGCGGAGCTTTCGTGTCGAAACCTGACGCCCCCTCGCGTGTCCTCTCTTATGACCGGCAGCGCGGCGACGGCGTTATAAAAATATTCCGCTGTTACGCGCTTTCGTGGTCTTTGATACGCGAACATTCGTGACACGAATCTTTGCCTCTTAAAGGGCGTTCGCAAATATGCCTAGAGAACCTTGTAGTCCTCCTGCCGGGGAGTTAGTTCCATCTTTATCGCGAATCTCGTAGTCGCTGGTTGATCGTGCTTTAATAATTTCTCGAACTTGACCACGCTTGGATGATTTGCTGATTCCAGATTTTACAGCTTCACTTTTTTTTTATAATATTTATTTCACATTCCATTACTTCTTCTTTTATTATTTGTTCCTGCAATTGTTATTTACAGTGAAACTGAATTCTTGCAATCTTTCTGCGGAGCTCTTTGGATATTGAGATTTCAGAAAAATATATCGGTTTTTTTTCCAAAACAATCCGGGCATTCGCAGAGTTTGATAAAAATTGCTTAAAAATAATATCCTGCGGCAAGACACAGTTTAAGTAAAACAATCTTGCAATGTTTATATTTCTAGCTATTTGAAAGAAATATAAGAAATTACACTTTAAATAAAGATAAAAATAGAGAAATTCTAGAAATATATATTAGAAATTATTTAAAATGACACACGCAACAATAGTTGGTACATACTAAAATAATTAATATATTAATATACTTTTTAATTCTCAAATTTTTATAATGCTTTTAAAAAAATATTTTTATAACATTAAGATAGATTAAAATATTTTAATTTGTCTTAAATAAAGAAAGTACTTTAATATAACTCCTACTATACTCCTATTTTACTATAACTCCTATTTTACTATAACTCTTGTACAGTGATGTCGTATATATTAAATATTACAATTATCATTATTTAATAAGATATCGAAAAAAAAAATAATGATGTAAATTGATTTTCTAATGCTTTGCTATGTAAGTAAAACGTTTGATAATTTATAATATATCTATCTCTAAAATATATATATTATTTTCTAATTAACAATTATTCTAAAAAGAATTTATTTACTATAGCTGGTTATAGCTGGTAACAGGTTTAAATATAGAGAAGATGAATTTGCATGAACGGTCGTCGCAAATTTACTAGCGAGACAGTTTGATTCGCAGCAATTGAATAACAAAATCATCGCTGAGCCGCAAAGGCATATAATGAAAGCAGGGTTGTAATCACCCTCCGTCATTTATGAATGTCGAGGCCTCTCGTAGACGATCCGCTGCTCCGCCCTCGGCCTCCGCTCGCGCGACGATGACGAGTTTACACGCCATCCAGTAAGCACTCGCCAATTTTAATGCCATCGTCAATTTTGATACACGAATAGAAAAGACGGACAAAAATGAAGGATGACGATTAAGAAAGTCAAAATTTCTTAATAGAGTTTCGGAATAAAATGAAAAAAAATGTGCTCTTATAGTGTTCTTATAAAAACAAAAATTATATGTAAGTAACTATTTCTTTGCAAAATTTTCGGAGAACTAGAAAATGTAACAGCTGTACAAAGAAAATAGTATAAAATAAAATCTTGAATTAGTTTTATGAATATTTAAATGAAACAAGTAGCAGTTTTGCTAGGACATTCCGTATACCTTTTATTACTCCATTATAGTGTTTTTACATTTTTCTTTCGCGCTTGTTTGCGTGTTGGGTCGATGACGACATTAAAAGTAGAAACTTGCGGTGGTTGGTACGCCACGTGGCGTGTGAAATCGTCGTCATAGTCCTGACTTGTTTCCCAAGTCGATTCTCGATGATCGTGCGAAAAGACAGAATCTACAAATGTAATAAAGATTACGAAATGCAGTTTTTCGTTAAGCAATAAGTTTTATATTTTCTTGGCACATACAACACATTATTATTTGTATTATTTGCAGACGTGTGTAGCATATATTATTTTCATCGTTAATTTTTACTAAGAAGTACTACTCACGATACAAATGAATTGTGATACACAGAGAATAGCATAAAACCAACCTTAAACAATTTCTTATAACTGTATTTTGCAATTGTATTTTACATTTAAAGCTCTGTATTACACTAAATAATTTTAGAACACCATAAGAAGGCTCAACATCATTGATGATTGTTTTGATATTAATATATTAATATTGAAAAATTACTTTTTATTCTTTTTATCAATTTGTTGTATTATTGCTTCTGTAAAATAAAACCTTTTTAATAAAAGATGGTTAGTAATATATATAAAAAATACATTATTATATATATATACATATATAAGATACAAAACAAGTTTTACTGAATTAAGATTAACATTGCAATATATTGCCAAATATATATAATTGCATATAGATTCACGCAATATTTCATAATGAAAATGAAGTTATAAAGTTATTTTATTTTTTGTATATATTTATTATTATATTGTAAGTTATGACTTAAACGAGAATTATTTTTTGTATGCATTTTTACTCGTAGTATGTGTCGGTAATAGTTATTATACATAAGAAACTTCATCACGACGAAAATGCAAGCGCAAATACCGCGGCGATGAAACCACATGGAGAATTGATTCGATCGTTTGATTCGATTCCAAGAGATACGTATCGATTGAATTAAAAATCGAGTCGGGTCGTTCGCGCTTGCCATCGATCCTTTTCACTAGATATTTCGGAGCGAATCAACATCGGGAATTCCTTGCAATGCTGTAAATTTAAAAATTCAATTGTGTGTATCTTGTGTATATATCTATTGTGGCGATAACTGTTACATACGCACGTAAACTATTAAATCGACAAAAATATTATTTATAAATAAAAGTTATAGATTTACAAAATAAAAAAGTTTATAAATACATTTATTGTTATTACAACAAAATATTTGCGACAAAGAATGAGAGGTTTAGTTAAAATCTAAGCATGCGACAATAATAATAACAATGATATTAATAATAAAAAATAACAGAAAGACGATTTAACTTTAAAAACATTTTGCTCCTTCTTTACTATAATTTCACGATTACTTATTAAAATACTTAAAATGCTATTAATTTCCATTAAATGATACACACTAATTAATCCAAATAAAGTTAAAGTAAAGTTATCTTGATAACAAATATATGACCAAAAGATTTCCGTCGTCGATAGGTCATGCGGCATGCCTAAATCATCCTTCTGACGGCACTAGAAAGCGCATCCGTTCGCGCGCGATCTCCTTTCGCCGTGAATTCCGAGACACTCGATGCATCGGGGGTGCGATGCAGATTAGGAAAGTACGCCGGAGGTGCAACGATATATTGGCAATAAACCGACGCCTGGCGCATCGAGCGGGGGATAAATTATTGTCGGACGGAAGAACGGGTCCGTTGCATGTCCCGGCAATTCCGTCGCTGCACAGCGCGTTGCAACGCAATTATATAACGCGGACGGAAAAGCGCGCATGCCGATTTGCGATTCAGAAGTCCATCACCGATGAGACGAGTTATTTTCAACTTGTCGAGTGTTCGTCTTTTCTCCAACATTATCTCATTCAATTACAACAACTCATTCAACAATTTTGCAAATCTAGTATCTAGCATAAATTTTTAATCAGTGTAAAATGTATCTCGATGAAATTTTAAGCTGCTGATTTATGATTTCTATAACTTTTAATCTATTGAAGACTATAAATGTTTAAGTCGCTAAAAGAGCAAACTTAATCTCAACTTGCATTTTTGTCGTAATTGTTGGCCTCGTTATGATAACATCATCATTATGACCTTTAATGAACTTTATGGCATTTCATTTCTAATAATTATTTTACTCAGCACTACATTTCGTGTCATTTGTTCATTACGAGTTCACTGAAACTCTTGATTTAAATACATAAGGTTCCAAATACTGAAAAAGGATATTAGATATCATCTCTGAATCGAGAACATCACGTGAAAGTATTTTTACGATCGCGCGATCCAAAATTATATCGCATTAATAAACCTCGCGATGAGTCAGAATTGGTAACAAAGAACCAGAGACATGTGTATATATGTATCATAACTCAATGGCTATCAATAAAAAGAAGTTCCATCTTCTTTCTACAAATGTCGATGGCGCGTCTTGTAGCCGTTTATAAAACACACCGGCGACGTTATTGATTTTCTGACGGCGGGCTACTTTCTTCTCCGATTCTTGCTCCTTCTGGTCTTTGCGCTCACGTGCGATTCATTTCCCTCGACGGGGCACGGCGAAATTATAAACGAAACGACGGAATCTCGTGACCTCACTTTCGTGCGGAGGCATCGATCGAGTCGACGGCGACGACGACGGCCGCTTCGTCGGTTCGCTCGTTCTCGCTCGTTTCCGTTTGCGAAAATGTGAATTAGACGAATATCTTGGCGAGAACTGCATTGCGTCTAAATGAAACTAATCTAGATCTGACACAAATTATTCTAATGTATAAAAAGTATTTAAAGAAAAACAGATTTTATACTTTGAAAAGATAAATAATTATATATTATTCATATAATTTACCTTATTTTTTATACTATCTATTCGACTAAAACTGAGAAGAATATTAAACAGATAATATTATCAATTAGATGTCTATTGTATATTCTATATTTTGTAATAATTAGTAAATATTTTCCCCTATATTATCTGTATGCATATGTATATAACTAATCAATGTATAATTAATTTTACAAACAGAGATGATATTGCTTTAATCTAAAACAGTCTAAAACAGATTAAATTAATAAGTTACTATAATTTTGCAAGGTTTAAACATTTCTTTATAACTCATGTTATAAAGAAATGTTTAAAATAGCTTTATATATACTAATTGATTAGTTAACGGTTTTTTTATCAATTGCACCTTTTATCTTGATTCTGTCTTTAGGATTTTGCCTTAACATGTGTTAATTATATGTATATCATTATACTTTTCGAAGGTGTTTTTGGTGCGATTGATTGGCTACCAGCGAAAAATGACAATTAAACGTGCTAGATAAAATACTAAGTTCTCGTAGACGATCGTTATGATATTTAATAGACTAACTCGTAAAATAAATAAAACATTGTCAAAAACTTTTTGAAGAAAGAAAAAAGTAATCTACAATATATTATTTTAAAGAATGTGTAAAAACTTAACTTCGGATTATTAATAAATTAGATTGTATGATCTCCCAATTCAAATACAAAATAAAATTGCAGAATAAAATCGAATTCCCGAATTGTGATAGTATCTACTATTTTCTACACTGTAAACTTTTAGATTGCAAACGCGTTACTGTTATATTTGATGTATCGACGAATAAAATCGCTGCATATTGATAAAAAAAAATTGAAAGGGAAATATTTCGTAAAAACAAGAAATAAATTAACAAAAAGAAATTTTGCGAATATATCTCAAAAAATATGTAATAAAAAAGAAAGTTTTATTTCAATTTTTAAACAAGAGATATAAACGTCTAAGTCTGATTTTCTCGGGAAGTAATGCAAAATAAAATAGAAAATCGTTACTGCTGAGATCGACTTATTGCTGAGAGTAACATTTATTATCTGCTGTATCAGTTGCTTGCTATATTGCAAACGAAGGAACGTACCAAACGAGAGGAAGAAAACTAGGTAGTATTCTCGACGTTCTTGGGATTTCCTCTCTAAGGAAAATCGAACGAGTGACCGCAGGCCGCTAGTAAACAAAGTGAGGAAAAGTGATCGTCCTTTTCTTTTTGCAAGCGTGTTTCCAGTTTCGTTGAACACATGGTGTTGCAATGTACGAGGAAGAAAGGAGGAACTTTGCGAAATCGCCTCGTTGTTTCTTCAGGTGCATTTTGGCGCGCGACATCGTTGTTGAAAACTACGAGGCTTAGTTTATTACTTCATCTTCTTTAGATCACAACAAAGAAATACGAACGACTTTTATAAGAGTCTTTTATAAGCTGGTGATACCAGCAAAGCGAAACATGAAGAAAAATATAACGATATGGCGAAGTAAATGTTGTCTTTTGGGAGATAATACTCGTGTTTAGTTACACAGAATTTTTGCTTTCCCAGAAAAGATACGATAACATTTGTTAGAATTTCAAGGTTTTAATGTTTGAATGTCAACTTGCTAGATTGTGTAGTTATGTGTTTCGTTATATAATTAAATTATTAACGAATAATATCGTTTTTAATATCTTTAAATAATTTTTTAAATATCTTTAAATAATAATAACAAATTAATTTAAAATAAAGAAAATTAAGGCTTTGAGGTTTTTACTAAAATATATTATGTATATCCATATTTTAATTTAAGTTTATTGCATTTCAATGATTTTTTGATGAATAATAAAATAAATACATATACAGTATAGCTGAAAGAATGTGAACATTAAGAATGTATTCTTTTAATGAAAAAGAAGTAATAAAAAATTTGTTCTGAAATACTGTTAGTAAGTTTTCGTTATTTATATCATTTTACTTGATGTTTTATTGCATTGCAAAACAAACTATGTGTTTTTTTAGCTAAATTTTCAAATACGATGTAAACGTATGTGAACGTAAATACATATATTGGTAGACATGATATTTGAATAGAAGCTCCAAAAATTGATTTACTCAATTTTTTCAATATAAGCAAATTGAGTAATAGTCTAAATTATTTTACAAAATATTCATATGTACCTATAAATGTAATTGATTATTGATCAATCTCGAATTATCGTGTTTGCTTTTACGCTTTGAAATCAGGGATGCCTGAAATAACAAAATGAAACATGTTTGAAATATATTATTAGATTAAACAATTAGTCTCATGTAAAATTATTAGTTGGTAAATGCTCATGTAAAATTATTAGTTGGTAATGCATCTTATTTTATATTAATAATAAATTAATATTTTTTATATTTTAAGAGATTTCTATTTCTTTGGAATTGACTTTTTATTTCTTAATTTTTTTCATTTTTATGAAAGTGAAAAGATAATTGTATATTAAATTTTTTATTTTAATTATGTGCTGCGTAGTAATATGTGTGGGGAAAAAACTATTTGCAAGACATGGATTGATTCGTATTGACAAATCTTTTGAACCCGCGATCAATGAAATATATCGGAAATGCGCCGATATACTACACCGGATGTAACATACCGCTGAATGCATCAAAGCGGATTCACGGTGAATTTCGCACTCGGGAAAATCGTTCTGACAAGTGACGGACGAATTTGTGAAGTCAAAACAAGAGCGAGGTGCAAGAAATCAAACAGATAAATCGCAGTGGATCAGCTTCAGGCGAATCGTATGCGAAATGAAGCTAGTAATGGCTGTCAACTGCAAAATCTTGTTTTCGCGAACGTGGTTCAAGAGGATAAGAACAACCGGGTTGAGAAACCGCTTGCTCGCTCTGATTTAAGACGGAAGTTCCGTCCTTTACCGTCACGTCATTGTTATCCTTGGAGTTTGTAGCTGGAGTGCGTCAGAAGTGCACGAAGCAGCTGAAGGCTGAAGTAAACGGATTGCAGAACTATGATTAGAGCATTTATAACAAACTTAAGTAATAATACCAGTAATATTTTATAATGATAATAATTCTAATTAATGACAACTTAAATGTAAGCTTACACAGCAAAATATCTCTGGCATGTTTTGAATTTACTTCAGTTTTAAATAACTTTAGATAAAATTATAGAAAACTGTAATTATACAGGGTCAACAGAAAAATTCTCGTAAAATTTTCTACAAATAAAATTCTGAAAACTAAACAGTTTTATTTTTAAAGAGAAAGAAAAGTTCAAGTTTCTCTTTTTATACTTTACCTTTTTATGTTTAAACAAAACTTTTATAGGTTTAACTTTTATATAGCAGGTTATATACAAGTTACATGCAAACTAGATCTTTTGTATTTTACATTTCAAATTATGGTTCATGAACCAATGAGACTGACAAATCAAATTTCCCTCTTAATATATCGCAGAGAATAGCGGTACTCGAGCGCTACTGCGTGTCTTTGAGCTCGCGAAACATTTCGACGATTTAATCGTTGCTTCAACGTTACTGTCTTGCCGTACATCCGCGATGCCGTTGATGCGCCACTGACGCACTTTGCTGAGTTTAACTCCGAACCGAGTCATGACGACACAGAAACTTTCGACTTAACTCGGTCGGGGCGCTATTCGGTTGCCGTCGTTTGTGGGGGCATCCGCGAAAACAGGATTTTCGCGCTAAGCGCAATTACGCGCCTCAACTTACGTGAGTGCGGTTTCCTCGGTACTACTTCTACTCGCTAATCTAAATAAATACTTAAATCAAAAGTTCTTGCTAAAAATTTTTTATTGTAGCAATAATAAAATATAGAAATTGTATGCATTCGCAAATTGATTAAAATTACAGGAATATTCTAAAATAAGAAATTATTTTGCTTCTATAAACAAATTTTTTAATTTTAATTGTTAGGAAAAAACAGGAAAAATATTATACAATCTCATATGAAATTTAACTAAAAAAGAGACAAAATAAAAAATTTTTATTTGAAACAGTAACAACGTACAGCTGAGTTTTTCTACTTTCTTTACACTTTGTCGATGCCTGTTTGCTTACGGATTTGGAACGTTTTCTTAGCACTTATTGTTAGAAATAAACGTGAAACAATAATAATAACGTGGGACATTTAAATTGTATATTTCAAGTGATGAATAAGGAGACACAATTACATTTGTGTTAATTTCAAGTTGTACATTTAATTACAAATTGCATTTCATTTTGCACAAAATCCACTTCTCCATTAAATAGATAATATTTAAATCATTTTACAAAATTACACACTATTAGACATTCTTAATCTTTACTATCAAGAAATTGGGTGTTTGACAGAAGGTATTAAATCACATCTTGAAATAAATTTATTATTTCAAGTTTCAATGATTCTATTTTGAATATTAACAATATGGTGCACCAAGTTTGAACGACATGCTTCGCATTAAAATTTATCTTTGAAGTTTCTGGAAAAATATCTCAATTTTCTACTGCGATTGAGCAAACTTTTAGTAAAGAGGATTATCTACATAAAAGACGTGAAATTGTTATAAAGAAGTTTTATTGTTTAATTTTAACCTTTTGTCACTCGATTATTATTAAAAAATTTGATAATTTTTTAAATTAAGTATATTATAAATTACACATAACTTTTCTAATTTTTTCCAAGTTTTAATTTTAAAAATTGAGTAAAAATTAAAATAATTATTATATAATGTTAAATGCGAATTTGTTGAATCATAAAGTTCAGATTTTATGTATCTATTCTAACTGTATTAATCAATTATTAACAATTATTAATTAATCAATTATTAACAAAATTTAGAATAATAGTACATTGATGTATGTGCAGCGGTTAAAAAAATTTAATAACAATTAAGCTAAATCTTTTTATATTGTATTTATAATTACTTATTATTTAATATCATGTCAGAAAGAATAGAAACCTTCATGCAAATAAAACACGCATAAAACACGATTGAACTGTAAGACAATTGACTGACAAATTGCTATTGTATCGCTCACTAATTAGCGAAAGTTTATAAAACGTGATTGTTCTCAAATACTATACTTACGGTGTACATTAAAATTATACAATCTTAAGAATACTTTAATTAACAATTATTTCTGTATACATTTCTATTTTTAATGAAGATTTTTTTATTTTATTTGTTATTTTTTCTATTTCTTTTTGTCAGTTATCGGCCATTATTTTAAGCTTTAGCCACTAACAATTACTATATATGTTTATTATTTCATATTATTTCATATTACACGTGCGCGCATGATTTATTATTTCATAAATATGACAATTTATTATTTAGTTTTTAATCTCTTTAATTTTTTTTATCTCGTTGCTATCCATTTCATAAATAATTAAATGCACGAGCGAGTTTAATACATTTAAAATAAAAAATAAACATAATTTAAAAAATTTTTCTGCAAATAATTCTGTTTCTTACTAACAAAATACGATTAAATATCAACAAAGATCACGAATTTCAAGTATTGCAGTTGAACGATGCTCATTCGACATGCGTCAATATTTATTTGGCATTGTTTACTTATTGTTCCACTTTCAAGCCACAAAAGTGCAATATTGCATCGCTTCTACTCTTAAATTCACTAACAATTGTACATTTTATTTGTGAAACCATAGTAAAGAACATAAAGTTTACGTAAAAATATCAATAACTGCGCAAAATTATGCAATTTTTACTGAAATTCAATATCAATCAAAATTAATAAAATTGAAATTCTATTCGATATTTTTTAATTACGTATTAAATAGTATAAGAGGAAAGTTTTCTTCATTTATTTATTGTATTCAAAAGCATTATCTCTAACTTCGCAGATGACGTAACGATCTCATCGTCGTAAAGAACGCAAGATAAAAATTTCAAGACGCGATTTTTCTTTCCTTTCTCTCTTCTTCTGGTTACATTGTTTATTCCAGACTCCGGAAAGCGTTTCGTCAACACAATGCAACTGGTTTTACTCGGACGCAGGTCTAAAAGGAAAGTAACGAATCGCAGAAATGACGAACGGAAACCGTTGCCTTCCTTCGCCTTTGTTTTCCACGTTAATTAGCGGATGGAAGTCGGTATCCCAGATCCGATCTATATTTCATGCGCGCCGGCGGCAACCGTTTAAATCCGCCTTTGCTGCGCGACCGGTTGCAATAATTGCGACGCTTGGGGGTTCGACTTGGTAAAGGGCATCGGTAAAGAGAATCCGCGAAAGGTATTCATAATTTCTGACGAGGTAATCGAGACACGCATCTTCGAAAGGGACATATGCACACGTC
This sequence comes from Crematogaster levior, assembly GCA_901521435.1. Classification (NCBI taxonomy): domain Eukaryota; kingdom Metazoa; phylum Arthropoda; class Insecta; order Hymenoptera; family Formicidae; genus Crematogaster; species Crematogaster levior. Next base: position 135,854 of record CABEGB010000790.1, read on the forward strand.
AAGTGCAGCCTCGATTGAAACACGTACAATCATTAACCCTTTAGCACCAGTTTGTATATGATTTGCAAGAGTTTTTATATCTGCATATTGTAATGGTTATATTAAGCAAAAGTAAAATTGATAGAAAATTAATTAAAATATTAGAAGTGTGTAGTGTAAAGTTTTTAAGTATTAGCTCTGCGGTAAGTACTTCAAAAAGTATTTACTAATTATACAAATGTTCTTATTATTAAATCGAGGTTTCTGTTTTCCCGTTTTAAAAACCAACAATGGTTCGAAAAAGAACTAAAAATTTATTCTGTAACATTCCGCTGTACAATAAACAAAAGTATGGATAACGTTCTACGTTAAATATTACTTTGAAAATATTCTTTTCATGTATGTTGTCTTCCACGCACATTTTTCAAGATTTATTTATAACATTCCACGAAAATTTACATGGTATTCATCCAAACACGACGCCAACGAGTCCGCGCTGTTAGTTTTATAATCAAACCGCGCATCCTATTACGTTTTACACCAGCAGCTGCCGCGCGGAGTGCGTAATGGCGCTTAGCCGGAAATCTTGTTTTCGCGGATCCAAGTCGGCGAAGATGGCGTCGAAAGTCGACTGCCGGGTTGGCTGACTTAAGTCGAAAGTTCACCGCCGGTGGCCCCGTCACTGTTTTCCTTGGTAGGAGTTTAACTCGGCGGAGTGCATCAGGAGTGCGTCGGTGCATAAGGAACGAGAGGAACCCGGCAGGCGGTGGCGGCATTAACGCTGCATCCTTGCGCGCTAATCCGGCTGTTATCCCCCGGACTTAGACAGGGGACGACCGACCCTCGAACCATCTCTGCTCGTCGTTCCGAATACGTTTTCGTCCTTCTGCCATTTTCAAATTCAGCTCTTAATGAATGCTCGCTCTGATTAGTACGTTTCCGACCTTGCAGACAAAACTCTTTGCAGTCGGTGTATTTAAAAAGGGTAAATTGCGGGAAGTGATTTGTGAGTCGTCTTTGACTCTTAATAGAAATAGTTTTAAAGAGAAGACTGTAACACTGTCGCGTATTTAAGAAAAATTTATCCTTTTCTCCTAGAAGAAACTATATGCGTGTCGAGAGGATGTAATTTTAAAAAACTTGCGAAAACATTTCCGAATAAAGTTGTTCACTTGATGATTAAGAGTCTATGTGGATCTGCTTATCTGGAAACTTACTACTAATTATATATACGCGAGAATGATTATTTACCCTTAACAAACATCACGCAACATCGAGAAAATGCTTTCTCGTACAATCTTTCGTTTCTTCGCGCGACTAGAAATGCGAAAATAAATATCCTCTCTCAAAAGAGACGGCGACGCAGAGATCGGGTGGAGAAGTTTCATAACTTAATGTTTCTTCTCTCTTCTCGAAGATCATCGCCGCTCACAACGGGAGAAGAGGAGACGAGAGAACAGCTGGCTGCTGTTTCCGCACGTTACGTGTCTTGACCATAGAAACGGTACAATAGCCTCTGCCAAACAACCGGTCGTAACTCGCGAGTAGATAAAAGATAACATCCTCCTCTTTCTCTTTCTTCCCGGGACTTCCTTTCTTCCGTAACTACTTCCTTACCTTGATTCTCCTCCCGCCTCTCTATCCTCGGAACGTGCTTAGAAACGCGGTCCTCTGAAAACTGACGACGTGTCGTTGATTATTTCACCTAGCACGCATCCCTGTCTTGTCATTTCTTTCTTTTTTTTTGCTTGTTCCGGCAATGTGATTGTTTGTAAACAAAATTTTTGTTGGATGGATTGTTAATAATAAAATATTTAAAGCTATCAATTATTTATTTAATTGTACGTTATAAAGTTATTAAAAATTGCTATTAATTATATCACTGGAAAACATTTTATTAGAAGAGTATGTTCATTTTGAAATTTTTATTTATTATCTATTTATATATTATATATTTTCTATATAAAACGTAAGATAATTATAAGAGAAAGATGGGTAACTCCGGACACTTGATTCAGAAGCGTATTTTTAATTATTGTTAATGAGAAGTGGAAAAACAATTTAAAACAAATTTCAAACAAATAAATTTTCTTTTAAGAAAGTAACAACACATGATATTGCATCTTGAAGAAAAATTTTTATGACACAACAAATAAATATCATAATGAGAAAGATGGATATGTATCGAACACTTTGGTATGTTTCATATTATTAATGAGAAAATAAGACAAAAATAGATTAAAATTGAAGTAAAATATTTTTTAAGAAATTAACAATAAACATAAGATGTATTTGAAAAAAAAAAACTCTTATAACTTAGCAAATAGTGGTCAGTAAAATAATGACTGATAACTGCTACATAGATAGTAACAAGAAATACATGCTTATAACATACTCTATCATTTGTTTTAGGCTACATTATTTATTCCGGCACAAGTTTTACATCAGTGAAAAAAATATACATTCCGTATTTCTCTTTTACACACTGTCTGATCTTACCCTGCCAGTAAGTCCGAGACTATCCTTATTACTTTTTTACAAAGGATTATGACGAGCTTTGCTATTGTACTGTAATATTAATTTTCTGAGATTTAAAAGAACTTTTTTCACTTTACTTTTTCCGTATCAAATCTTTATTTTTCGTACAATCTAAGATAAAAGAAAGTCAAAACGCCTAACAACTAAAGAATACCCTTTTTTACTCAAAGTTCGCCTTCGAGAGAGTCAGCGATGTATTAAGAATATCTAGCGCAATGGCTTCAGGCTACGCGAACAAGACTCGCTGAAATTTTAAACTAGCACGACTTTGCGCCTCGTAAACTTTGCAGATCCTGGCAAATTCCGTCCCTTTGTGTCGGAAGAGTTGACCTAAGACCTTGTACCACCTTATTTCGAATCTATACCCAATAATAATCCTATATATATATATATATATATATATATATATATATATAAATAAATATATATATATATATATAATCCATATTTTTAAAGATGATGCAATTATTTATTCTTTTTTATTTAATACCCCAAAATAGACATAATACTTATATTTAAATAGATATTAATTTATTATATATCTATTTTGTTTTCTCTCTTGGATAAATGTAAGAAAGGCAATAAAAAAGCACAGCTTGTTTACATACATTTTAAATCTTTTTTACAAGCAGATAAGTGCTTTAGAAATAAAAAATTATGAAATTTTATTGTATATCCACTTATAACTTTTAATGAAAAAAACTATGCATTAATACTGATTAAAATAACGCAATAATCTTCTTTCACTTTTATTGATATTAATTATTACCTACCTAAAATTATTTAAAAGTTGTGCTGTTTTTTAATAACCCTAATTAAAAAATTTAGTAAATTAAATTTTAGTTTGAAGTATTTGTTACATGTTTATGTTACTCCTAAATTTGATCGAGGTGACATATTTGAGATCGCAAATAGGAAATTATTGGCGGCGGCTTATGTATATCGACAGCTTATATAATATATGTATATGTACGTATGTATGTATGTCTTTTTAAAGCACGTTGCTCGATAGCCGGGGGCGTGCGAAAACGTGCGACGAAGAAAAATTCGAGGGCACTCTGCTGTGCCGTTGGACTTTGTAAGTCAAACTGAATTCGTGCGCTTGCATTCTCCGCGCTTGATGCACCACGCACGTTCCAACGTACCGCGAAGAAGGCACTACAGAGAAGAAACACCGACGCGTGCAAAATATTCATAGCTCTAGAAATTGCAATGGCCGTCCTTCTCTTCCACCTTCGTAAGATTATGTAATTGTGTTTGAACAGACGGCGCGATTTTGTATTAATTAATTCACACGAAATTTATGCAACTTTGAGCGAAATATTTGAGATAAACAAGTATTTCGCACAAGTATTTTTCATATAATATTTCCGCACAAAGTTTGGAATGTTAAAAAAAAAGAAATAAATAAACACAAAATTATTATACATATATAATTATTGTATTGTATATATTTTATTATATTGCATATATTTATTATTTACAAATGTCATATGTATATGAATAGGGAAAAATAATTGATATATAGCACATATATGTATAGTAATAATTAATAGTGCGCGAGTTTGCAGAAAATAATAATAGAATGTAAATATAATATATAATTGTGCAACAATTTGAATTGTTGTATGGCTTATAAAAATTAATTATTTTTTTATTGCTTTTTTATGGATCAATGCTTTACAATGCTCCGATATTGATCTAAAATAGTTTTTTGTAAACAATACCGATTTATAAAATGGCTATAGTATACCGCGTAAAAGGAACATGCTGCCCATAGATCTCTTTATCTATTGTAGTTACGCGATAAACTTGCGCGAGAAACACCCACGATGAAAACTTTATTTTACCTGTCGCGTGCAATGACATAATTTGTAATCTCAGTCTAGAAAAGTTGGACGAAGTGGAAGCGCAAATCTCGGAATTTAATACATAGCACAATCGGTAAAAATTCGTATTCATATCTGTAAAAATAACGCGCCAATAGGAACAATGGATACCGTAACAGGGTGATTTTTATCGAGATCGACCTTAAAGTTTGAAATTCGGCACAACCCAAAATTGTCGGGTTTCATCAGCAAAACTTTAAGCTAGATTAAATTTTACATTATCGCTCCACCTGAGAATTATACAGAGATAAAGGCGTACCGTGAGATAGGAACTTTATAAACCGGTTTGAGGTTTCTCTCAGAAGTAAAGAGAGAAGCAGCCGAAATATGGAATCGCGAAAAGTCTTGTGTAGAATTTTCTTTTTCATAGAAATTTTTCGTAAAATAGGAAATAATAGAGATATATAAGTGCAAAATTTTAGTATTTGTTAATACGTTATTATAATGTGTTATTTTGATGATATATGTATATATTATCTATTATATAAATATAAATATAAATATATATATATATATATATATATATATATATATATATATATATATATATAAATGCAAATTACAAATATGCATTATCTAGTATAAATCCAGTAATCTCTAATTTAAAAAATAATTTGTTTTAAAATAAAATTTTATATTTCACCAGTGACATGCATCTTTTACATTAATGAGTTAAAAAATTTCATTATAATATTCATTTTTTTATTTACCTCAGCATAAGAAGAAAATAATTATACACAATACGAAATATAAAGAGTTAATAAGTTGGAAATAAGAGAAAGTTAAAAGTTTCTTCTTCATATTTTATAAAATATATGTACAAACAATAATTGTAACATTTAATCATAGTATTCGAAAGTATATGACTCACTTCAATCAAATCAATTCGAACATACATACAATCTCTTCTTATTCTCTATTGAAATTAATACAAATTAATTAGAAACTTGCTAATTTGTACAGAAACAAATGGAAATAGATCAATACTTTGTTAAATAAAACGTTTAATCAAAAATATTAAATATTAATAATATTAATTAATTTTAATAATATTAATTATTAATATTTAAGATGTTATCTTGATAATATATTTTTATCTTTTAAAACTGTGATTTTGAAGATATATTGATAAAATAACATCAATCAAATTTGATAAAGATTTTATTGGTATCAGATTTTCCCGAGCGTTATCAATTTTAAGGAATATTGATAAAGTTTTTATTTAAAAATTATCAAATATTTTATTATGAAAATTTTTGACAAAGTTTATTAAACTACAAACTTCTATAAAATATACAAATATATATATATATATATATATATATATTTAATAAACTTTGTCAAAATTTTCATAATAATATATATATATATATATATATATATATATATATATATATATATATATATATATATATATATATATATATATATAAATCAAGATAACATCTTAAATATTAATAATTAACATTATTAATATTTAATATTCTTGATTAAACGTATTACTTAGAAAGGTATGTTTTGATCTATTCGGCTAAAATTGCATTTATCGGTGTAGTGTAAGTTTAAGACAGTAAAAAAAAAATATACAATATTTTTTATAATATTTGACAAATATGCAATTTTAAATAATTTTAGATATTTTTCCCTAAAAATAAACAAAGAGATTGATTTCTACGGATTAACTAGCAAAATTTTTAATCAAGAGATGTTTGTAAATAGCGGAAGTATTTGTAAATAGCAAAAACAGACTCTTATAAAAAAAAGCATCCCTTTGGCTGGAACGGGAATTTCGCTTGCAAATTCCTTGCGTGCCCCCGCAATGGCACGCGTTTCGCGCGATAAAGCTCGTCTCATGGCGAGCAACACACAATGAGTGCAGCTACGGCAGATTCGCGAAAGGCATATTCGCGAGCATGCCGACTAGGAGGTTTTCCTGTAGTCCCACGAATTTATGCGACAAACGGGTTTTCTCGCTTCGCTCCATTGGGAACTCGACTTGCATTATGCACCGCGACGTAAAGCCGTAAGAAGATAACGACGATCAGAAGATAGGGAACATGTTCGCATGTTAATACTCTACAGACTCGTCGATGAGGCAATCGCATCAATAGCCTATCAATAACCTATAATAGAAAAATGGTATTGTCATAATCGTTGATGATATGATAATATTTCATCAATAATTTATATGTGCGCATTTTTAGAATCCGTTGAATATGTTCACCTGACACTGAGATAAAAATCTTCTTTTATCTAAATATTTAAGCATTTTTTCTTGTTACTTTTCTCAGGTTTTATTATATTGCCGTTACAAAAAATGTGTTTTTGTTTTTTAATTGAAAAAGTTTAAACTCACGAAAGAGTTAAGAAAATGTTGAATAGACTCGTGTGTATGCGTTGCATCCATCGTGCTGCATTTCCGATACGATCAAGAAAGCTCGAAGAGGCGCGATATGAATTCGTATGAATACATCTGTGGTGAAATCGCAAGCGAACGGTATGAATGAATGGGGAATTTTGCTCCATAGAAATTCAAGGCGCATGCACGCGCTCGTGTTATGCACGATCGATCTCGAGCGTAGATCGGGAGCAACGAGACATAAAGAGAGGAAGCATAAGCGGAAAGCAGAAGTAAACGAACTTGTAAGCGAAGCCAAGTAAAAAAGTAGCATAAAAAAGATAGTAAAGATACATTCTTACGTATCACACTCTATGCACGTACACGTATATTAAATTTCTTTAGAATTGTTATTAAAAACTTTTCTAAATATCTATCGACGTATCTAAATAGAAGTAAGACAAAAATAAGGAAAAATATTATTAGACTTCTCTCTCTCTCTCTCTCTTTCTCTCGTCAATTAATTCGAATAGTATCTAAAAAAGTTAGTTTCAATCGGTATTTAAACAATTGTATAAAAATTGTATTTACCGCTAGATGTAGAATTCTCCTTTGTAAGGAGATCAAATAACTCATTACTTTGATTATATTTTTAAGAGTATGATAATAAATGAATGCGCCTGTATTATTGTTAAAATATATTAAAATTACTTTTTTTAATTCGTAAAAAAATGGATATATGTATTGTATGTTATTAGATATTCTTGAATATTGGTTTTAATCTCATTTTCGATATTTTAAAAGATATTTTGATTCTGTGTATCACATGTAAATTGATTATCCGCAGTTTGATTGCACAATTGAAATTCTTAAAACCATCAATTAGTTCCGCTATCACGTACTGCTTGTATAATAATTTGACACGAAATAAAATTGAAAAGGTATCTTTTTATAGTATTGCTCAATATTGTTGATTTTACACTCGTTGAATAATGTGTAATATATTCTCAATATTGTCAGGAATTTGTGATGGAAAATTAAATTTAGAAGTAGGACGATTGGTATGCGGGATTGTAATAATACGATTGTACACTCTCATCGATATTACGTTATTAATGATAAAAAAATAATTTCAGAAAATCAATAATCATATATTGCAAAAACACAGTATAATTCAGGTATAATGGAAAAGTGTATTGTGTGTGTGTGTGTGTGTATGTGTGTGTGTGGTTGATTAATTAAATCAAACAGCGATGATAATTCAATATGCATTGTAAATACATACATATAATGAAACACTCTTCGACAATTGCACCGTTATTGGAAAACCTCATTCAAAAATTAGCGAAAATGTGAAAACGGATTGAATAATGATTTACATGTTACAATATGTCTTCATACTTATTCAATTGAAAAAAAAAAGATTATTTTTTCCATAAAATTGTTGTTGTTGGTATACAAGTTATAGATTTTATGTCCAAGAAATAGATTTTCGCGTAAATGACAAATATGAAGCGATATTTTAATGGACGACAGCTTGGTTTATATATTGTTAAATTATCATTTTGGACAATATATGTATATGTATATCAAGTATTACATCGTGAATCGAAAATCTGTCTGTTCTGATTGAATTGTCACCGCGATGAATCGTATTTTTCATCACTATCCACACAGTCACCAAGTTCGTATTTCGATTGGGCTTTTGAACGATACAAAATTCGATTTTAGCTGTTTAACCAGGATCAGAAAAAATGGATTTTAGAAATTTTTAAGAGCACTTAGCAAAAGTCAAAAAATTGTAAACAATTAAAAGAAATTTGAAGTAGAACAATTTTCTTCTTAATTTAAATTAAAATTGTAATAAGAATAAGAAAGCTGATGTTTTAATTTTTGTTGAATATATTTTTGTTTAATATATTCTTTTTATGACACATTTTCCTATTTTTTATTTAGATAAAATATTAAATTTGTTCTTTTATTCTTAGGATTAAAGAAATATAAACGATACACACACACACACATATGTATATATGTATAACGAATATGTATTTCTTCTCTGTTGAGGGATAGGTATCAATATCCTGTTAGCATCAAAGTACCGTATTTCATACGAGAGATCGGTTTTGCTAACCAGCCGTCCAACGCAGTGGTGTATTATTTGTCCGCGGTGTTTTGTCCGAAATTTCCAACACGATGCCGCGACCGTACAATAAAAATTGATCGCTCTAATTGTCATGCGGAAGCATATTTTAACGAGACCTTATTGGCAGTGTTATCAGCTGCATGGTGGTAGCGTTGAGCGAATTAAAGGCGGTATTTTGCGACCACACGGTAATCGTGTGCAGCGGACAAACGGCAATCGCGCGATGAATTAATTGCGTGACTTTCATCGCGGCGACGCTTAATGACGAATAAACGCGAACTGAATGCGGCGAGAAATTAATGCCGTTGGCAAAATATAGTGTACGTAAATCAAATCATAATAAGCGGGTTGGATGATGAATCCTGTGTGTAGATACAATTTATTTAATCAATAGATAATATTTATGTTAACAAAAAACATAAAATAAAAATATGGATATATTATTTATAATAAAATGTGAAACGTATACGACTTTATCTATAAAGTCTCACTAAAGTCTCTTTTTATATTTGTAAATTTGATTATTGTGTATATTGTGACTACAATCCTCTTATTGTTATTATCATCTTAATAGCTAAATATTTTTAGTAGTAAAAAATTATTTGTGTGTGCGTGTGCGTGTGCGTATGCGTGCGCGTGTGCATGTGCGTGCGTGTGCGCGCGCTATATTACACTATAGTTTTTTACTAAAACATATTTAACTACTAAAGATAACAATAAGGATAACCAAATTTAACATCAGCTAAAATACAACTTTCGACTTTTTAATTACCGCTCGAAACAATTGCTTTTTTACGACTAGCCGATGGCTGGAAATTTACTCGTGCAACTAGAAGTTTGTCCGCCGCCTAGATAAACTAGTAGCGTAAAAGTGGTGGCAACCACATTCGTCTAACTGAAATCGGATACGTTTTTTGGGTTTCCATTTGAAAGCAACTCGATCTTTTTCAGCCTTTTCACTTTCGTCCTTTGTGCGCGAACGTTTCCTTCCGGATACTTTCAATTTCATTTATTCAGTCCAGATTTCATCTGTATCCCGAATAAAAGTAATGTTACACCTTTACTTCTCTATCTTTATGCAAATAATCCTTCTTAATTTTAAAAGAAGTATGTATTTAACATGTCTGTTCAATACTGAGATAAATATTTAAAGATTTACAAGTACGTGTATGATATTTTTAAACTACGACATAAAAATTATAAATAACATCAGCGCAGTGGCATAAAAAATAAAATTAACTCTATCAAAACGTAGTAAAAATTGAAATACAGAAAGAATAATAAAACCATAAAATAATTTAGAATGAAGATTTGGACTTTTGACAAATTGTAAATAGAAAAGTTAATAAGAGCAATGAGAAACACGTGTTTCTTGCGTGAAAAATTCTTTGAGATATCCAATTAGGTATGATTTAAAGCAAAAAAGGACAGATTCTCGTCAAATACTAGATTATTTCATTTTGTTCATCTTTTCGGATCCCGTCTTTTGACTGTGTGTGGTATGCTTGTCCTTTTTTATTTAACCCTTTTTCTTTTTAGTTATAACATCTTGTCAGATATTATCCATACACAATGTGGATGCTTATGGGAAAGTTTTTTAGCACAGTAGTTTCCCCTTGCTTTCTGTGCTGTATTTTCAATATTTTTGTCGTTGTCTTTTCCAAGAGAATGGCGATCTCTACTAACAAAAAGATCAGTGGTGGCGATCGACTTAAAACTGACGGTTCTTAGTCAGATTTGAACTCAGATCTCCGGCTCGTTAAGACAACGCACTCCGAGCTACGACCGCTAATCTTATTTAACCCTTTATAGCCCGAATTTTTTTCCTGACTATAAAAAAATTTATGTAACATGAAATCAACAAATATCAACCTCTAAATATAAATTAACAATAAAGTCAGTAGTTTTAATGATATGATATTTTCTTTGATATGTCATGTTAGAGTTGATAACCACCACCAAGAATTATTGATTACCAAGGAGACGTTATACAACAAGATATATATTCCACCTTGCAGTGAAAAATTATATAAATCAACAAGATATCGATATATTAGTAAGTGACTTTAAAGTCATATGAGGCGATAGAAGGTTAATTTTTGCCATTACACGACATCTTGGTTTTTATAGACATTGCAGTTAGTGCAATTAAATCGTAATTAATTGGATATCTTAAAGACTTTTTTACCCAAAACCAACCCGCGATTTAGATCGTCATTGCCCTCGTTAATTTTTCTATTCATAAAATAATTATCATATTTAAAATAAATGGATAGCTATTTAATTATGTTTTTATTATTTAGCTACAATCTGATATTAAACAAGTTGAAAAAGCATTATTTTATTTTGATTATATGTGAGACGGTTTAGGGAAATATAACTATTAATCACTTTTGACATATAAAGTATTGTATATTTAAAATAAAAAAATATATATTTAAGATATTCTGAAATATCAATATATAAGAAAACCGTTTTCATTCGTTATTAATTTACAAACTACAGTTCAAGAAAAAGATTCTTGTTTAGTCTTAACCATCACCAATGTATTATACATACGTGATGACCAGAAGAATGAATACATATACGAAAGAGTTAATTTATGCAAGCGCTACATGAACTTTCCGCCTAGCGTGTTAATTAAGATTGAGTGATCGTCGTAGCGTGTTAATTAAAGTGTTTCGCAGAGTGTATACCTGGTTGTTTGCGATGTTCTGTTCGTGAGCAGTAAATGCGACATTAAAGGCGCAGCTTGCGCGGTTACAAATTCCTGCCACTTGTTTTAGCATTATTCGTGATATTTTCGCTTATCAAAGCTGTTCTCAACACATAAATTTCAGAAATATCAAAGGATATACAGTAATCACAGTGTTTTATTAATTTGATCTCTGATTTATGAAGGAGAGAAGACAGTATATTTTATTTATCTTTAATTTTAAAATTATTTATTTTAAAAAAATATATAAATTATAATTTATAATTTATTGTAATAAATTATAATATATAATTTATTGTAATAAATTATAATAAATACAATTTATATATAACAAATTTGGACAAACTGTTATCATACTAATGTCATTATTTAATTCTTAGAAATCTTTTTAACAAAGTTTTAATATTTGCAAAAGTAACCTACATAAAATATTGGACATGTATTTAAATTTACACATATTATATTATATTGACAAACTAATTTTAAGTTTTACATCATAAATCATAAAGTCTCATTAAGTAACTTGTAATAATTAATACATTATAAGTAATATGTTATAAGTGTATGCCTCATAATATATTATAAGTAATATATAACAAGTAGTATGTTTTAAAAAATACATATCGGTATTATATTTTATCTTTTCTTCTTGATAACATTGCATATGATTCGACATAATACAAGTATATTATTGATATTATAATTATATAATGATATTTTCATGTGATACAGATATTATTATGATCCAAATGTTCATCCTATTAAAAGTAAGAATAACTAGCCATTCGCTTGTTGCAATATTATTTCGCGATAAGTAGCAGAGGAGCAGCAATTACGTTTTGTTTCATTCTTATTCATTCTTATTCGTTGGATTCACGCCTGTAATTGACTTATGTAGTCACCTATCTGCACAATGCCATGCGACCACTTCGGATACGCACCATCGCTCCTCGTATTCCGATACGATTTTTCCATACAAAATGAATTTCAAGCACCAACGAGTGTTGAATCGAACGTCGTAGAGTAGAGGTCTTTCCATCCCGCGGGCCAAATCTGGCCTCCATGAAGTTTTATCCAGTCTACCAAAAAATTTCGACATTATAATATACAATTTTTTAAAAATAAAGATATTTTGTTTTTATATAATTTTTAAAAATAAAACTTATTTAGTTTTCTTTGTTATAAAAATGTTCATGGTTTTCTTGACAAAAAAGGTTGAAAACTCTCCTAACATAGAATGTTAATTAGTGCGAATACGTATTGTTCAATATGAATTTATAATTGTTTCTGTGCTTTTCTTCGAATTGACTGAACGATGCAAATTGTGATAATTGCTGCTTGCGTACTTTTGCATACTATATGTCTCATACACTGTATGTCGCACGATTTTTTAATGATGCGGATGAGAACATCGGGAGTCTCGAAGTGGTTAGAGTGTGTTAACGGATGCGATATAATCTGCATTATAATCTGTCAGAACAGATGCGATTATAATCTGCTAATTAATCCGCTTTCAAACGGACGTCCGATGTTGGAGCAGTCGATCGGTTGATGAGTGAATCCGGTTATTAAATGATAATGTGAATTAAATATTATTAATAAGCAGAAGCATTTATTTTAATCCTGTAACTATTATGTTATTGTAGTTGGCTTCTCACTAACTGATTCTTTGGAACGAAACACTTATAGTGGCTTCTCTCTAACAGTTTAATGATATAAACAGTTTAAACGATCTTTTGGAATGAAACGTCGCTGTAGTGATTCTTTTTTGTATTTCGATATCTCGTTGTAGGAATGTCTTTATCCACATTTTTTGTTGAGAAAACGTTCGTTTTTTAGTCAAATTCCGCGTTTGAACTGTCGGCCCATTTCGACCAAAGAGTTAAGTAAAAACACAAAGCAGGGAGTATGTGTCCCCTTTCGTACGAATAGCACTCGCGAAGAATTGTGTCTTGGAATATCTATAAATGTTATTTAATTTTCAAGTAAGAATGTTGAGTTGCTTATTTTGTAATTTTACCAATTATATCTTTTTCTTCTAGAGACACGAATAAAACTTGATATTCTTTAATTATGCTGAAAGATACACCAAACCAACAAATACGTGTGGAGAGTAAGAAAATACAGAGTTGAGAGCAACTATATATACTTCTATTTTTCCTTTTTTTATATTTTATAATAGAAATCCCTAAGACTCTACATTCATTTACATGGATATGGATTTGTAGTTTATAATTAAAATTGAAAGTAGAATATGAATAAACGTATGCGGTGAGATGACTGCAGACAAAAAAAGAACAGATGAGAGCGTTGTTCGAGAAATAAAAGCAAATCACAAGATTACGATATAATTTTGTTGTGTACTTGTTCACATTTGTCACACAGCTTCTTTTGTAATCTCTTTTAAGAGAAAGATAAGAAACATTTCGATATCTTTACTCATTTTACGCATTTGTCTGCATGAATAAAAGCGAAAACATACGCTTTCTGTTCGTATCATGCAATTCATTGTACTCGTGTGATTAATTGCTCATTTAGTTTGCTCACGCGTATCCTCAACGCATATCGTAATTCAATGTATCCGTGTAACGTAATAGATTGTTGGCCAAAAATCGTTACGTAGCAAATTAATTCATCGTAATTAATTGGCTCAGACAACGGTAATTAGACATGTTTTACAATTAAGGTCAATGTTGTATTCATGCACTGAAAAAAATAGTTGATTTGACTAAACCGTTCAACTAAAGCAATAGTTCAAAGGAAAGAGCAGTAACTGACGTCAAACTGGCACAAATGATATATAAAATTAACGTTTATTACAACGTTTCGACCTTTGGTTTAGGTCCTCTTCAAGTATATCTATAAATATGTTATAATGGAATGTTTCTTTACTTATATTTATTATCTTTTTCTTTCTCTTGTCTTTTATTTATTTATTATAAATTTGTCCCCTGCGTCGCACTATAAAATTTAATCTGGCTCAGTCCTTACTTCGCTGTCACCAACAACAGACGCTTTTTATGTCTATCTTAATCTAAACAGATTTATGTGGAAATCAATATTTTTAAATTTTATATTATTGACTACTGGACTGCGTATTAAGTAAGTTTTTAATGTAATATGTACAATTTTGCGTCTTATACGAATGTAACATTCCATTATATCGTATTTATAGATATACTTGAAGAGGACCTAAACCAAAGGTCGAAACGTCGTAATAAACGTTAATTTTATATATCATTTGTGCCAGTTTGACGTCAGTTACTGCCCTTTCCTTTAAATTTCCTATTACTGGCAAAGAGAAGATACTTGCATTGTTTAAAGCAATAATAACGAAATTTGTTTGTTATCTTAACTAATTATTTAGTCTGTCTGACAATTTTTAGTCTGGACAAATAAATTTTTGTTTGTCCTAACTAAAAATTTATTTAAGAACCCGTGACAAATCGATTTAGTTGAATCAATTATTTTTTTCTCAGTATGCAACTTTTTTTCTGAAATTGAAACAACGTAGTATTGATACGTTGCAAATATCGGTTTAAAAAATGTTGAGAAAATAGACACAAATCAGTTATTAAATATTAAGAAGAATGCACGTACTAATGAAAAAAAATTGGAGTGCTTCTTCTATTTTTTGCAATGATTAAATTTAATTCATTTTTATTATTGTTGTAATATATATAATTTAGAAACTGCAAAAGAAGCTTTTGTCAATGGTTATGTTCATCTTTCGCGGCAGATTTTCAACATCGCACTCATTAATTTTGCTTTCAAGTCCTTAATTATAAAATAACTTTATAATCGGATAATTTCTTGGTAAGAAATTTCATGCGGATAACTCGTTGATTTATATTTTTTATTGGAATATTAAAAGGCATTTATGGGCGAATAATTAAGTAAGAGTAATTATTTGCCATATTTTTCATTTGATCATCGACGTAAATGTAAATTACCGAAAATTGCAGTTTACTTCGTTTATATGTATCGCATATTCTTTTGCTTTTCGTTTTGCAGTGCTTTAAAGGTCCGAGAACCATTCGAAATCACTCGGCTGTGACGCAAACCTCGAGAGATGTGGACGCCATAAAATCGGCGTTAATTAGCGACAGAGGTTTAATTAAACTACTTGCGGACTGCCATTTTGCAAAGCTGTATCTCGATACGATTCGATAATTTCCGTTGGGACATAGGGCGCGGCCGAATAGAATCGCATTGGCTTTCTCGAAGTAATGAAATATACTTTGTCTGTAATACTTTTCGTATTTCGTATGATGATATAATTAATTAAAACAGGAAACTCATGATCGCAAAAACCTCAGGTCAATCAGAGACTTTTTGCAACGATTAATAATTGAAAATGTTTTATAATTAATGTGCTTACTTGCAAAATATTGTTACGAAGAATTATATGTTTACAAAGAATATTAAATGTTTACTGGAGAATGATTTTATTTAACATTTATATTAAAAAACATCGAATAAAAGTCTAGATTTTTAATAATCATAATTTGCTTATTAAAATTAAGAGAAATGAATTATTTTATGTGCAATTTTATGTGTTTGTAAATTTTTTTGTAAATATTGTATTGTAAGTATTGCATGTTTTTTAAATAAATATGTCCTAAAGATGTTAAAAGTATAAGTAAAACAGAGAATTTAGTAAACTTTATGAAATTGAAAACAGCGCGTTTGATTTTAATTCTTCAAGATTAATAAAATTTCATTTACACTGACAATTACAACACGGAAATTCTGCACGTCGTGTTATTTCACAAAAATTCAAACGTGCGTGGCAATCTCTAAATTCCGTTTCCTCCGTTTCCGGCTAATTAACGTCGCTTGGCGAGTTATTGGAATACCATATTCTCGGGCGTGTAAATGGACACATACTGTACATTCGCATGTTTCGCGCCTGTGCCAGAACTGCATGAAACAGATCAGCTCGAGATGTCGATGTAGTAAGTTATTCTCGGATTACCATAACCAAGAATGTTTCAATTTACATTTGAATAGATAATCGATAAATATTTCATAATCATTATCTTAGTTGTTCATAAATGTTCATCGTTCATAAATACTATGTTTATCTTTATGCTCATTTAAAGAGCATAATTTTTTCTGTTTATTGATAATAATATTACAAACTTATTAAATACTTTTATTATTGATATTGCATACTTATTAATCTATTAATGTTATCATTTTATTACTTTTTTATTTATTATTAATTTTAGATAATACTTTCTGGTAAAGTATCAATAGCATTCGAAAATTGACATTTGATTGCGCCCTGACAGGTGCAATTTATATACGTGAATATATAGGTACGATGAAGAACAAAAGTAAAAAATAAATCAGAAAATGTTACAAATGTCACAGATATCTTTTCGATTAGCTGTTTGTCAGGCTAGTACATCTGTACGTTACATAGTAGAATATTTGTCGAACGTGCGACTCCTTCTTCGAGATGGGACATTTTCGCGAGCAATAGCGTAGAGTGGCTCACATTGGAAGCATTGACCCGTTACGTAGTGTCCTACGGATCATTATAACTCGAGAGATACCGGTATATAATATCTTTCCGTCACATATGTGCTCCGCTTCCCATGCTCTTTTCCGCAAGTAGGTCGAAGAGTATCGATTGTGCAGGCACACGTTTATGGGCGTACATGCACATACGTGCGCACTCTGTATGTGCGCGCGAACGTGGAGACGCGTGTATGTGTCGAGAATTGGACATGAACCGCGTTCATATCTCGAAATTCAATTTCGGGTGATACCCATCGGTACACGCGCACAGTTTATGTATATATGTATATATGTATATACGTATATGTATATGTATATATATATATGTTTTACATATATATACATATATATATACAATATATATTATATATATATATATATATATATATATATATATATATTATAGATATATAGATTATATATATATATATGTATATATCTTCATGAAATAGAAGGGTCACGCTCTTTGAATTATACAGGGCAATTCGTTTTATTTTTTCACTTTTTAGTTTTATCTTTTAGAACAGATAAAAATAGTTACGTAGATGAAATAAAGGAAAGATTAGTGACATTCTAATCGATTTTCCGATTTGCAAATTTATTGTCAAGAATAAAATTAGCAGCAAAATGAAAAAATAGTAAATGCAACTTTCAGTAATTTTCTTATTAAATTTTAGCTATAAACTGTAAAATGATTAAATTGCAACGACGATGTAAAGATACGATGTATATAACTTATTGTCTTGTAATATTATGTTACAAAAAATTTTCATATAATTGAACAGTACATATTGCAAAATGCCTCAATCACAGGTTATAGATAAACCAGAAAGTAGAAGATAGTCCGGGTCTCAATCGCGATCCCCTTTAAATTGATTCCGACATTGCGACGTTGTGCAAAAAACAGATCGGTTTTGCCGCGGGTTATCTCTCTTCGTTCCCATCGCCTTCATGTCTTGACGCATTTCTTCTTCCTCGCCGCTTTATATAGACAAATTAATTTTCCGTTGGAACGCGCAGCATCGTCGTCGTCGTCATCGTCTTCGTCGACATTTTTTTGCCGCCAGTCGTGATTTAAGGGAAGCCGGCGACATGTCAGATTTTATGAAATTTTTGGATCTTGTTAGCGGGTACGAATAATTCACGACTTGATAAGAGTATAATGATTTACGAGGTGCACGTGAATTTCATAAATTAAATTTATGCTTCGTTAAATATGTGAATTAAATTATTAAATTGTTTAATTATTCTTGTGTATGTTGATGTGTATATGTAACAGACAATAGTATCATGGGTAATAAAAAACTGGAGAAATAATTTTGTATTTGTATTGCTACTGCATGCAGTAAATGATTTAAGAAAATTGAGTTATTATAATAAACTTGAGTTATTATAATAAACTTGTTTGTCAAATTTAGTGCTAAAGTTATTAAGTTATATAATAATTTTTGTGTTGATATAATATCTAAAGTTACAAACAAAAAGATGAAAGTTATTTTAATAATTCTGGATTATGCAGAATTTGTAAAAAGTGATATTATACATTTGTATAATAAACATATTGAATTTATATATCTATCTCTTTAATAACAAGTTGTTTCCAACCTTATTATGCAAAAATATTATGAACAAAATTTTTCACTGCATTGTCTGATTGTAATTTCCGATTATGGATTGGCTCATTTTGCATCAGTACAAAAACAGTCGCATCAGTCGGAGGATTGCCGGCTCTATTGTGTCGTCGACAATAGGATACGGCAAGCTGCTCTCCTTCCATCTTGTTCGCTTTTTCCTGCCTCTTTTCTTTTCTCTCGGCCTTTTTCCTTTCCACTCCACTCGCCGCGACGCCTTTGTAACTCGCGAAAAAGTTACGTCTCTCCTAATTGAAACTGCAATCAGTCTATGCAAATAGTCCCCTGAAAGTGCATCCTTCCGTACAAAGGGCGTGAACAGGAAAGTCGGGAAGCTGGCCAAGCTGCCCTTGTTCCTTTAAACTTTACGTACTATTCCATTAGGATGATTGCATACTGAGCACGTTGATATAAATAGTTCTTAGTTACGCACCTTGTTCTACAAAGAAAAAGTTAAAAAGCTGCAGTCATTTAAAGCAATAACGTCAAACAAATGACGTTTTGTAGGTTGACTTCAATCTTCCACTCTTTAATTATTTAGATTATATTTTAAAAATCATGGATTTTCAATTATCCTTTTTAAAATAGTATTAATAATTTTGTTTTGCAATAAAATTAATTAAAACGCATAATTTCTTTAATTCTATGCTTTATTGTTGAAATAAGACTGAAATTTAACTATTTGAACATTTAAATATATTTAAACGTATAAACGTGTCAAATTGGATATTTAGAAAATCAATTTCTTTCTAAAAATTATAAATGTATTTATAAAAATGTAATGTATTCCTTATTTTACTTACTTTTATGTATCTTTATGGAAAAGTATCGGTTATATTGCGAAGCGACGCGCAATGTTCGATGTGAGCGAAAATTCGGGTTGGATGGATCTTTTCTGCTTCGACCGCGATGTGCAATCGAGGTTGCCCTTCAACCAGCGACGGTAATCGAGTCTCCATCGGGGCTTGCTAATCATCGGGCTTCGATTGCGATTCGTCGTTATCCCGAACGATTTGTCTGTGCGATTGCGAGTAGCGCGCACGAGCGCAGCCACCTGTTGCCTTTGCAGCATACGAGGAAGAAAGCCTGTGATAATTATTATGGCGAATATGTTAGTTCTCTCTCACTTTCTTCCCTTTCTTTTCATCCCGTTGCTACGAGCACATCCCCGGCTCATCCCTTTTATATACACTTCATTTTCCTCGACTTCCGTCTTTCCCGTCGCAGTTATTCCCTCCTCGCGTTATTATTTTTTTCGTTCTCCTTGTTTCGCAACACTTTGCGTGGACAAAGAACGAGCAAATGTTTCGAAAAATTCGTCATAAAAGAGACAAGATTTCTATGAAGAGATTCGAAAAATGAGAAAATAACATCGTTACATGAGCAGCAAAAATTATTTGTCTTTAATCTTAATAAAAGTAACAAGTTAACCATTTTTACGCAAGAAGTGTGAAATATAGAAATTTACATAAACAAAATTATTTGACATTATCCAAATTCAGCCTGATCGGAATTGGCTTATTGTTCCTTTGATAAACTACACTTTCATTATCACAAAGACTTTTGCTATAGATACTCTTTAAACATCTACAATACTAACTTGCAGATTTAATTATTCTTATTTAAAAATAAACTTGAAAGTAATCTTTTTATAAATTTAAGTTAAACTTTTTTAACTATGAAAATAAATCTTCCCTTTGTCAGTGATTAACGATCCAAAAAGAAGGATATTATTTGACGGCAAACTAGCTATATGATATCTTTATTTGTGTTCACGATGTTTCGACCATTGGTACTGGTCCTTTTCAAGTATAATACATTTTTTCTCAACAGCATTACATATTGAAAGAAACGGTGGCATTTTTAAATCACGTTACAATTTTATAATATATTAATTTACAACTTACAGAGGTGTATCAAATAGAGTCCATGAAACAATAAAGAAAAAAGAAAAGTTCGGTTCCGCACAAGTGTAGAAAACACGTCAGAGATTTGTGACGGCATGAATGAGATTAACAATAAGTGGTAAGAAATTCTACCGTTCTCTGAGTCCCGGAAAAATTTTGGAAAGACCAGACAAAAAATAAATAAATAAATAGTTGAACGTGTCAATATGTTAGAAGATAGGAAAATAGATAAAAGTATAGATGTGTTAGATGATGCATAATGGATCAAGTATAAATATGTTAAATGATAAAAATAGATAACAGTATATTATATATGTTACCTATATAATAATAATAATAAATAAATAAATAAATAAATAAATAAATAAATAAATAAATAAATAATAAATAAATAAAAGTATAACTATAATCAAATAATGCTAATGAGGCCATCATAAATCGCGGTTAAGTTTTCTGTGTCTTTTTGTAAGTTTATAGCTGAATTACATTTCTTGATAAACAGCATTTCCGCTATCTCTCTTTTTTTATATATCTTTCTTTATATAAAATTTTTGGGTTTTGCCAGTCAAATTCGTGTGCGTGAGATATTCTATGTTTGCTAACAACTGAGTGGTTGGTTTGTATTTCTTAATATCATTTTGATGTTCTTTTAGTCGTGTTTCTAGATGTCTTTTTGTTTGTCCTATGTAACTCGCATTACATTTTGTACAATCTATTTTGTATATAAGCTCTGTCTGTTTTAATATGTTCAGTGTATCTTTACTCTTTTTTATTATGCAGTTCAATTTCTTTGGGATCGTAAATATATATATATATATATATATATATATATATATATAAAACATCTAAATTAATATTCCTCAATACTCTATCAATATTGTCGCCAAATTTTTTGGTATATGGGATGGATATACATTTTCTTGCGTCAAAATTTTTATTTTTATTTTTATTATTAATATCATTGCTGTTTCGTCACTGTTGTAATTCCTTTAGTCTTTGTTTAATATGTTTATTAATAATCTGTGTCGGGTAACAATTGTTTGAATTTGTTATCATTCAGTCCCATTCGTGCCGTCACAAATCTCTGACGTTTTCTACACTGTGGATCGAATTTTATTTTTTCTTTATTATTTTATATAGAGACTATTTAATACACAGTCTCTGTAAGTTGTAAATTAATATATTATAAAATAATATATTGTAACGTGATTTAAAAATGTACATTGTTCCTTTCTAGTATGTAACGCTGTGAGAAAAAATGTATTATACCACTTGAAAAGGACCAGAACCAATGGTCGTAACGTCGTGAACACAAATAAAAGATATCATATAGCCAGTTTGCCGTCAATTAATACTTTTCTTTTTAAACTTTTTTAATATTTAGCTTACGATATCTCGATAATTGTTTGTTGGTTTCAAAAATATGCTATTAGTACAGAATCCCATTTTAACTTGACATTAAAACGTTTTTGGAGCTTTCATGTAAATATGAGTGTTTATAAAAGTTGGGACACTATTGTAATAGTTTTTTTTAGACCAGATCAAGTTAAAAAGTCCTGCACTTTTCTCTCCAACAAAAAATTATCAAAATATCTTAAGTGAAATATTGATAAGACTAAATTTTTAAATATCTAAAAAAATATTAAGCAAATAAAAAAATGTTTCAGATAAAAGTTGTTCAAATTAATTAGAAAAAGATAATACAATAAAAAAAGGGATTTTTATTTAAAAAATTGAAAGTAAGTTTTTCTTGATGTTTACACATAAGATCAAACGAAAATTATTATTTTACGTCACCCTTGATATCCTACAACTTTTGGAACATTTTTCCGTTTTTATCTTCTATATTTTTCAAGATATCTTTCAAGATATTTGCAATTAAAATGAGACACTCTCTAATTTTCAAATTAGATATATTAGAAAAAGACAAAATTATATCTTTTATATTTGAATCTCTATTTTATTGGTACATTTTTACTTCTTCTTTATAATTACTGTTATCCTTCATGGAATTATCATCATTAGAGATATGCATCGTCATTGTTGCAGTCCTTTTCGAATGTCAATCGATACAATACGTAATATACGCGTGCTTTCCAATGTTCATATCGAAGGGAACACGCGATTGTGCGTTTGACGTCTTATCATCGGCGAACGATGCTCATTGAAACGCTCCTTAATCGATAGACGTTTCTCGTAGTATTGGATGCTGTTGTATCGATTCGAAATGCTTCGCGACAGCTTGGCATTATAAGGCCGAAACAATGTGCGAATGCACTTCCCTTACGTGCGAGATTGGAAATGCAGTTTCACTTGCGATTGGAGCGAATTGTTAAAGGACGTCCTTCCCGAAAGCAACGATTTATTACATTATGCAATATAAAACCGAATTTGTGACAAAAGTATTAATTATTAAACGAGAAAAGAAAAATTAAAGATTTTTGTATATTAAAATTGAAGAGTTAAGCAAGTAATAAATTACACGTATATTAATTTGTAGAAATTGTACATACTATATATAAATAATGCGAAAACAAAAAATAAAGAATCTAATACTTATAAAATATTTAAGAAAATTTTTATTTTTATCAGTTCTATATTTTTTTATTATTAATTATTTTCATATTTTATGTGTGTGTGAATAATAGAAAGATTTAAAAAGATTGATTTAAGAATTTATTTTTTATTTTCTTATAAGAGTATAAAAAAATAGAAGAGACTAGCCTAAATCATGTTAACAAGGAATTCTTTTAATAATGAATATATCATGATTTTATTAATACTTACTGTTCTCATTATTTGCTATTTAATTCAAAATAGCTGAACACGATATTGCACGAATGAAAGCGCGATACCGGCATTAAATGTTACGCGTTTAATCTTCACTCGTTCGAGCCGAGAAAGGCTGACACGAGAGAGCAGCGTAATGAAACAGATGGAAATAAAAAGAATGTTACCGTCAAGATCTGAAAATAATCCGGAAAATGGCGAGGAGTGGGAGGATGCGCGAGAGGATGAAGAGAGTAAGATACGAGTCTCCCTTTCGCGCAATTAAAATTTCCATTTCTCTCTTCCGCGGTTGGCTTTGTTTTCCGTCTATCTATTCGGGATCGCGGCATCAAAGGTACCTTGTACCGTGGTAATAATAACAGCCCTCTCAAAAAGCATTTTCGCTTGTAACGAGTCACAGGATTTAAATCGTTCTCTCCGTTAATTGGCCTGTCGTTGCGCCCGGTTGCGTCTGGCTCCTATAATACTTCGAATAATAAAACGTGAGTGGCCGGTCCTTCTCGGATACTTGCCATTAGCTGTTTGACGTTTAATCCCGAGGTATACTGAAATAAGATGAAAGAAATGCGATTAATTGATCACGGCGCATTAGTGAACGCAATTGCATTTGTTGACGTCACCATCACACGTCATTTATCACTTTGTTTATCTTGATAATTTAAAGTCAAATGATGTGACATGTGCTGCAACTTCTATGTTTGACATCAATTTTGTTTATCAGTTTGGAACTAATTTGGAAGAATTCATATTTGGTTACTTTAGCAGAATTGCATAGATTTTTCAGTATTTAACAGAATTTTATTTCTGAAAGTTTATGTTTTATAATTATAATTACATTACAATTGTAGAAATTAAGCGATGTTGCGTTCCTAATTAATTAATACGAACTGTAATATTTGTAACTATTCTTTAATATATAAAAATGCTTATAAATGTTACATAATTGGTACAACAATCAATTTAAACCATATATTTTATTATGTAAAACCTTAACATCTAAAAATTATATTCCAAACAAACAGAAACATTATATCCACATTAATTTCCTCAACAACTAATTGTTATGTACGACATATGTTATATCATATTTGTATTGTTGAATGGGAAATTGTAATATATTAATGTGATGCTATTTGTTGAAATGACAAAAAATCTATCACTATTCTAAAAGATTCTTTTGTTTTTAATCTTTCTAAACACAATTTATGCATTTAGAATATTGTATGAGTATGTGTATATGTTTGACAAACAATTTTTTTCTACTTTGTTAGATCTGAATCAAGTAATGTCAGTCGGAGAAAGTAAATCTGTCTACGTTATCTGGTGCGCGAGCTAATAGGACAAAGGGCCCAAATTCGTTAAGGGTACACATGGGTAGATTCAGTCGTAAGCCAATTAAGCCGGAAAATCTCTTTCTGCTGTTTTTTCACATTTTCACATTTTTTTCACATTTTGTTATTTTTTCACATTCACAAAATAGTAGACAACAAATTGTTTGCGCTATTATTTCATTCACTATTTTAAAGTGAACATTAACAAGTTAATTATTATGATAATTTCCTTAGTATTCACGTTGTAAATTAAATAAATATCTCATTGCTCAACATAGTTTTATGATTTAGCAAAATTTTACGAAATAATGTATCCATTTTTTAAATCCAAGTTGTGTCGGATTTATTTCCGTCTTTTATCTTTCCCCTATTTCATTCTGTTCACTCGTTCGAAATTTCGAGCGTTTGTGCGTAAGCTACGATTAGCATGCATCAGCGAATAAAATCCAGCGTTCAGTCACATTTACAAAATGAATAAACACTCATGGTGGACAATTTTCCGCCTAGCCACGCACTGTTTGCTCCAATCGATCATCTGTCAACCAAGCCTTTTTAGCTCGAGCTTGACCGGTTAAATGGCAATAAATCCTTTGCTAATTTGCCATTAAACATATTATTCCATTGCTACAAATGCCTCATACGTGTGAACAAGTGATATATACATATTTAATATGTAATATTTAATAAGGGAAATCCAAAGAAACAGAATATGAATACAAAGTACAAATTAAAGTATACGAATATGTATATAAAATAAATATTTCACAATTTTTGTTTATATGAATATGTATATAAAATAAATATTTCACAATTTTTGTTTATATGATATTTTTTATATGATATTATTTTGTTTATATTATATTTTTGATTATTTAAAAAAAGAATATAAAGTTGAGAAATATTCAGTATAGTGTATAATACTACTACATAACTATATTCTTTAGTATCAATATTAAAACTAATAGTAGTATAATACTATAAAAATTAATGGTAATTTTAATATCATAGTATACAATATAATATTAGAATACACGTAATCACACTATATTATAAAAAATTAATGAAATAAAATGAAAAATTTTGAATTATTTAATTAATCTTAAAAGTTATTATCTCACACAAGAATTAAATGTTCACAGGCGTTTTCTCGTGATACGGGTATGAGGGCGTTGCATCGCTCGGTGTCGATTATACCGACCTATTTCACTCTTGGATACTCGGTTGGGGGGAAAGATGAGATGAAGGAGGTATCTCATTATTGTCAGGGGTAAAAGGAGGACGGAAACGCGGAAGAGCGCCTTATGAGATGTAGGGTGCGTGACGTCGCGGTAACTTTGCATTGGGGTCGTCTGATAGGTGCGCGTTTATGTTCCTCGCACGATTAATAACGGGGAAGAGCTGGGGGAGAGAAACGAGAGAGCTCTTATCGTATATCATTAGATCTGAAATCGATTTGGGTATCGGTGGAGAAGACAGCCTTGAATATACGCGAGCCCTCTAGCTGTTGCGATCGATCGGTCCTTGTTACAACAAAGGATGATATCTCTTGTTGCTGTACGCAAAAGACTTTCTGGTAATAGATTTTTTTGGGCTGTAAATTAAATGTCAGATTATTTATAAGGGTGGATTATGGGAAATTAGGAGAGTATTGACAGTAAGACAAATAAAGTTCTTCTACTGAAAGAAGTTAATGATAAAACGAGTTTATTGTGCATTTTAAAAATGAAAAATTTTATTTTAATTTATCTACATATTAATTTTATTTTGGAATTTGGATTTTGTTAAGTTAGACGAGTGCGTTAAAACTGATAAAAAATAGTAAGACTACCGAAGAGCATCGAAAATGGTAGATCGTCCTACGGTGATAAAGTAATCGCTTACGAAGCGATCGCGCTTGCGATCGAAAGTACTGATCTTTGAGTGTCGACGAGGTAGTACTAGTAGTGATAGTAGTGGTGAGCGACCGCCAACTACACTTGGAGATTAGGATGTGAGCGCTTCCCTTAGGGCGATGTGAACCGCGAGATGAACCGAGATGAAAGATTGATAAGGGACGGTTGAATTATACATATACGAACGAGGAGAAAATCGATCGAGTCGACACTATTTTTATTTGATTCAAGAAAGTTTCTGATAGATTCTAAGAGCGTGAATGACGTGACAATAACGTCTTTTAGCATGAATAATACTGGTGCCTCGGGCTAACAAAGCTTTATAGCTTTATCGTGAACAAAAATATTTTGTCATTTGTTACTATTTATTATATCGCTTATAGATATATATTATAGACATATATTATTTTTAAAACATATTTAATGAATATACCTTTGCTTTATTACTCGTATTTAATTATTTTTAGAGTATACTCATTTATTTTTATGAAGATAAATTAGAAATGTTTTGAAAAATGCAATTATATTGAAATGTTTTTTTTGTACGGGAGTTTTCTAAACCTATTAATAACAATTCATATTACAAAATTTACTTAGTATATTTAGTGCATTATTATTATTTACATTATTGACACTTACAAATATTTTACATTATTAACAGATAAAATATTTTTTTAATGATGTAATTACTGCCAGGTTACTCTTATCAAGTTTATGCTGTGGTACTTGTGATCGTGAAGATAAGTAATTTATAATAATATATACAATTAAAAAGTTGGATACTTTTTTGATTTTGAAAAGCAAGTGCGATAAGTGAAAGAGTGTTCATTCACCGCAAAGTTTCGATCTCTTCGTGATACGTTGTGTAATCATTTCCTCCTCGCTTCAGCTTTCAGTAACAAAGCAATTCCTTCGATACTAGTTATATTTACCAACTTCCGCTGCAAGCAGCATTAGAAGCGGGCGGAAAACGGGAACTCTTCCGCCGCATTGCTTTCCCTTTACGTGCATCGGCCAACATTATAGTCCACTGCACAAGTCCGCCATTTCGTGGCGCACAGTCGATGGCCTTTCGATAACCGCAGTGGAAGTAAGATTAAGCTATGGTGAAAATAGAAAAAGAAGGAATGGAAGAGAAGAGAGAGAGAGAAAATAAACTGTTTCAAAAAGAGATTGGTATTTTGAAAATAACAGTTTTATTATACAGATTCATTTTTATATACATAATTATCTTGGTAAAATTAGAAAGAAATTGAATGTAAAAATGTATAGCATATAAATATAGAAAAAAGCACACACACACGCACACATATAATTTTAATATATGTATAATATACATATAATATATCAGTTTCTTATCTTTTCTGTCTCTTTTTTTCTTTCTTATGTGTATTTTGTACGTCGACTTCTTGTTAGAAAATAGGTGTTAAGTGAACTTGTCTACCTAGAACAATTTTCCTCATTCTAACAAATTAATATATTTTTTTTGAAAATTTGCGATGGTAATTCATCTCCAGCGAGTTTCGTTAGACATCGTTGAAGGTATT
Source organism: Crematogaster levior (assembly GCA_901521435.1). Taxonomy (NCBI): domain Eukaryota; kingdom Metazoa; phylum Arthropoda; class Insecta; order Hymenoptera; family Formicidae; genus Crematogaster; species Crematogaster levior. The sequence goes on from CABEGB010000790.1 coordinate 164,087, forward strand.
TCCTCGCAAACTCGACGTTTTTTACAAAACTTCAATTTTTTTACGAAAACTGAAAGTAGACCTTCAGCCACGCTTAAACTTAAGGCGAAAAGTTATTTACTATCAACCATTGCCTAGAAACAGCAATTCTTTTTGTTTTTAAAATATATAACTCGCGCGTCAACTTATTTTTACTTTGAACTTTGCTGAACTTGTGGAATATATTTTATTGGCATTTTTCATTCATATTGTGCATTATCGAAAGTGTAAGCAAAATATAAATAAATTTATTGTTATTCCGGAAAAGTTCTCGCGTACGACATTTATTATGTACTAAAGAATATTTGTTTTCATAATAAATTATGCTTTCAACAATAACTTTTGATTGGTTATTTAATTAAAAATTTTTAATCAAATAGATTGCGAATTTTTAAAAAGTAAATGTGTGTTTTTTTCTGATTAACGTTTTTTGTTTAAAAAAATTTGTTTTATTTTATAAATGTTCTTATAAATTTATTATAATTTTTCATTAACTTTGGTATACATATAATACATAATTATTATATACAATTATTATATACATATATAAAAACTTTTTCTATAAAAAATTACTTAACAATATGAGTGCACCTATACAATTTATAAATATTTTTTATATTCAATCAAGCTTTTATTTGTTGTACTTAAATTTACGTACAGATATATTGACAGATTCTTTACCATACCAGAAGTTAATCGAAATTTATCAGAAAACTAATCCAATTGCTAAAAGTATTCTTAAAAATATATACTTAAATCGTTTGCGTTGCTTTTTTGAACACTGATAATGAATATATGAAAGAAATTGGACCACTTCCCGCTCGAGAAGTTTGAGATGAGAATTCACGATGAGACGAAGACTCGAGACTTTCAAGATTTCGAATCATCACACTTCTCGCCTTTCAATGGCTTTGCAAACTTTAATACGCGAACTAAAGTTCTGTAAATTTACTACTTTGATTGTATGAGATTGTACGAGTATTTTAATATTACAAAAACAGATTGTATGAGTATTTTAATATTTTTGCAACATTAAAATTTGTCGAGATTTTCAAATATTATACTTGAATTTTTCCAATATGCAAAGTTGCATATTGGAAATTCAATTGTTTTTATTATGTATTAAATAATGTATCCAGTAATTAAATCACGAAGTAATAAATATTATTATTTATTATTATTGTTACGTTTATATTATGTAATGATATTACTCGGATATTGTTGCTATAAATAACATATAAATTATAATAAAATTTTTAAATTTTTGAAAAACATTTTAGTTACTTTATTATTTTCTCAATAAATATATATTTGTACATAAATTATTATAACAATTGCACTTACTGCGATACATTTTCCATCTATGATTCTTGTTTAACGGATGTATGTGAACCGCTATTCGAGTTTTCCATTCATCGTCTCAGATTTTTCCGCTGCAGCCACTTTTGTAATTCTTTCCTATTTTCCTGTCTCTTCGTTCGTATCTATCTCTCATCTCCAAACCGCCAGCCCTTTACTATTGTCCACCATTGTTGGCGGTATGTGTGCATCGCGGAAAGCGAATTCCTTCCATTGTACGATACACGGAAAGTAATTCGAACACGAAAAGGGCCTCTTGCCTCATCCAATCGTTCTTCCAGATTGAGGAAATCGAAAAGTTGATGCAACCGCGATCCAATTTCTGTTGAGATATCGTTAACCGCTAACTTCATTTTCGAACCATTGACTGCTGAGAAATGTCGTGAACACGAAAATTAATTAACACAATAAATTTAATAGCAGAAATATGTGTAAACTGGGAAGGAGTAAATAAGTAAATTTTTATTTATTATTCCTCTTATTCGATAAATATATACTAGTATATTATTATATTAAGAAAAAATTATATTAAATAAAAGTTACTCAAAATTTAACATTTTTTTGGCATACTATTGTAATATTTAATTTAATTTTATGATATGCATATTAATACTGTAACATACACTGCACTTTTGATATTTTCTTTTTGGTACGCCGGCATAATGCGTACCAAATAGACATTAATTATATAAGATGAGGAAGCAGTATTATATTATATATAAATGCAAATCTCAAAAAAGTTTATGTATACATAATCTTTTTCTGAATTTTATTTACAATTCATTTTGTTGCTTATATATTCAGACAACAAATAAAATATCATTATGAATAACTTATGAATGACTGTGTTTTCTTCATCAAGTTTCAGAGATATTTATTCTTCCTCATACAAAATGTTTAATGCTTAACGTTCGAAAGAGTATCGTTACATAAAGTCGAAGCCGCTATGATAAAAGCAACCACAAAATTAATTACCACATTAATTAACGTTTTACCCTCACAAAGTGTTCAGATAGCTCTTTGTAGTGCAGCACCGATCGCATCGTGCGCACCATAGAATTTTTAATTTTACCTGTGAGATTACTGATAAGAACGAGTATGAGAGCACAAAACATAGATCAAAGGAAAACGAAATATGTTTTATATTTTTTATTCGGTGAATAACAAATGAAGAATTATGTAGGCCTATCTTTAGCAGCACTCACAGAAATTAGGTAAAAATTAAATCACAAAAGAAAAACAAGGGAAAATTTATACAATATCTATAAATAGTTTGAAAAGATATAAACATTAATAAATACATATTAACAGATAATCTTTTCAAAATATTAATACCTATAAAACTGCAACGATTAACACGTCGCCATACGACGCGCCGGCCGTCGTACCGTTATTTGCATTTATGAGCCATACGACGGCCCGTCGTCGTATAGCAAATGTATAAATATAACAAATATTTTAACCAAATAAGTTGTTTGACACTATTTATGTAAATTTATTAACTTTATTTTGTAAAAATAGAGTTATGGTCTGTGACACATAAACAATTTTTAATTAAGGCGGCAGCTAACGTGTTAATATTACATGCAATTTAATTAAGGGTACACAATAAAATGTACGATGTTACGTATTAAACTAGTGCTCGCAAAGCGACGGCATTTTATATTTCCTCCAACAATAAAATTATTCGTCTTATAGACCTTTAAACTTGTTTTAAATTTTATATAAGTGCTCAAGCTATGAGATGCATCAAGCATGTGATGAAAACTTTCGTGATTATATTTGAATATGTCCTCCAAATATATTCGTCATCTTTTGATTACAGGAAAATGCGTTGCGCGAAGAATCGAGCGCATGGACCGACACAAATAGCGTATGTACGGAGGGGTTTTTAATTAATTCTCGAAAATGATATTACGCAACATAACTTTAATATACATGGATGAATTCGTAAAAAAATAACTTTTATTTGGTAAAAACAGAAATTCAAAATTTTGAAAAAAAAGTTAGAGGAGCGAGGTTTTTTGAAAAATTAAAAAAAAAGAAAAAATTTTTTTTGACATTATTTTATAGTACTCATCAAGCCATTTAATACCCCGTTTGAATTTTTTTCTATCTTTCTTAGTTTCGGAGATATTCGCTCCGAAAGAGAAAAAAACCGATTTTTTTCAAAGGAGTGTTTCACCCCCTAAAAGGCCGTATGAGCACGTATAAAAAAAATGTCTCCCTATTTTGATCTGGAGAACAACATATTAAAAGCTCATCAAAATCGGAGGGGGACACTTCCAGCACTTTCCTTGTAAGATATTTATTTACATTTATAATATACTGCACAAGAAATTTAGTTATTTTAAAATTATTTATATAAATAATGGAAATACATTGAATTTAAAATAATATATTAACTACCATTATGTGATCTATGCAGTTAATTACGTTAGGGGACCGGTAAGCATTTATCAAACTATAAAAATTATTAATATTTATTTATTAAATATGTTATAATATTACATGATATTAATTAAAAATTATTAATATTTATTTATTTAACAAATAAAGCATATGAATTTCTTTTTTTTTCTTTGTTTTCATCGAGAATTGAATAAAAATGATGAACTGATATGTATGTATAAAGATGATAAACTGATTGTATACTATTAATTCTTCTTTTTCTTATTTTTTTTTACTTTTAACTGTAAGATCTTCTAGACTTTAACACTAACATAAGAAAAGACTTTAAAAAAGATCTTAATGTTCTTTGAACAGTATCTTCTTTTTATATAGTATAATAGATTACTACTCTAACTCTCTTTAACTCTCCTTCTTTCTCAAACGGGACCGCCTACGATGAGGTAACTGTAATATATATGGTATGGAACTTAGTAAATATTAACCTGTTTATTAAAACATTATTTTTTTAAGAATAAAACATAATTCCTTTATCCATTTGTTCTTTCAGTCGCTATGTTATACATACTACGAATGATCACTATAGATGGAATTTGTTCTAAAATATTTTCGTATCATAGTATGCACGAACAAATAGCAATCGTAGGAAGAATATTCTAAAGGCTGTCTTCAAATACCTGTGTAAATTCGCAACGAATGAGGCTAATGCACCGATATTGGAATGTATGCAGTTATCGATATTGCTTGTATCGCCATTGGCGCGACGAAGATATTGGGGAAATTGCGTGAACTTGCAACCTATATTTTCTCTGATAGTTCTAGATTTATTGTTATTTTTATTCTTCTTGAAAAGAATGTGAAATCATGTCAGACATTTTGAAATACAAAATCCTCTCTTCGAGGCGATTCTATTCGATTTAAAACAATTCGTCCAGACTGTTAATCTGTATATACAAATGTCACATTTATTTTGATGTTATATAAATACATGTTATATAAATACAAGTACAAAATAAATACAAAATAAATAAAAAGTTTAGAAAATAAATAGAAAGTTTTTACTGGGAAATTAATTATCAGATTTTGGGAATTTAAAGTAACAAGAAAAATAATGTTCTATACGTCAGACAATTCTACAGCAACCAGAAAATTAACAGAGTAGATCCGTGGTATACGTAGGCGCTTAGACAACGGTGCTTTGTGTCACGATTCTCAAGATCATGGTAATCCGATTAAAAGGAGACTCGGTGCAGGCTCCTGCTCAAATGGGAAATCGTATTTGACTCGATCAATTGGTTGGATCTTGTCAACATAATACTATCCAGTTGCAGGCAGAGAGTTTCGCGCAATCTGAGTATTTAAACACCTTTAAAGAAAAAAATATTTAATGTTTTACATGTTTTAAAAATAAGCTGGAGTATAAAAAAACAGAATGTATAGTATATCAATTTAAAATGACATAAACTCTGAGTAAATTAAAAAGCGATTGTTTTCTATAATTTAATTACTAACAATAACTTAAACTTAATAATTATCAGGATTACGCTATTCAGTGGTGAATAATGTTCACTTTTTGTGAATGAAAAACAATGTACTATCGTATATATTGTACATAAGAGCGAAACAAGCCGAAGGCACAACGAACGATCCTTTTCGTCGTTTTGTCGTCACCGCAAGCAGCTTAACCCACAGGATTAAGGGATGAAAGGACAGGCGTGAGGAAAGGATCAAACGTTTTCTGGATAAGCTGTACTGGAATTCCACGATACGTTGTATAGGGGGGTGTATAAAGCGGGAAAATGAGAAGGGAGAAAGGGAGATGTTTGAAATACACCATGTAACCAAACGCACGGAAAATTGCTTACTCGTTTCCGACGCGGTACTCTCAAGTTATTTCGTTCTATTTCGAATAAATAATCAAGTCAAATGTACTTCATCCTGATTTCGCTTACAATTTCAAAATGTAGGCAAATATATATGTCTCATTTTATAGTCGTAAAATTTATGCATATTTGCTCTCACTTTACAGCAGACTCGAGCTCAGAAAGTACAACTTTGATTTAGTTATTTATATAAGAAACAAACTAAAAATAGGAGTAATTTACTTGGTTCTTTATTGGATGATTTGGTATATAAACATTATTTTTATAAACAAATTCAAACTCCCTTCGCTAGTAAATATAATAAACAAACTCCCAACCGAAGATACGATGATTCTTAATGGGAAACCATTTTTATGGATCTTAGATAACCTGTAACATCTAGAGAGGTTTTCAGTCACACAATTTAATCGGTTATACGTATGGTTGTCTGTGATATTATTATCATGCCATGTCTTGACAAGTACATGTAATTTAGCCGACGTCTGTTTTATAGGATCTTTCTTTAATTTTCACTAAAATGCTTTTCATAAAGAAATATCGCGATACTGTAAATATGCAAAGTGACACGGAGAAATTCAGTATACAATAAGATCATCGACGTTATTTAATTTATGCACCAATTTTAATAATTTTAATCATTGCTGTTAATGTCCATATTTTTATTATACTTTCCACATTTTTTTATTATTTCAAATTTTTTTATTATTTTATGTCGTTCTAACTGTTATTATCTTTCGACACATTTGTAATGTTTATATGATTTTCTTATTTGATACATGACATATACATATTTATTATGTTCTGACATTGGTTCTAGCTCTAGTTATAACAGTCACTTATTAAATGTCTGTATAATGTGACGTATTCCACAAGAGAAGACGTCATTTTTTTTATTTGACTAAGTCTTATTTGCAATGTGCAACAGAATATAAGAGTTTTTGGTAAATATTTCGTTTAACGGACCACCCTTCAATGACCTTGACCTTGACATATGTTGTCAAGGTCATCCTCCTGAGTGACCTTCTGAAGGTTTTAGCCGTCGCTCGTTTTTTATTAAAAAGTTATTAACAAAAAAAGATTTGAAAAATAGCGAATTGGAACACATCCACACGCACACACACACACCCCAACTTTGACATATGTTGTCAAGGTCACCTTCCTGAATGACCTTCGGAAGGTTTTAGTCCTCGGTCACTGCTCGTTAAAAAGTTATGAACAAAAGAAGTTTGAAAAATTTGGCACTTATTTCGAATACACATTTACACATTTACCGCCAATGATCAATGAACAAAAGAACTTTCACCACATTGTGTGTGTATATGGCATTCCTACTATTGTTAATATTTCTATGACTTTGAAACGGAATCCGAAAGTAAACTAATATACGATAGATTTTCGTACAGATAACATTCTGATAATCTGTCTTCAAATGAAACCTCATTTCGCATTGAAAAGTATACGCGTGGAGGCAGTGTGTTCCGCCCCCCCTACGGGGGGGCTCCACTATCGAAAAACTACACACATAGGTGTGGGTGGAACTTGCTTCGTGTAGAAAGTTTCCACGCAAAGCAAGTTCCACCCACACCTATGTGTGTAGTTTTTCGATAGTGGAGCCCCCCCGTAGGGGGGGCGGAACACACTGCCTCCACGCGTATACTTTTCAATGCGAAATGAGGTTTCATTTGAAGACAGATTATCAGAATGTTATCTGTACGAAAATCTATCGTATATTAGTTTACTTTCGGATTCCATTTCAAAGTCATAGAAATATTAACAATAGTAGGAATGCCATATACACAATGTGGTGAAAGTCTTGTCTGGTCTTTTATTCATTGATCATTGGCGGTAAATGTGTATATGTGTATTCAAAATAAATGCCAAATTTTTCAAATCTTTTTCTGTTAATAACTTTTTAATAAAAAACGAGCGACGGCTAAAACCTTCAGAAGGTCACTCAGGAGGATGACCTTGACAACATATGTCAAGGTCAAGGTCATTGAAGGGTGGTCCGTTAAACGAAATATTTACCGAGTTTTTGAATTTGTTTAATTGTATACACTTCTATCTGTTACTGACATCCCTCGACTTTAATTAGCTTCTAGATTGATGTAGTTTGGGTGCAATGTTAACGAGACAGATATCAATGTCGATTTCTATCTGTATAGTTATATGTAAATTTTATACACTTGATAAGGACTCAAACTAGAGATCGAAACGTAGTGTTAACAATTAATAATAAAATTGGCCGGATCGAAGAAAAATTGAAGTTTGATTATTTTTATAAATGTAATGAAGTATGTACATATAAAGGAAAACTTTTTTATTAGTATCACATATTTATATGAATATTGTTATATTGTAAATTTGTAACTGTACTTAGAACGGAACTAACTAAATTACTCCCTTTCACAAAACATGATATACCTATTTAATAAACATATTGTTGGTTTAAATAATTATTATATTAGACAATATTAATTAGAGTAATTGCGGAAATAAATTGAATAATTTTAAAACAAATACAAAAATTTTTGAGATACAAAAAATTAAAAATACTGATATTGTATTTTATGTTTTATATTTAATCATCTTTAAATCATTGAGATTTTACATTTTTATAATTTCACTTTTTACGATTTTTAAAATTATAGAAATTTTTTAATTTTGTGACTTTAAAAATTCAATTTTTAGTTTTAACAATTTTAAGTGTTTAAAAAGTTCTCACTTTTTACATTAATATTCTCAATTAAGAAATTCTGGACTGATGAGAGAAAAATCTATTGTTATAAATCAAAAATATGTTATTAAATACAATTTTTTTTTTCAAACAACAGGTTAGAGGGTAGCCATATTCGGCCCGTGTTAGAATCTTGATATAGCTTATTAATATTATTTATGTGGATATTATATGTTTACTTGTTGTTTGATACAATTGTAGTCCTCATTTGTTATTGTTTATATTAGAAAAAGATGTTCACATTATTATATAACGGTATTGCGATAAATATCATCACGTGCTTCAGTGGTCGAATTGACTAAGATATCCGTGGATAGTCGGGAAGTTCCTGGTTCGAATCTTGGCTGAGATGATATTTTTCGCAACGAATTCTTTACAGGAATTTTAAATATGATACTTATTAACAACGAAATTAAATCGATTAATCGATTTAAAAGCGGCGCGCAGTCTATTGAGCTATGAGAAAGTATATAATATTTACATAAATAATATTAATAAGCTATACCAAGATCCGAGCACAAACCGAATAACTATCTTACTCTAACTTGTTGTTTAATATAATTGCAATCCTACTCTCATTTATTAATGTATATATTCTTTTCTACATATCTTTATATATTTTTCTACATTTAAAATAGTTAAATCGTTTATAATTGTAAGTTTAACACCAGTTATCGATATATTTATTATAGTTTAATAATACACATTCTTATTGATTTCGTTGACTTTACGTAAACGATTTTCTATTTGCAAGCATTATATTCGCATAAATGCATATATGCGAATACTGTGAATCGAAATCAGATCGTTATCCATTTTAGAAAGGAGGACTTGCAGAATTGCAGTAGCTTGTATTCCTGTCGAGTTAAATCACATTCTAGAATCCACCGGTTCCTCGGTATTAATCCAGCGGCAAGCTGAAAACGTTATAACCGGTCGTACGGCGCCTCTCGGAAGTGTTTCAATTTCAGAAATTAATTCCGGCAACGTACATTTATTCTTGCATGTATGGACTGTAGTTGTCTAAAATACAAGAAGTGTATCGACATATGAAGATTACGATAGCTTTCTACTTATATATGTAATAAAAAAATATAATATCGGATTTATTCATTCACTGGTTGTATCAATCTCTGAAAACGGAATATAATGTTTAATATTTGGTAGTTACATTAATATTATTTTAATATTATCTTTTGGCAAATGTACAGAATAGACACGTTATGACACCCGCACGGAATGGGGGAGTTCCAGGTTCGAATCCTGGCTGAGGTAATATTTTTCGCAATAAATTCTTCATCTTATAAATTGGAGATTAGATCCATTTACCCTAAAAATGTAAATCAAATTTTGATTTCAAAAATTGATGAATCACTGCAGTGAAAGTCTGACAAACCAAGTCGGCTCGTAGCTCACCAATCATATGCCAGTTTGACGTCAACTAATTCCCTTCATTTGAATTTGTAAAAATATTACTGGCAAAGAGAATGATCGTCGTTACAGTTAGACACTTTATCTTCTACGAAATAATTCTTTGTTATTCGATTTAATTTGTTACCTACTAAATGCTATTTGTTTCATTTTTTTGACCGCAAATTAAACAACGATAAGATATATATCGGCGGTCGTAGCTCAGAGTAATGTGCGTTGTCTTAACGAGCCGAAGACCCAAGTTCAAATCCGATCAAGAATCGTCGGTTTTTATCGCCACCTCTTGCAAAGACAACGGCAAACCACTGAGAATATATGGGAGGGGGGGCCTGCCGCCAAATAACAACAAGCACTCGCCAACACGCCTGGCAAGCGTGGCGTTTTAATGCCAAAAACCTTTCAAATGGAAAAGGCCTAAATGTCCAGGAATGGACAGACTGAAGAAAAAGAAGATATATATACATACATATAATTGTTTCTGGTTTTATTATTTTATTATATACATATATATATATATATACAGGGTGACCCATTTTAACTTAGGCAGCCAAATAACTCGAAAAATAAGCACACTACGAAAAAATGTTTAGAATCAAAATTTCGTCATTTCGAGGGGGACGTACAATGACGTTAAAATCAGCCCCCCCACCCCTCCCCCTGGGCGGTGAGGGGGGGCAAGTTTGAAATCTTAAATGGGAACCCCTATTTTTTATTGCATATTCGGAATCTTTGGCTAAAAACACATACAATTTGTCTGAAACATTTTTCTCGATTCATGATAGATGGCGCTGTAATCGACGAAATTCAATTTCTTCGATTTCTCTTACTGAGAACCCATGCTTACGATTCTGCAATAAATTAACAATAAAAATACTACGTTTTCATTGTTAATACTCGAAATTAGTCTTAAAACAAACTTCTCATTATTTTTTATTACTCATTAATTACTTCTCAAGAAACTGCTTTTAGTGTAACCTGGTAATTGACTGATCGTAACAATCTATGTGCCGTAGTTTGAGGGATTCCCAGTTCTCGTTCTATTTGACGGGTACTAATATGGGGATTTTGATGAACCATAGCCAAAACTGCGAGCAATCTAGGGTCATTATTATTATGAAGTCTATTCCTTCGCCTTTCGCGATGAAGTGGATTATTACGAGATCTCCTTTCAATGTTTATAATTTGTTGATCAGTAGGATGGCGGCGATTTGGGAATCGCTCCGCATAAGTACGGGCAGTAAGTCTGTAATTTCTACCACATTCACCAAAGGTTATAAGAATATCGACTACTTCTGTAGGCGTATAATTTGCCATTTTACCAGAATTTTATCAGAGTACAAATGTTAAAAAAATACATAAACACTTGTGACTTTGGCACTAAATGGACAAAATTTTGGAGGGATACTTAGAGGAACTCCATCAGATGGAAAGTCCAAAATGTCTCGGTACTTCGGACCATTCAAGTTGCCTAAAGGGCAGGTTACGCTAAAAGCAGTTTCTTGAGAAGTAATTAATGAGTAATAAAAAATAATGAGAAGTTTGTTTTAAGACTAATTTCGAGTATTAACAATGAAAACGTAGTATTTTTATTGTTAATTTATTGCAGAATCGTAAGCATGGGTTCTCAGTAAGAGAAATCGAAGAAATTGAATTTCGTCGATTACAGCGCCATCTATCATGAATCGAGAAAAATGTTTCAGACAAATTGTATGTGTTTTTAGCCAAAGATTCCGAATATGCAATAAAAAATAGGGGTTCCCATTTAAGATTTCAAACTTGCCCCCCCTCACCGCCCAGGGGGAGGGGTGGGGGGCTGATTTTAACGTCATTGTACGTCCCCCTCGAAATGACGAAATTTTGATTCTAAACATTTTTTCGTAGTGTGCTTATTTTTCGAGTTATTTGGCTGCCTAAGTTTAAAATGGGTCACCCTGTATATGAAAAGTCGCCTAAACGGTGAGAACTGGATCTTAGTAGCCAATCAACAAGCCCCGTGTCGACTCGGTTTGTCGATCTTTAAACACAGTAAATCACCAACATAAAATCAACATCAATTTTAATTTTTGGTGCTAATAAGTCCCATTTCTTCTAAATTAGATACAGAATTTATTGGGAAAAATATTACCTTAACCAGGATTCGAACCTGGAACTCTCCATTCTTCCTCTTTCATTCTGTATGGGTGTCATAGTTAATTCGAAGCATATCTGATAATAATTATCACAATAAATCACTAACCTGTGAACGTCTCTAGACGTGTAATAAACACTAAAAATGCTATTTGTTGTTTTTCGACCGCAATAAATTCTGTATCTAATTTAGGGAGGATGGGACTTATATAAGCACTATAAATTAAAATTGATGTTGATTTTAAGTTGATAATTTACTAAGATCGACAAATCGAGTCGACCCGCAGCTCGTTGACTGGCTACTATGATCCAGTTCTGACCATTTAGGCGACTTTACACACGCACACGCACACGCACACGCACACGCACACGCACACGCGCACGCACGCGCACACGCTACGCGAGGCGCCTGCTGCAATCAGCTGACGATACATAAATATGCATACACACACACACACCACGCACGCGCACGCACGCAGCCAGACGCACACGCACACACACACACACACACCACACACACACACACACACACATCTTATCGTTAATTTATTAAATTAAATCAAAATTAGTTTTCAGGTTTACTGAAAATTACTGAAGTAAGTAAGCCTATTAGAAAAAATATTTAATTGATTTAATAATCTAAAATTCTATGAAAAAAATCTTTCTATTTTTTTATGGAAAAAATAATTTTATAAATTATGATCGAGCTCATTGATAAAAAACGAATGTTATGAATGTATTATCGTATATATTTCGTGTATACAAAATCAGAATATTTAGAAATATTGCAAGGATGTTGTTGTAGCATTACGCGCTAACGTTGGATATTTTAAAGGAATTGTAGAGTTATGAAAATTGCACGAAGGCTACTAATACTTTCCTCGTTCACTTAAATTATTTTCACGGCAACAAAGCGTGGAGTTGACGAGATTGTCAATATTACATCGATTTCATCGCGAGAATGTGGCAACGAGGCGGAATGAAACGCAATAAAGCTGAAAAATTCATGGCACTACCCACTCTCCAATCGTGCGACAAATTGCTTCGTGCAAAAAGAAAATGCTCGGAGCGAGAACGGATATAAGCGTTGTTAAGCGTGAGAGAAGCGAGGGACGCATTTGAATAAATGCAAGGTGACGTTAAAGCCGGATGTCGCCGGGATCGGAAAATATCCTGGAAGGATTTGCGATCCTACGTGGGCAAAGGGAGAGATACAAGCGCCTTTTGCAATATAAACGCGTGGTCCAAGGGAAGCTACCTGGCTGACAATGAGAAACACGAGAACTTTGAATCGATTTCCTACCAAATACATACACGCAAGTATATAGGGTGTTCTGGAAATCATCTGTTTCTTTTGAAATATAAGAAGATTCGCAATTAATAAGAGCTCAAGAAATAGTATATTAAATTTAAGTGAAATTGTATGTGCACGCGCGTGCGTGCGTGCGTGCGTGCGTGCGTGCGTGCGTATGCGTGCGTGCGTGCGTGCGTGTGTGTGTGTGTGTGTGTGTGTGTGTGTGTGTGTGATGGATTCTAAAAATGCAAAAATATATAAATAAATTTCTGAACAACAAACACAATTATTTCATTATTAGTTGTTTCGAAAGCAAATACATTTAGGTGCGCGCACTCAATTTTTTCTTCAAATCAATTATTTCAAATAGTCATTGAAACATTTATAATTACTGAATATGTAACACAAATTTAAATAATTTTTATTTCAACAAAGGCAATGTTTTTATAATTAGATTTACTTAGTTAAATATTTAATAATAAAAGTTCAGAAGTTATTGCCAATGATATTCTTCTCTTACCTTTCTATTCGATTCTGTGAGTGAAGAAAAGAGTGTAATTTTTAGAACACCGTATATAAATAGAAGCATGCACATACTTGTACGAACATAAGACGAGACCGTGGTCTAGAAGCAGACTGGGCGAAGGAATAAAGATGGCAGGAAAAAAGAAAAAGGAGACAAGAGAAACCAGCACATCGCTTTAGTTATTGAGTTTCGAGAATCTATTTAGTGTAGACTGCTTTCAGCGAATCTGATAGTTAATCTGATAGTTTTGAAAATTCTTCGTCTATATATATATATATATATATACATATATATGTATATCGGCAGGTCTGACAGTTGAACTCCCGTGATAACAAAAACAATTTCACATTCGATGTGATTTAACAGTTATTGTAGAATTTACAAGATATATTCGTATGGAATGATACGTCTTTTTATAAGCTACAAAATAATTTTATTCCGCGATATTTATTTTCCAATGGTGAATGTTTTACGACAACGAAACATGTACGACGGACAGGGGCTTGTGCTATTTTATCTTGAGCTTGTTTTGTCGATACTCGCCTCGCTGAAATGATGCTCACGCGTAAATCGCAATTTTCGATTATTAGGGAAATAAGCGCTTCTTATTTCTACTTCAAGTTAATCAAAAATTACACTTTTATTACAAAAACAGAATTTTCTAAACTGATCTAATAAATTTATACAATGGGAATTATGTTCATAAAAGTTAAATTTTTGTTTAATTTTGATTGTTTAAACATATTGTATTTTAAAAACTTTATTTTAGATATTGTTACATATTAAACACAAAAACGGATTAATACAATAATAATAAGTGAAACAAGACCTCGATACGAATCTTACAATTAATTAGAGAAGATTGTCATTTTCGGGTCGTGGTAGCTTCATAATATATTATAATATTTTTGTGTGAATTTTGTAAACTTTTTCCAACTCAGTAAATTGTGCATTATTTGTCGATTATTTGTCGGTCTGAAAAACACAGCTTTTTGTTGTTGGAACAGTAAATCCACACTTAAGAAATAGTAGAAATATTATTGTACACAGAAATATTGTTATTTCTATCGAGATCCAGCCAGACCAAAAATAGCAACTTCTCTAATTAGTTATAAAGAACGAATTATTACAAAATATTATTATACATATATTCTGAGTAAATTTGTAATTATTTTCAAATATAAAATTCTTTTACTCTTAGAAATCGAGTAACTTCTTAAAATTTCAGTAATTATTTGAATTTTTGAATTTTAGTTTAGAGTAGAGTATGTTATCAAATTTAAGATATATTAAGCTTTGAAAATTACATTGCAATTAAGAATAACTAATTATATTTTTTCATTCAAGCTAAAATTATTTTTATACTACATCGTAAAGCGTATAGTTTCTCGTCTCTTTGTTCAATCCCAATACTTTCGATGTACAATTAGCTTTCGGAGGATCAGTGAACACTTTACCCTCCGACACTGCGGCGTAATCGCCCATGGCTTGCAAAGCTCGAAAGTACCGTCTGTTACAGTCGTTTAACGTGGAATTAGACCGCTCTGTTGATCTTTCGAGACAAGCTACGTGGCATGGATAGAGCCAGTTTAGCCATTCGGGGTCGCGTACGAACCGGGGTTGCCGGCGGGTACCATAGGGGAGGGCAGGACTCGGAGATTGGTTCGCGTCAGTTCGTGGCTCACCGACGAAGCACGGGTCGCATCTGTCTTCTCCCAGCCCTATCATGGCTTGCAGGGTGAGGGACGACGGGCTTCGCCGAGGCCGTTCGAACCGGCGTGATGGATATGCGAACCCGGTGTGCTCAGGCAACCCTTCGCATACCAACTATAGCGCGCTCTTCTATCCCCACTTGTACACTTGTACACTCGGGCACCCTCAGCTATCCGAGGAATAGCTTGAACAAGAGTCAGTAGCTTTACGTGATACTTTCGCTAATGAAAAATAGTTCGTATGACATTATTAGTTCGGTAAGTTGGTTAGTATCATGTTAATGAACAGTATGTATTTGATATAGGATATGTAGGTTGTCATATTAACAAAAAATAAATTTGTACCATTATTCTATTGTTTGTAGTTGTTGGACACTGTTACAAAGAGACATTATTAGAGTACATGCATATAAAGATACACGAAAATAGTATTAAAAAACTTCGTATATAATAGATCTGACATTATTTTCTATTATATGCAAAAGATAAAATATCTTTTTTTTGATATAAATATCTAATGTCACTTTGCGCCTCATTAATCTTCCATTTTTATGATATTAATATCCATTCTTTAAATAAGTCAATGATATTAGTACTATTTATTTTTCCAAAGTATGTCTTAAGCTTTTTGATAAACGTTTTAAACAGAATATATATAAAAATAACAAGATGAATATCTTATGTGATAACACTTAGAGAGAAAAGTTATAGCATTTAACTTTATAAAAATACACCAATTTTTTTTAATCAAATACATATTTCTTTTATAGAAATAAATTATGTTACTTCAACTTTGTAAGCTAACTTTATATTAAAGACTATACAGGGTGTATCTGATCACCTGTCCACCCCTTTTCTTTCAAAAACTAAGCATTTTAGAAAAAAACGTTTTACACGAAAATTGTATAGTTTTAAGGGAATATAAGATGGTGTCATTGGTTTGACTTTGGGTGGCGTCGTTAAGATCAGGTCAAGGACACCTTCAATTTCTTAAATGGAACCCCCTATTTTTTATTGCATATTCTTGTAGCTTATCTCGAGAGCCAAACACTATAATAAAATTTTCCAAAACACTATAATAAAATATTTTTTTATTAAGTATTTTCCGAGTTATAAGGCTTGAAATAATTTTTTAATTTTATACAAACTATAAAATATCTCGTAAAATATTCACCTTTCGATGATCTTACCTCAATACTTTTATGCACAGAATAATGAGAAGAATCAATTGATGTAAAGAAAACACATAGTTGTTTTTAACAAAAAATATTTGTAACTATTTGTAACTAACAATTTGTAACTAACAATTACATATTTTTTCTTAAAAACAACTATGTGTTTTCTTTACATCTATCATAATTTTGAAAGCTTTACTACGATATAAAATTAGAAGATGTTAGAATAATATTTATGTGAAATATTTAATGAAAAAATAAAAATATTTGGCAATGGTTCTACCTTTGTCCAGGTTGAAGGGATCGATGCGACTTTTTCATGCAAGGTAGGCTAAAAATTTACGGGCGCGTGTCATCTCATCTGCTTCATCACGATAACGTCTAGTCTGCTGCGTCGCGAAAATAGCGGAGGGACGTGCAGTCGGCGTGACATGAAATACGCAACGCGGAAACGTATGGAAAATTGCAAAAAGCGACAATACGTCGAAAGGATGAGATATATGAAATGAAGTATTTGAGAAGGGAGATGAGTGGAAGAGGATTGCGAAAAGCGGAAGAGTAAAAGAGATGACGATGGAAAAGGCCGTGAATAAATAACTCAATCATAACCACGTTTAATGTCACTGCATCATATGTACGTAATGCAGTTTCTGAGACTTGTGACTAAATTTGAACGAGAGTTGGAGTTTAATTTTAACAATTTTTTTATTACTAGAAGCTTTATCTTTATCTTTTTTACGTTGATACTACTTATTTATCTGACTCAGCTGAAATTAATGAACATTGTATTATTCTCTTTAACTTCAAGTGTAATATTTGCAATAAATAAAATTATATTACACACGTGGTTCATATATCTTTAATTGTGTGATTTAATCATATTTGTACTACCATTTCTAAAATAATCCTAAAATTTAATCACAAAAGTAAAAAATATTTTTGTGTTAATATAAACGCTATGATCTCTTATTTATATAAATTTATTAATATAAATGTTAATGTGATATTATTTTTATAAATAAAAAGTTACAGTAGTAAATCGAGAAATATGATATTTGCGATTTATGAGTTGATTATTTTGTTTTGTTTTGTTTTTGTGTGTGTGTGTGTGTGTGTGTGTGTGTGTGTGTGTGTGTGTACGCGTGCGCGCGCGCATGTATGTACATATATATATAAAGTTTGCGATAAAATTTAAATAACTGGAGCAAAAGAGCAACGATAAAAAACTGTATATAGCATGTTTCGAAACGCATGCATATATCTACTGACATGCATGGAGGTTGCACAGGTAATCGAAAGTGTCACTGTACGTCGACTGCGACGAGAAATATGAAAAATGAAGTGTCCGGAAAAGAAAACCAACGGTGAATGATTGCACATAACGTGGCCTGTAAGTTTACAGAAGCAGCCGAGCTGGGAAGAAAATTATATCGATCGCATCACATATCTATGTCCGCTAGGGCATAAAATTTATTTTTACGTAACGCGACGTGTAAACTTGACACGTAAACTTAATGTGGCAGATGCTCGAGATAAGAATTAAATATGATGTCTAGCGATGTTAATGTGTTCTCTCTATATTTCAATTTTAATCGAATTTTTTAGGAAATAAGTTACTAAGCGGGTATCATACAATTGCTTAACAAAACATTTGATTTTACATAATAAATAAAACATTTGGCATAATAAATTTCTCTTTTGCTATAGATTCAATTATGCTACAGAAAGTTTTAAAGAGCAACTTTCGCGATATTCTTCTCGTGACAGGAAGTTTTCTCGAACCACGGCAAGAAGCTTGAGAGGGCTACGTTACTCGCGCAGTGAGAAAAGGGTCGCAAAGAGCTTGAAAATCACTCGTGCATTTCTTGAGAGGGCCGGCCTCTCTCGATGACTTTGAATCAAAGCAGCTCGCTCGAGACAATAAGTCTCCCGCGGAGAGATTGAAGAGAACAGGAGCCGGGTTCAAGGGCTCGTACCGGGATGAAGATACGGAGGACCTCTCCAAGGGTCATACACCGCGTCGGTGCATGGACATAGGTATTTACATTGTTTGTAGTGCGAGAAGTAGTTTTCTTTGACGCGTGACAGACACAAACGTTTTATTAAAAGATAAATCACAAAATGGCTCACATTTATAATATTTATTTCAAAACTAGTGTAAAATATTTTTACACTAATTACAATCGTATTATTATGATTATTATAAAACTGAAAGATGTTACATATGTAATATTGTGTTTACTGGGTATATAATACATAATAGTATATAATAGTATATAAATAAACAGAATAGTATTGGGTTGGCAAGAAAGTAATTTCGGTTTTGTAGTGTGAAATAAAACTCATTTTTTTAAATAGAAAGAATAAACTTTAATCAATTATATATTTTCCATTTTGTCCAATGATCTTTTGCTATCTTTCTAACAACTTTATGATTCCGTGCTCATAGAATTTCTGGTCCTTATCAGCAAAAAACTGAACCAAGTGTGATTTCAGGTCAACATCATTAGTGAAAGTTTTACCATTCAAAGAGTTTTACCATTCAAATTTCGAAATAAATAATAATCATATGGCGTTAGGTCAGGGGTGTATGGGGGATGCAACATCACTTCCCAGCCAAGCTCTAATAATTTCCCACGAGTTACCAAAGATGTGTGAGGCCTTGCATTGTCATGGTGGAACACAATTCCTTTGCAATTTGCCAATTCTAGGCCGTTTTTCTTTGATTGCTTCATCCAGTTTTATCAGTTGTTGACAGTAAACATCTGAATTGATCGTCTGGTTCCTTGGAAGCAGCTCAAAATACACAACACCTTTGTAGTCCCACCAAACTGACAGCATGATCTTTTTTTGATGCAATTCAGCTTTTGATGTGGTTTGTTCACGCTTGGACCATGAACGTTTTCGAATGATGTTACTGTAGATGACCCATTTTTCATCACCAGTGATGTTTAAAAAAAGAGTCGACTTCATTGCGCTTGAGATAAATATCGCAAATATTGATTCGTTGTTAAATGAATCTCTTTTTATTCATGCGGAACCCAAATATCGAGCTTCTTAACGAGTCCAAGACATTTTAAGTGATTTTCAATTGTTGTGTGCAATACAGTTAATCTTTCTGCAATCTCACGAACAGTTATATGACGATCCTCTTCAATTATGGTTTTCATTTGGTCATGATCAACTTCAGTTGGTCGACCAGAACGTTAGCCATCTTTAAGTGAAAAATCTCCAGAACTTTGCAAACCAATTTTGACACGTGCGCTCTGTTATGCAATCAACACCATATCTCAACTTCACATATCTCTTTGTGATCTCAGTAACTTTCTTTCCTTTATGGAAATAAAAAAGTAAAATGTGCCGAAAATGTTCGTTTTTGCACTCCATGTTAAAATTGACTCTAAACTAACAACACAAACAAAATTACGCACAACTTGCTTGTAACTTAACCTAAATGTGACTGATATCAAATGTCAAAAGGAAAAAAATCATAACACTGACAGAAGTCCTTCAAAACTATCACAACGTTATCTATGTGAACACCAAAAATACTTTCTTGCCAACCCAATAAATTAATAAATTTTTAATACAAAACATGGTCAATTTGCTAGCAATAATATTAGATTACAATGATGATAAGGTATAAATTATATATGATAAGGTAAAAATAGACATATAACAGATGATAAAAAATATATTAGTAAATGTGACAGATTTTTTTTTGTATCAGAAACGATTGTAATATCTTTTACCTAAGAATAAAAACTTGTGTATAAAATTGGAGATGCTAGATTTTTATAAAATTAATATAAATCTCTCTTCTTTCTTTTTATAAAGAATTGCGTACACGTATATGTAATAATTGTAATAAAAAAAAATTTGATTTAATAATTGTAACATTGGCATTTATAATAAATTACTTAATCTAACATCTTTATTTATAAAGTAAATATTAAAAATGTTTTTTTTTTTACAAAAAGATTTGAAAAAGTTTTGTATTAAAATATAAACAAACTAATTTAACTATAGAGTAAAATATTAGTTTAATCAAAAAATACTGATAAAGTAATTCCTTTTTGCTTCAAAAATTTGGCTTACTTTGCTTTTTGTTGCGGAAACTGAAATAAAACCCCAATGAAATCTGATACTGTCTGTGAATGCATAGCAAGTCTCAATGGTCAACTCTATACCAGGAAATAAAATATTGCGATTAAATGGTATCATGATTGAACAGTCCATAATTTGACAGCCGAAATGTGCGGCACAAGATGGACTGGATTATTTTATCGATCTTCTTTTATCACATGATATTCTCGATAGAAAATATCTTAAAATATTTGCAAATACAAAATTAATTTTTTCTCTTGCTTATTGACAAATTATATGTATATGTATATGTAAAATTAAAAATAATTAATTTTAATGAATTATATTTATTTCGAAGATTCTGTACATATTGTACGAAAATTTCTTGTCGACAAAATTTGCATTTTATAATTTTTAGTTATTCTTTTTTATATAATAAGAATTTCTATTGTGATACACATTTAATTCTCATATATATTTTTAATTGAAAATTAATTATCAAACTGCTTTTAATTATTTAAACTTTAAGCATTTAACTTATTTTAAAAAGTAACTTTTTTGATTAAATTAAAAATATAAATTAAGTGTAATAAAAATAGCCAAGTAATCGTATTAAGAAATGTTTCGTAAAATTGACGTTTCAATTGTTAGAGCAGCTTATTTCGACTATGATGGAAATGTTTATGGATGCGTGATCACACAGAATATTTCGAATGGAACGCGTGTTCGTTTGACGCCAATAAATTGATACTCGCATCAATTTTGTACGAGTATCTCGGGAAGCTTGAGGGATCGAACGGTATCGCGATGGTTGTTCGAGGAAGGTTTACCAAGGAATATCGATAATCCAAGCTTCCCCGCTTATCACATGCGCTCGAAGGGTTTACTGATGTTTATCGTTCAAAATGTTGGAAGTGCACGCTAACAATATCACACATCACATTTTCACCCAAATGCATTATTTATACTGTTATCTATTTTTTATTAGTTTAACAATGAAATGATATATTGACGATGAAATATATTGAATATGAAATAAGGTACCTGTAATAAGGCCTGCTTAACTTAAATTTAATATAAAATAAAAAATAATGTTTGTAATCAATTATGTTTATTATTAATCAGTCTTCCTGAGTTTTAGAAACAAATAAAAATATAAATTATATAACTTCTATCAAAAACTAAAACAAAAATAATAAAAAACAACATAAAAAGCCTTAATATACTATGGCAGCATATAAGGTATAAGGTCAAAAATTAATCTGTAAAAACAAGTAGATTTTCAATAAATGTTTAGAAATTGAGATCAAATCAAACTTCTAATGGTTTCTTCTAATAGAGTTTTTTAACAACAAAATCAGAGCCTAATCTTTTGTCAAATTTAAATGATTAATTTAATCACAGCCATCAGGGCACTCAAAATCATCTTCTGCTGATAGACCGACGCATTCTTCGTGATACCACTTCCCACATTGCACTTTTTATTAGTCACCCTGTCTTCTCCATGACAATACCATTCAGTTTTCATTTCTATGGTATTAACATTCGTTTTTGACTTTTTAGATATATATTTTAATGACATTTTGGACTTATTGTTAGATGTTGTTTGAAAAAAAAGCAGCAAAGTTATATATATGAGACTAGAAATAGTTACTAAACACGGCCACAGAGGCGCTGTAGCATGCCTTGAGCGTGACTGACGCCGTCTGAGATATTGTATAAAATTCCACTAGACTCCTTACGAAACAAGGCAACAGAGGCGCTGTAGCGCCTTGCGTGTAGTATTGTATCAGATTCGACGAGTGTCGCAGTTGGTTAGTTACCTCAGTGTAACAAACATTGATTCGAAGACGCTCTCAGTGTGATAACTAAATATCTCTGGGTTTGTTCGCATCGCAATACCCCAATATGCTCCTACTCACTCCAATACGCTCCAATCTATAGTATACGTAACGTAATACTATAGTTTGGAGCGTATTGGAGCGAGTAGGAGCATGTTGGGGCAAGCGACGCAAACAAACCTTCTGTGTGAAAGTGACATTTCTATGTTCTTGAGTTACATATCTCAGTGGGATCTATACGTGTTCTTTCATCAAAAAAGAAAAGATTCTTAACAAGCGGCGTTATACTGCGTGAGTTCGTTGTGGGTACGCTGCCTCCTTTAGAAGCCTCCTCTTCTATTACCAGAGGACGACAGTTTCTACTGCCAGAGTACGACAGCTCTTCTACTGCCAGAGTACTACGGCTCTTGTACCAAAGGACAACGGTTCTTCTACTATGTTCTTCACTGATACGATCCTGATAACGAATCCATGTCCGAGGATGATCATTGGAACTGAGGGGAAAGTGTATATTAAGATATTCCCGTTTTTCTTTCAGTAAAAATAAAGCATTTTTCTGTTGTATTTCCAGTTATGTAAATAAGCATCACTAAATTCTTATTTATCCTGTCATGTTCCTATCGGTTCCTATCTGTATCCGAAAGAACCCGTGCTAATTTCTTTTTGTCTTTGATATTTTTGATCAACTTTCTTCTAACAGATGTTTCAACCTTTTTTTCACTAGTATTGGACTTAAAAAGATCTTTTGTGACCTGTGTTCCTCTATAATTTATCACTTTTTTCGAATAGATGTTTCTTTCCTTATTTTTATGTTAGGTATTGATATTAATTGCTGAAATGTAGTACTTGAGATATTTGTAAGTTGACTAGGAGCACATCGTAAATAAAATAGCTCACATCTTAATGTAAGTCAAGTTATAAACCGCACAATATTTGGAAATAAAAAATAATAAAATAGTAATGGGATTTAAAATTAAAAAGAAATGAGGAAGGTAATAAAGCCTATGACTCATTTAGATAGGTCTTATTATCCGCGGGTGCACAAAATTTTTGAATTTTTTTTTAAAATATTGATAAGAAGTTAGAATGATAAAATACATAGTTTTGTGAAATATAATAAATATAGAACGTTTTTAACAACTACTAAGATAAATATAGAAAATTAATATAGAAGTAAAAGATTAGTATAGAATTAATATAGCATTAATATAGAAAATACTTACAATCATTTGCAAAGTTTTTTTACTATTCGAGCGACGCGTCCTCATTTATCGAAACAAAACACGCTACTGGCGGACGTGGGGAACATCGAAGTCGCGCACAGGAATAAACTTGTATAAGTAATGTATGTGTGTGTAAATTCTTGCGTGTGTCCGGACTTTTTAAGTGCGTTTTTTGTTTTTTAGGCTTTATTACCCGCTAGGCTTTATTACCTACAAATACCTTATAAGAAAAATATATATATATATATATATATTAGAAAATGACAGCTCTGGTTTAATAAATATCTCTTACTTCAAAGCAGACTAGAAGAATTTAGAAATAACTTTTTTTTTAAATAGAGAAAGATTAGATAAATAGAGAAAAAAAATTAATGTCTGCTGTTTCAAAGTAAATAACAGAAATTAAAAAAATCAAACTTTTTGCGTTTAAAAAGCAAACTAATAATAATTGATCTCTTTTAAAGCAGGTAAAAAAATGCGAATAAACTTTTTCTCTTTTGTGAAGAAAACGGCGACATCCGAAAGGGTGGTTTTAAATTACCTCGGCGAATAAATTTTATAGAAAATTCGCGCGACGACTTTGCTTCCTCTCAGCTTTATCCCTACTCGCGGTGTCGTGATTAATCGAGTGCACGATTCGATCTCGGCAATCGCTTCGACAAATGATGATTAATGGAGCCACTTTGCCGGGAAAATGCGCGCGTCCCTCGAATCGTCCATGAAATCTCGTGCTTTTCGGCTCGATTCCTGCATTCGGGGGATCGCCACGAGATTTATTCGTCGCGCGAGCATGGAAGTAAAATCCTTGAACTACCACTTCCAGATTTATATGACGATCCTGTTCTCCCATAGAAACAACATACACTTGTAGAACTTTCCTTGTCCCTCTTTCCCTGAGATCTTCCCGCATTCTTTTTACGTAACCACGTTATAAGTTATCTCTCATGGACGATCAATAAATATCAAAATAAGTTATCATAAAAATAGTAAAATAATAAATTTACTATGTATACTATTTAATTTATGTTTATTTTCCTTTAATTAGATTTAGAACAAAATAAAACGTCTTACATATGTTTTGTAGTGAATAGTGAGACGTTATTTAAACTAAATGTATAACAATGTGTGTGTGTGTGTGTAAAGAGAGAGAGAGAGAAATTCGCTTAGATTATATCCTGCGATTATCTATTTATTTGCCAGCCTACACATTAGACATTGTTTTGAATAATTGAGTGAGCAAACAAATGACCGTCCGACATGTATCTCCTCGATTAATTGCGCGCCTGTGTCATGTTTGTTTTGTTATTTGTAGAAGGGATTAGGGTTGAAAAATCGTTAATATGTAGTTTCTGGCCGTGAATTTTTTGTCATAATCGAGAAGTATTGTCGTTAAGCCTTCCCCCCTATGGACCCCTAGCACCCTCTGAAATTTTTTCTTCACCATTTGTCGAGTAAAGACGTTTTGATGAAATGAGAGTTACGATAGCGAAAAAATAGGGTGTGAGGAAGGAGAGAAAGGGTAACAGAAGGATCGGAGGAAGAAAGTTTTGGTTCGACTTAAGCACTAAGCTGACTTTAAAGTTTTTGTTGTGTCAGGAAGTTGTTGCTCTAGTCGAGCGAGAAAGGAAGAGAAGGAAAGTTTTTGTTGTGAGGAAGCGAGAAAGGAAGAGAAGGAAAGAAGGAGGGAGAAGAAGAGAGGGGGAAAGGAGGGAGGAGGGGAGGGAGGGAGGGAGGAGAGAGAGAGAGAGAGTCAAATTCGGTTTATAACAGCAATCTTGAATTTGCCAGAGGCATTCATACACGATGTATAATATTATGAATTAATTCATGTGCCATCCAGAGAACGCGTCGTACACAGTCTTGGTCCAAAATTTTCGATGTATAGCGATGTATGTTAGTATTCCTCCTATTCTAAACCCTTCGGCTGGAATAAGCAAGCTTGCTTTGCATATACTGGTATCTAGCTACCAATTAACATCTAAACGATCTTTTTCCGAGAATTGAATTGAATCTGAGTGTTATAAAAATTAAATTTAAATTAATTTTAACTGAATGTTATATTAATTGAAAAAATTAACAATTTATTATAATAATGAGATTATTAACAAGATTATTAACAATTAGTTATTAAAATTGAATTTAATCTAATTATATAAATTCTTAAATATTCTTGAAATAATTTTCATTGCATTTTAAAAGATTAAATTTTATTTGGCTCTATGCAAAAAAAATTTTATTAACAAGTTTTTTATCTTTTTCTGCGCTATTTTTGTTCAAACTATTTGTTTTTCTGTAAATATTCTTCATGTAATAGAAATAAAAAATTTATTCATCAACACAGTGATAAATAGACACATTCCTTTCTCCGTAAGAACGTGCTTTTTCATTGTATTTTGTGAGGTGTTAAACACTTGTATTAACGACAGACTATGTCCACTATTCCAGCGTAATTTTTGTCATTTTGAAGTTAAAGTAATGCTGCACCAATTGTGGCGGAAAAAAGTATCTGCACCGACTCGTTATGGATAACTAATTCCAATAACGTGCTCGTTAATCAAACCGCACTTTCCGGCAAACGGACGGATGTGCGACTTCCGTTTTATCCCTTTTTTTTCGTCGACTCTTTATCTCCTTTTTGTGGGCGGACGGGCACCACTAAAATAAAGAGTCGTGAATTTATACGTCTGCCCGGGATGGCGGCCGCACTTTGTCAGGCACATATGACTCCCCGATCTGTATTGTACTTTTTTTAACTCTTTCATTGTGACTGTTAATTAAAGAAGCACCGTGAGGATGATCGCAACAAATTTATCTTGCTTTAGAAATAATAGAGAATTGTCTAATTGCTTGATTGCAATTTCCAAAGATAATAATTTTTTGGTAGAGATAGGAATGTATATAAATTGGAAATTAGAAATTCTAAGTATATCAAATTTTTACTGCAGGATATTGTGTTGATTTGGATTATCAAATTTTTATTGTACAATGTAAAATATTTGGAAATTCATGGTCTTGCAAGAGATGATCTTGTCTTTTTATGGTCTTTTATTCATAAGTGTATTTCACACTTTTTTCTTAATTTATACAATATATAAAACTCTCTTTATATTTATTAAAACTATATATTTCTATATCTTTAAATGTATTTGTTAAAATTCTCTTTTTCCTAAGTGCATTTGTGTTATATAAAAAACATTGTATCTTATAATAAAGAAGTGATAAAGAAATAAAATATATGAATGTTATGTTGAAGGAAAATTAAGGAAATAGTTGTAATGGTTTCTCGTGTCCAATAAGCAGTTATACCCATCAGATACCCAATTTCGTGCCTTTACGAGCAACAAGGCTCATTCTCTAGAATGATCCTTTCCACCAATTATTTTGCGGTAAATAAACAAGCAAAGATATTTCGTTTAATTGTTTCGGCCGTAGTTTTAGACCATGACACTTGTTTTGTTCTTGTGTTCCTGCCCATATATCTCTTTTCTACTCGAGTAATCATGAAATAATCCTACATACGTACATCCTACTTACATCATACAATTCCTACATAACAATAGATCATACAATTATCCAACAAACTTTCGTCATTTATTTTAAATTTCTTATTGACAAATAGTGTCAGAGGATCTTTACTTGAACATTTTTACGACTCAAATTATTTCAACAAACAAAAGTTCAGTGTAGAGAATTTATGATTTTGTAATTTTTTACTTTTATATTACTTGGGATTAAATTGCTTCGTTAATATGCAAGAAAAAATGCGTTTAATAGAATTATTCTTACGTGACGCAATTTTCCCATTCGTTCTCAAAGTTCCTACGAGAGCTCGAAAGCATTGGGATGTGGTTAATAAATTTCGAGTGACTAATGGGCACGTTCGTGCAAGCACGCGCGCGAGCATGCGAATCTTGGAGGAAGTGCACCGCTCCGTTGGCGCTCTAGTTGGATCGACTGCAAGCCCGATGGCTAATTAGATATTAACGACAGAATTAGGGATAGGCGACGAGGCACAGTCTAATGGGATATTAGCCGACAAATTAGGACACTAGAACTGGAAATTAGAAAATTAGCTCGGCACGTTAGTAAGCACGTGACCATACTCCATTCACGAAGATGTGTCGATTTTTCAGAGATGGCAATCGTTAAGCTTATATACGCGAATAGAATGTTTTTATTACATTAGGTGAAAAGGAAGTCAAAAGTTGGAAACCTATGAAAAATCTAGAAATTTATTAATCAGCGGAATATAATTCTTTTAAGAATTATACTCAGCTGATATTTAAAAATTATAAATGTTTTATATGTCTTTTCTATATACTTAATATAATCGACATATAACGGAAATCTGTAAAACGCAAAGTATATTAAACATAATTTTCTTCGACATAATCATTTGCATATTTAATGCAATACGAACCAAATACTGACATCTGAAGGTATATCTCGTAAATGATGAAAATCCAAATGGAAAGAAAAGTCGTTTTATTGATATCACAGTATTGAAAGATGGAGAATATTTCTCCTTGGAGGAATTGAGCCCCATTTTAATATTAGAGCACTTTGATCCTGACTGTCTACGGTCCTAAAAGATAAGTTTCACAAAGAGCAAAGTTTCGCACGAAAGTTATTTAATCAATGTCGTAGTATGTCAAGAATAAGAAATATATTTTGTCAAAAAGAGGGGATTGTCAGAAATTTGTCAGAAATCGTGTCATACTGCTCGTCTAACGACTATCGTGTCGCGCGTTCGCTCGGGTAAATATATTCATATTCGTCAAAACTGGGGTTATCGTGATACCGGGCTGGGGGCAGGTACGCCTGATTGATACCTGGTTTGCGTGATTCCCGCGAAAAGGTCCGTCGTACAACGTGAACGGCAACGAGGCCAATAACAACGACGATGACAGCAGCGACAGTAGCGTTTGAAAAATTGCTGCGCACCGCGGGGTGATCGGTTTTTTAATTTTCTCGCGCAGACCCGCATCCGCGATAAGCGCCCTTTAGAAAAAAGAGAGAGAGAGAGAAGTTCTATGCTCGTTAACGAATTCATGAATTCCGAACGTCCCGCTGCGCCGCTCGACGATCGTTTGTCGCGTTTGTCGCGTGTTCGATTAATCTATCGATCTCCCCTTCTCTCTCCCTCTCTCTCTCTCTCTCTCTCTCTCTCTCTCTCTCGTGTGTTATTCATTAAAAGTTTCTTGTTTGTAAACTCGATTGAATGTCGCGTATGTATGATTTACCTCGTAAAAAGCAAAATCTAGTTTTTGGTTGTTACATGTGCAATCATTTAACTCGAATTAGCTTTCAGGTATGTCAAAAATAAAACTTCTCTCGCGATGTGACGCAATAAAATTAAAATATTTTGGGCAAATCATAAATAGTGTACAAAAAAATTGTATATTATTCTCTATCAATCTTCAATGCCGGATCACGCACAAATCATTAGCCCAAAGGATAGTGGGATCTTTTCTTGCAGTTTGACATTACGGCGCCGGCTGTTCAGTCCATAAGAACCGGCGCCGTCCACGTTGCTCTACTCGAAATTCAATGGGAGTTGTTTAGTATTAGTGGACTTGTTGGTCTCCGAATGGCATCACTACACTTTGACAAATACCCATCGGGGATATTGGAACGACAGAACCGCACACGGTCCGGATACATTTGAAATTCTGGAGTGAAGTCTGTAGCAACAGTGGAGAAGGAGTCGTCTGCACAGGCTCGTTGACCCTAGCGATGAGATCTTCCATTAGGCACGTAGGTGTCTATTCGCCTGTCTCACAGTCGTCTCATAAAGACGACTAGCTCCACTGAAATCATCTCAGTTTCCCTTTTTCAACTCGTTTATCAGTTAACAGGTGACAAATCCGTCTGTGTTCGCTGTTCAGTTGCAAATAATCCTTGTTGGGTGATTTAATAATTATTCGATATCTTCGATACATTAGATATATATTATTTGTTGTTGCATAAATAAGAAATTTTAGATTTTATTTGTTGATGAAAAATTCTATAAGATTTTCATTGTGCCTAAAAATTTGGTATTTGCTAAAAAATATTTTTATGAGAGATATTTCTATATATAATATTATTTTTATTTTTTAGTCGAGTTATAAAAACATGAGAAAAGCCAAATATTTAATATGATTTTTATAATTATTAAATAATACATATTTGTATTGTATTTTACATTGTATTTCCGTTATTTATATAAGTTGCGTTTTTCTAAACATGTTCCAATTAAATCCTACTTTGAATTTCTTAATAAATTAAAAATTAATAATTGTAAATCTCCCTCTAAGCTGTTATATTTACTGTTAATAATTTAACTTTTTGAAGATTTTCTTATAGGTTCAGGCAATTCATATTATTATTAATAATATATATTATTATTATTAATTATATTTATTATTATATTTATTACATTTATTATTATTCTTATTATTATTATTATTATTATATTCCATTAGCAGCGATCTTCAACATTACCTCTTATCAAAGTCCAATCAGTCATTAAGGGCATTTAAATTCAGTTCCAAGTCGACTAAAATTATGGTACTTTCCCTTCGACACCTTCTCACATAAATTCAAGCGAGCATATAAGTCGGTGTGAAGCCAATCATAGGATTACAGATCCGTATCGTGAAGATTGAAGCGAGTATGCCGCGACCACGAGAGCGTTTAGTGGCCCTCGTAATCCGACGATCGATCTCGTAAGCTCTCGAAACAGAAGGAAAAACGACACAGAACGTTAATTATGGCACTAGAACGCGCAATCATAGATTTGTTCACGTCTTTACGAATTACTTCGCTTTCGTGAAATATTTGCAAAGTAGCAAAAAATTAAATGAGTATGATGTAGATTTATCAAAATAAAATTAACTTGGAAATAAATTTAAAATAATAAATTAAAAGTTAATACAACGCAGGACTTATTTAAAGATAAGTAGACTTATAAAAAGATATAAAGGTAAGACTTATAAAAATAGTAATATAGTTAACATTTAAGATTTCCTGTATAAACTTTTTTCTTAATAAAAACTTGAGAAATCTATCTTCTCTGTTTTATATAGAGAAGTTTTTATTATATAAAAAGTTATTCAATCATAATTAAAACTTATAGGGTTTTGTTTTAGACATTTTTCTGCAGCATTAAAATTAACAAAAAAATTATATTAACACTAGAACATTGTCTTTTATCTATAAAAAGATGTAAAACTTCATTAAATATAAAATCGTCATATAGATAGAGAAAAGAAACAAAATGATAAAAATACATTACCTAAAATAAAATAGGTGATTTCTTTCTTATAAGTATTTTATGCTTTGATATTACTCTAAAATTATATTAACCAAAATAGATGAAAAGCGATTAGTAAAGTGGTGGCAGACATTAAATGATATTTGCGCAGGAAATTAATCCCGAGTTCGACTCGACGTAGTTATTTTCTCATGCGCGTTGTAGTGGAAGATTTTGATTAATCTCTTGGGTATACATGTGCGAGGATTTGCTACTTCTAACGTAACCAGGCATGCCACTTCTTGAGTCCCCATGGGGGAATTGTTGAGGACGAGTGGAACTATGCGAACCAAGAAACTCACCGTCTACCAAGCTAAACAAGTTTCAACATAATGCGCAATAAATGAGAAAGAACCATGATATTCGTCCGGTATACGTAAAAAAATTTTGCTTTTTACATGAAGCATGCATGAATGTGAATAACTGAGATTTACATTTTCATAAATTAACACTTGCGACGCGCGTGAATCTTTTTAATTATGGTAATTGAGAAATGTATCCCTCGAGCGTTTTGTTCGTTCCACATTAAGGCTTATAAATGCAAAATATTCTGACGATAACCCATTTCGTAAGCTTCTCCAAGTTCTCGTTAATGAACGTTAAATTGACAAGACATTTATCTTTTATAGATAAA
The DNA here is from genome assembly GCA_901521435.1 of Crematogaster levior. NCBI lineage: Eukaryota > Metazoa > Arthropoda > Insecta > Hymenoptera > Formicidae > Crematogaster > Crematogaster levior. The sequence continues at coordinate 195,839 of CABEGB010000790.1, forward strand.
TATATATGTATATGAAATAATCTCTTTGAGAATAAAAATCCTCTACTTTTATAATTTAGATGTATCTATTTATTATAACTTAAATATATCATACATTTGAGATGTTTAAAATATTTTAAACTTTGATGTTTTATCGATGAATTTTCAAACATTTTACTATTGTAATATTCCACATAGATGAAGCATTTTGCAATACACGCGCTGTGTAAATGTACGGCAAATATTTTGGTTTAATAAAGTTGTTTTATCGAATTTTAACAGGTACATTGGAAGTACGTAGTCGTTTGCGTGTTTGTGTGAGTACATTTCATGGAACTTTTAAAATTTTGAGAACTGGAGTATTAATTCGATCTATCCCTTTCTGGTATTAGTTCACAAAGCGCGCGCGATTCGTATTCGAGTGCTTAAGGAGAGGATCAAGTTCACCGAACTAGCGATTTCGCTGCAGTTTCGCAAGTAGTTAGTACATACCGCGAACGGCTCGTGCGGAAGCGTTCCCTCGGGGGCGTGGATGACCAACAGTTTAAACAGAAATTTGATCTGTATGCTACCGCAATCTGAAACTTTAAGCCAACGTCGATAAACATTGCATTTGAAGCGGTGCAGTTTTAGTTGTACGTCAATATTTTCAGTATGATACAAACACGCAAGTATTTAAAGGGTTTTAGGATTATCGGTTCTAAAATTGATTTATTATGGCCTGTTATCATACGAGTAATGCTGCACTTCAATTTAAGGCTAGTTTGATCGAGTAACTGTAGATGACAAGTGACATAAAACAGGTCGACGGCATAATAAATGAAATAACACGCGAACTCTGTGCACCAAGCTATTTTATTTGCTCTCTTACATTTCTCATCGTATGAAAAGTGGGAGCTACCTGTTACGATAAAATTAGTTATTATAATTTGACATAATCGACCTATTGTCTAACAAATTTACACATTTTTCGATCGAGCCAACAACATACCCTCTTACTGTGCACAACCGCGGCATTTTCTGCCAGTTTAAACGGAAATAGAACATCGTTAACTCTGGTTCAAAGTGCGACTTCGTTCGCCAAGCACGTAGGTAATTCACTTATTTACCTACTTCAAGACAAAGAGTACTGTAAAAGCCAATTTGCCAAATGGTGCGCGAAATAGAGTGCAAATTCGAGTTTTTTAGATGCTTGATCGCTCAGCTCTCGATTTTGCTACAATCATATGGAAAGAACAGCAGGATTGTCCGTTGTAGTCTATGCGGAATGGACGGCATGGTGCCGGCTATGGTTGGAATGTCTTATGTGTGGAATTCCATGCCGAGGATGCTCGATCGCCAGGATTTTGGCGGCAATCGAGAATGTCTTGCCGCGAGATCGAAAGCGATTTAGTGAATTCAGGAGAAGTTGAATACAGCGTGTATTACAGAAACAAAAGATTGCGGAATGTTGGATTAGTAGCAAGAAAGATAAGTGGTAGATAGATAGCAGCAATGTACACAATTTTGAAATTAAGATACGATTTGAAGATTTTATGGTAAAGTTATTTGGATTTTTGAAACAATCGCTAAAATATAAAATAAATTATCGCAAAAATGGGAGAAAAATTTTGGAATTTTGTAAAATTATTGAAAAGTTTGGAAGTGCTAACTAAAAGTTGAATAAAGTAATTTTTTGCTATAAAATTGAACGTATCTATAAATATGGAAAATTATTCCACTATCCAATATTAATAATCGTTGAAATAAAGAGTTGAACATAAATGGGATCATATAACATATCAAATAATCTTTGGGAAATGAGCCAAAAATGGGCGATGTCAGACGATTTCTCAGTTGGCACGCACATATCAGACCGCTCGTATTTGTTCTTGACAATTCCATTTCCCAGGATAATTGCCATCACATCGGAATGCCTCAAAACGCCGAGGCGAGGATGTGGGCAGCGTTTGGTTAGTTACCACCCCGAAAGTTGAAGCTAAACCACCGACAATGTATCTCGCGAAAACTCGTTAAGCCGAAGTCGAAATGCGATCTCCAACGACGAATCTTCCCCCATCTTCACAATATCGTTTCACTTCCGGTAATGCGAACCCCGTCATAGCAGTGATATTTTATTGACCATATAAAATTATTTTGAAAAGTTGTTATTAATTATAATATTATAAAAAGTAAGAGACAACTTTATTAGTAATTACATATTATGTGTTTCGGGGTTAAGTTTAAAATTTATTAATTTATCGTAGTTTCTAGAAAGTTGTATTTCTAAGTCGACATTCAGATAAAGGACCCCGCACACTTCTTATGGAAAATGGCTTTCAGTCGAATTGGTTGAAATTGTAGTTCATTACATCCTGATGAAAAATATCAATGGGCACAAGATCGAAAAATGGACAGTTTCCGAGTTATAGAGTGTCAAAGATCGGAAAAATGAGCAGATAAACCTTGTGCCCATTGACATTTTTTATCAGCTGTAATGAATTACATTATACGATTTCAGCCAATTTGACTAAAAGCCATTTTTCATAAGAAGTATACGGGGTCTTTTTTATTGTGCAAATAAACTACCATACACAATTGTAGATAAATTTTTATATAACGTTACTTCAGAATGTAATAGCTCTTCAATGCATTAATAATATAAGAATTAGTATAATAATATAGAATAATAATATAAGAATTAAAATACAAATAATAATATAAGAATACTCCATTAAGATAAGAATTTTTTTTTAAGATAATTTCTACACACAATTTACCAGTAATCCGAATCATATTTTTATTTTGCACGATTTAAAGAAGAAATGATGCGATCGCTCGCTTTCATGGTTTCCGGATGGGAAGTTATCACACGCATCACATAGCGGGGGTTATCGAGAATCGCAAGGTGTGTCGTCGAGTTTCAAGGAAGACAACGAGGCGGAATCTCCGAGCCTGAAGTTGCGATGTAACTACGCGCATGAGGTACACGATGGAAGTTGTTCGTGACTGTTCGAATGGTCTTTCTAGTTAAAATGTCGTCACTAAGAGCGACACGCGCAGTTACACACCGGCGAATCTAACGGAGGTACACCGGAACAACCCCATCTCTAACCAGAAAGCAGACTTAACTCCGTTGCCGAGGTGTGTCGACCTCGTACGACCAATTTGCGACACTTCGAAATGGAGTCCGCCAAGAAAGAACCTTGAACTCGTCCAATTTTACGCGACCCCGCGGAAAAAGCAAAAGAACAGTATCAGGCGAATTGTTCTTTGGGAATAAACGTGATTCGTTCACACTGCCGTTCAACCTGTCTGTCATTAATAGATAAATAAACTTCCATGCAGCATTGAAATGATATTAATTCAATAATTTTTTTGCTTGTTATTAAAACAATTTTCCATTTTAGCTGTATTGTAACACACGCTGAATTCATTTACGGAGATTTTATTTAGCCAAAATCGATCATTTAAGAGCACAAAACTTCGAAAGATACGGACGCTCATCGTGAAATGTAAACTCACCGAACTCACAAATTAATTTTTTACTTCTCTTGCGCAGATTATTATTTTTAATATCGTCGCATGAATTTTTGTAACATAACTACTAATTGTAATTAAGGTACATTATCAAAAATATATTTAAGTATCTTCTTCAAAAATTAAAATATCTTAAAATTACAAAAGTAACCATGTTAAATAATATCCATGTGATGATACTAAAAATAATTAAGTTAAGTATAACTCAATATGTTATATTACAAACATATTAAAGTATTTTATAGACACATACATATAAGTAAATATAAAATTTTTATTTTAATTAAGAATTTTTTTATAGAAAATGATAATGTAACGTAGATCGGGTATCAATCATAATCCTGAATATTAGTTCAGAAGTTATAACTTGTATAAATCCATCAGTAATTGCATCGTTTATATGTCATTAACCTGAATAAATTTGCACAAACGATTATTCAAGATATGAGCAGATAATAAAAATAATAAAGAAAAATTGCATTTAATTCGCGTGTGAATCGAGCCAAAGTTTTTAATTAATAATATTTGATGAAGATATTATTCAAAAAAATATAATTTTATCTTTCTACACAAATCTGTAAATTTATAAAATATCAATATTCTCGCTTTATCTTTAACGCTGGTGGCGTAATTGAAATTATTATTAATTTATTGTAAATGTTATCAATTATCAATTCATTGCATTGATATTATATATCATATATTGATATGATAAATACGATACAGGAGGGACTCGTAAAACATTAAACATTAATTCCCTCATATTAACCGATTAAAAATATAACGCTTCGTAATAAATGTCAGCTCAATTTGCTTGAATAATTTACGAACTAAATATGATTACATTAATTCTAATCATATCATTAATTTATTAATAACATTATTATTCCCTAATTGTATAAAATCCTTTTTTATTTTTTACTCTTTTTCTCTTTGACATAAAAGTTGTCTAATTAAAACGTATTTAATGATCTTCTTGGACTTATTTTAAAAACAATATTTAATTATATTTTTGATTTTCTTAATTGCAAAAGTAATTAAATCAAAAAGTCCCCTAGTATTAAAAATAATTAGCTCTTGAAGCTTCCGGATTGAAATGCAAGAGAAACAAAAGATTAATTTGTGAATTCGGTGGACTCACATTTTTATCACGACGTCTGTCTTTCGAGGTCGTGCTTTTGAATAGCCGATTAGTTTGGCTCAATTAAATCGCCGTAAACGGATTCAGTGTTTGTGATAATAGAACCGAGATGCCTCGTCCGATCGAGTATGCAGTTCTCTTTTGTAGATTCTACCCTCATCTATATATATAGAAATACTTCTTCTTATAGTCTTTTATGCTCTTTATCCCCGTTCCCAAAAAGTTTTCCAAAGAGTTACTTTCCCTTCCATCCTCCGTGCTCATTTAATCCCCGTTTCGATCCGGACGAAGCTTCAATGTTTTCGAGAAAAAGAACAAAACGAAATCGAACAAACGCTTTTTAGAAAGATAATAAAAAATAAAAGGGGTTGCTACCTAGATTAATTTAAATAATGTAAACACAATACAAATTTTTATTGTTATTATTATTACATAACACAATATATGTGTATTTGATAAGATTCATACTGTTTGTAATTGCTCATAAAATATAACAGAAGTATTTATGTTTATCTAAAAAAATGAGTAGAGAATTGAATAAATTATTTGAAACATTAAAACAATTAACATGAAATATTTATATAAATGTATGAAGCTTTTTGACACATTAATTAATTTGACACATGTGATTTGTCATGAGTGTTGATATTAGCTATAATCTTTTGTAAAAAATTTTTCTATCAGGAAAATTTGGCAATTGTTATCCATTTTCACGTTTTTTTAATATTTTCTTATATTTTCCGTTTCTTAATTGTGTGAAACAAATTCATCTAACGATTTTAAAGGATGCCAGCTTTGTAAATACGCAATACGGTAACTTGGTCTGCTCATGTCAGTTTCTATATAATTTGCATAGCTTATCTTACCCGTCGTGAGTGCAGCGATATGAATGTCCTTTCCCTCCGCTTGTTCCTTTAATCCTTCCAGTTGCTCTCCGAAGTTTCGTCATAACGTTGGAGTAATCAAATAAGTTCTTTGATAAATGTGCAAGTAGCATAGCATGTTGTCGTGCGTGAATAATATTGAAATGTGATATGATAAATATGATATTAGTACGGACGTATATTAGAAATGAGCTAATTCTCTAATTTAGTTATCTGATTTAGCTGTTCGAACTCTGAACACATAAAACATTGATTCAAAGAACGCGGGAGGGAAACATATATTGCGCAATTATTATCCTCCGTTAATATCTTTTATTTTCCGTCGTGTCTTTTTTCTCGTTCGACCATTAATCACAAATGTCTTGTCACGCGCGTGCGTTCGTCAAAACTGCCTCCTTTTCGCGCGTGCACAGGGTCGATGTCGGATGACCTTAATTAAGCCCACGACGAAGAACGCTGGCACGAAATAAACCGCTTTGTACGTGAGACGGAAACACAAGTCGCTTCTGTAAACGTCACGGCACCCTTGCAGGCGGCTCTATAATCGCAACGCTAAATACGCGCAGTTAGAGGATAATACCGGGCTCATTAAATATTTACGACATGTATTTTGTTACAGAAAATCCACCCTAATTAGCGGGTGAGACGTCACAGATTGGCGTTTGTTAAATGGTGAATATCATTTCTCGCGTCTCTTAACTCTATGAACATTTCATGTCCTGATGGTATTGAAACAATACCTTGGAAATTCTCTTGCAGCTAGAAATGTATACTCTTTTAAACTTAATTTACGTTCATTTATGTTACATGCGAGGAAAGACGATTGTCTGTTTGAAGGGCGAGTCTTTTTGAAACGTATATCAAGCGATTACTTAATAAAAAAGTTGGTTTTATTTTTCTGTAATGTGAGGGGATTTCTTTCTATTTTTATCATCAAAATCATAAGAAATCAGTTATAAAATGATTCTTAGAAATAATGTGAATCAGTGATTCGCTCATACGAATTTTAAACTTAATTATGCAATTAATTAACGGAATGTTGGACTTAATTGTAGAATGTGGCAATTATATGTGTGTGTGTGTATTTTCTTAATTATATATTAAAAAATAATATTGCGCTGGTTTTTTAACTATTAATTTATTAAAATTATACGTAATATGATATTTTAAATATTCAATATATTGATCTAAATAGAACTTCTATTATATTAAGAGTCAATTTTATGAGCTACTGATGAGACCATATTCATTTTTATTCACTGGCTAATTATGGTTAATTACGTGTTTAATGTGAAAGTGATATGCGGCCACCAATGTCGGTGAAACTCAAAAGCTCTCCATAATGAAATTACTATCAAAACTAATAAATCCTCCTAAAATTTTAAGCGGATCATTGAAACTGCGTCGGTGTTGTTGAAGTTTTCCTAATTACTACGTTGTAATTAACATCATGCAAATCTGCTTGGCAGATGTCGACATAAATCTTTTTATACTTTCATAATCGAGTTTTATTATCACAAGTACTGACGCAACAAAACACAATTATTGTGAAGTCAACAATTTTTTTAAAACAAATATTAAATTCTCTTGACCGTGAAATACACAATATTAAGAAGAAAATTACAACGCCTATAACGGTCAGGTCTGGATCTTTGATGGTCAATCAATAATCTATGCAAAGTACATAATTAAATACGTTGCGCGCCGACACTGTCGTACTTTAAAACACAATCACCAACTTAGAATCAACATGATTACAAATGTTGGTGTTAATAAGACCCCCCCCCCCCACCCGCTTCAGACAAATAATTTATTGCAAAAAATATTACCTCAGTCAGGACTCGAACCTGGAACTCCCCCAAAAAATTTTTTTTAATTTTTCACATTGGTGTGTGTGGGTTTGTGTTTGTGTGTGCGTGTGCGTGCGTGCGTGCGTGCGTGCATGCGCGCGCGCGTGTGTGTGTGTGTGTGAGAGGGAGAGAGACAGACAGACAGACAGATATCCAATACAGATTATCTTTTTAAAATGTTACTATAGTGTAATTAAGTAGTTACACTACATAACTTAATTACCATTATAGTTCCTGTCATTTTTCAGACTAACCTATTTTCAAACTAACCTATTATTTTTCAAATTAATCTACTCTTTCATTTCAATAAAGATAAAATACGAAACAACAACGACGAATTAATTTTGATAATAAAATTAGTGTAACTAAATATGTCAGTAACTACGTATAAGAGGTGAGTATTGGTCAATTATGTGTTAAGTATTAATCTCTATTATTTATAATTCACTTGCTCATTACAGACATATTTTTTATATTTTCATTGACGTTTCGATACTCTTTTGTTTCAAAAACCGTTGTTTTCGGTTTTAATAGAAAAGTGAAAAATTCCGCAGAAAAACCTTAAACTTAAAGAGTGCAATTTGCACCTTAAAGTAGGTATACTTGTAGGTATACCCGAGGTATACTTTGCATTTTAATACAATTTGATTATGTAAGTTTAAAAAACTGAATTTGTATTAATGCTAAATATTGTATATTTCTAGAATCTGAAACTTATTCTATTGATGTCAGTGATATGAAGAATCTCAGATTGCAAAATTCAAACTTAAGTTTTATTTAAAAAGCAAATAACAACATATATATAACTTGCACTATAGCGATTTTAATCCTGATTAATTGCATCGTCAAAATTACATTGTTGTTACATTATTACACTATTGGTACATTAATTGTTAGTGCAGATTGTTTATTACATTTATATTTCTTTAAGTTTTTTTGGTATATACCTAAATCTAAATTAAATTTTTATAAAGTTTATAAAATTTAAACACTTTTGTTTTAATTTAAATCTTTTTAATTTTTAACTTAAGTTGTTATTGCAAAACGCACAAAATAGAATTTAGATTTTATTAATATTTTTCAAGAAATATTTTTAAAGAATAAAATTAATAGATAGGTTTTAAAATACGCTATTTTATACATTAATTTTTTGCACTCTTAGTTTGCAATCTATCAATATAATTTTACTTAAAAGCATTTCGCATTAAAAATATTTTCGTCAAAAATATCGTTACGATAGAGCGATGTTACATTTCATAAATGAATACGATCGCTGCGTTTATATGTCCGAGGCTCATACCACCTAACCACCGTCCGTTGAAAGCTCATTCAATTAGGCAAATCAATTAGGTGAGTGGGGAAGGGTATCTGCATGTGGAAATGTTTCGATGCCTTATATATCGATAACATGTTGCATACTCTCTTTAACAGAATTCTGCGGTTGCATTTGTTATTAATAAATGAACAATAATTAATCAATTTTGAATAATTTAAGCTAAAATATCATAATATTTTGAATTGGACAGCTTATTAAGTTAGAATATTGTAACACATAAATAAAAAAAGAACAAACGTGTAAATAATATTGGTTGAAAGTAAACATAAAAAAAATTTATATTTTAATTATCTATTTATTTAAATCCAAAATTCTTTAAAAATGTAATAAAGTACTTGGTTTTGCAAAAGTTAGTTAAGTAACTTCTTTTAAATTGATTCTAATTATGAAAATCTCAAGTAGTCAAGTTCAGAACTATCCAGACTTCGTATTTGTTTTTCTTTTTGTTTTTCTGAACAATTTTGAATTCTTTTGAATTGGTAGTCAATGCATAAATAATCGATTAACTCAGCATATCGATGTTGTGAATAAAATTATCGAGGCTATTGACTTCATAATTTGACTATATTTCAGTTTACAGTGTTTAATTTTGCAACGATAAAAAGCGCCAGTGTATGACAAAACGATGATGACAGATATTTCGGGCGAGAAATTGATTTCGCAACAAGTGAAAGCTTTTCTAGCTACAAGTCGGAAACGCGGTTCACTCGGAATTATACTTTTCGATGGCGGAGTCACACCCGCCCGTGGTTCAACGGACCGTTCGACTCCATGCATCAATTTCCTGCGGGTCTCCATTTTTTTCGCTATCCGCTTTTATTTTATTATTGACATCGCCGACGATCCGTCACTGTCGGCGACCTAAAGAGCGCGACGATTGCACGAAAAATAATGCGAGCCGGCAGCTTTGCCCTCTTCCTCGTTGTCGATGCGATATTCCATGAATTATGAAAAAATCTCTATTATTTAAATCCATATTAACGCAAAAAACCACAGTTTAACATTTCTTTTTAGAAATGTAAAATGCATTATTTATTGTAAAATGAACGTGTATTGGCCAATGTTATTCTCATACATATTGCTTTATATGATCTCGTAAGTATAATACAATAAATGTGAAAAGTTGTGAAGTATGAAAAATTGCAGGAGTATTATTTCTCTTGTTTCTGATTATGTTGTCGTTAAGTTAGATAATGTAATATAAGTATCACATAGAATAATGTAATATAATATGCAATCTTTATAAATATATCGCACCGACATACTCTGCAACGTATTTGCAACTATCTGATGAAGTTGTCAATGAAGATGATATTAATAGTTATCTACCACATTGGCAATATTGATCCAGTTTTAGATAGTTTATTACTTACACAATAAATAAATTAAATGTTTTGGAATAAATAAATTTATTCAGCTTTTGTCAAAAAATTTTTAAAATAATTTATACGTTGTGACTAAAAGTACTTGACATAATTCAAATTTTTTTATCTAAGAAAATTTGTACGTGCTGTGTGTGGTATGTGTGTTTATGTGTTTTGTTGCAATATTATAATTATTTTAAAAACACATATTATATTGTATATACAAGGTGATTCACATTGCAATGTTTCAAATTGCAAAACAACATTTCATAGTATATATATAAAAAAAAAAAAACTTTATGAAACATTCGTATAAAGGCTCGCATCGACACATAATAATAGCCAAACAAGAATAAATTGCTCGTAGTTGGCTATGGTGACATTTAAAATTTACAAATTGGAATGCAACTTGCAAACATTACGATTACAATATTAATATTTCGAGGAATATATGTCTTAAGATTTCACTTATCATGCTAAATAAATATTTACCATGTAAAGAAAGAAAACAGTAATACTGATGGAATGATACAATAATCTGTAGACGAAACAAATTATGCCGGTCCAAGTTCTCATGATGATACATATAGGTGATTCGTGAATCGGACGGGTATATGCTCATTTTTGCAGACTTTTATTAATTAATGAAAATAAATATATCAAAAGAAAAGAGACTTACATAAGTAAATTAGTAAATTAAACAAGAAGATAGGGCGAAGAGATGACAGGCTTGACAAGATGATTTTGATCTGATGATGAGAGCTATGATAAGGTATCGATATATTTCTGTGTGTAAACTTATGTGTTCTTTCTTCCGAACTGTAAACTGCGCGTAATTTTTAATCGATAATTTTTAATAATTTCTCACTTATTTATGCAAAAATTATAAAATGGGAGACATTTTATTCGTTTTTACCGGCTTTACTTGCCCATAAACGATTAAATTTATTAACTGTCAATAGACTTGTCATTGATGATTTTTTAAATTTCTTTGAAAACATCAAAAACAACACTACAGAATTTATTTTTTTAAGATTATTCTCTTTGAAATACTAAGACTCTACACAGAGACGGAGAAAAAGAGAGAGAGAAAGAGAGGGGGGCTTTCTATATTACTTTTTGAAAGTAGCAAAAACTTCTGTTAGAAGTATATATGTATATATGTATATTATATACAATATATATATGTATGTATATATACAGGGTGTCTGAAACATTTTGGAAAAGCCGAAGTGTGCAGGTAAAGCAGGTAAAATCAAGTAGAAAAGTCTTTTACCACTTTGTTGTTTTCACAATAATTTACGAGAAATTAATTTAATAAGATAGGCCAATCCGCGCGAGTAAAAGCGCGCGACGAGAAGAGACCTCCCCGTTGCAAGATGATAGAAGCCGGTTGGTGAAGCGATGGGAGGCACGATCTACAAAGGACGAACGCGGATCTTCGCGTCAAAACCTATCCGGATAAAGATCCGCGTTCGCTGCAGCGATTGTCCTTTGTAGATCGCTTCGCCGTATGACTGATTTGTCATATGACGCTCGTTACTCCGCCTCTCGAAATCAGTTGTTACTCGTTGCTAAGGAGTAAGCCATTTTTCTCTTTTACATCGACACCCATCTTTCATCAGACATCTCTATAGAGAGTCCTACCGGTTTCCCGTGCACTCATTGGCTCGTACGTTATAATTAATTACGAAATAAATATTGCAAAAATTACAAAATAATACGTGACATTCCTTCTATTTTGACCTATTCTATCTGCACTCTTCGGCTTTTCCAAAATGTTTCAGACACCCTGTATATATATATATATATATATATGGAGCATTCTTTCTGAACGGGAGATCCCATGCTCTCCAAAATTGGTTTGACTTGAAAAAATCGAACGGAGGTGCAAATGAAAGCTTGAAATCTCTGCTTTTGATTGCTGTACGGCGCTTTTCAAAATTTACAATGGCGGGCTTAATATGGCGGCTCAAGCTGACAAAGTGTCAGGAAAACTTTCGATCAGTTGCGATTTTCGCGCTCTGAATCAGTCTAAATCTATTGTAATCATTTGGTAACGTATGATTGAAGGTCTTTAGTGATGAATTCGATCTCAGAATATCCAAATTAAAAATGGCGTATCCAATATGGCGGCCAAAAACCTCACTTGCGTAGCGTAATTTACTGGAAATTTATTGGATTTATTTGGAATTGGTCATACAGAGGTTTCAAGGACTACTTATGAGTAATCCAAAATACCCAAATTCAAAATAGCGGATCCAATATGGTGGTCAAAAATTTTGCTAACATACCACAATTCACTAGAAAGAATCCCGCAGAATTCTTATGAGAAATGGCTTTTGGTAAAATTGGTTGAAATTGTAGTATAATGTAGTTCATTACATCCTGATGAAAAGTGTCAATGGGCACAAGGTTGAAAAATGGATAATTTCCGAGTTATAGAGCGTTAAAGATCGAAAAAATGGGTTTATCTGCAGTATGTTAGTAAGATTTTTGGCCACTATATTGGATCTGCCATTTCGAATTTGGATATTTTGGCATTGGATTACTCATCAGCAGTCCTTGAAACCCCTGTATGACCAATTCCAAATAAATCCAATAAATTTCCAGTAAATTACGCTACGCAAGTGAGGTTTGGTCGCCATTGGATACGCCATTTTTAATTTGGATATTCTGAGATCGAATTCATCACTAAAGACTTCCAATCATACGTTACCAAATAATTACAATAGACTTGGACTGATTTAGAGCACGAAAATCGCAACTGATCGAAAGTTTTCCTGACACTTTGTCAACTTGAGCCGCCATATTGAGTCCACCATTGTAAATTTCGAAAAGCGCCGCACAGCAATCAAAAGCAGAGGTTTCAAGCTTTCATTTGCATCTCCGTTTGATTTTTTCGAGTCAAACCAATTTTGGAAAGCATGGGGTCTCCCGTTCAGAAAGAATGCCCCATATATATACAGTAGCGCTCAAAAGTATTTTGACAACAAGAAATTCTTTAATTCTTTAATTCTTTAATTCTTTAATTCTTTAATTCTTTAATTCTTTATTCTTTTTTTTTCTTTTTCTTTAATTCTTTAATTCTTTAGCTCTTAAGGAGAAGTGGGAAAAAATTCCTTTGGATCGAATACAGAAGTTAGTCGACTCGATGCCGGCTCGTTGCAATGCTGTCATAAAGGCTAATGGATATGCTACTAAATATTGATTTATTTAAAAATAAAGATGATGTTTAAGCGTTAAAATTTTTTATTTAATTACAGTATCAAAATACTTTTGATCAATCATGTTCTTTATTTCTAGCTTGGTTTTGTAATTTTGTTATCAAACTACAATTTCTTTTACAAAAATATGTAGACAAATCAAGTTTCTTCCAATAAAAAATAGTTGTATATTTGTGTCTTTATTTGTATTACATTAGCTCAATTATTGTCCTTGTCAAAATACTTTTGAGCGCTACTGTATATACATTTTTTTATGTAGTAATTTGTAATGTCATATTTACTGTAAGATAAATAATGTGTATATTAAATCAAAATAAAAAAGGATATATATATATTAACAGTTTAATAATTTTTTTTTAAATTTAATATACACATTATTTATCTTATCTTTAGTAAAAATTACTAAATTACGCACGCGCATCATGAATACTTAAAAAATTTGTGCTTTTTTATTTAAAAAATATGCCAGTTAAATTCTTTGTGTTAAATATTTTATTTAACACATTTATTTGTGTTAATTTAACATATTGCTATTGTGTTAATTGAATTATATTGTTAAAACAACTCAAAAACATATGAAAAATAACACAATTTGTCTATTTTTAATTTCACGCAATAAATATGTTCCGTATTATTAGTGATTTATCTAATAAAATTTATAGAAAGCAATATTGATTTTGTATCATAGTATCATAAGTGAAAGTTTTGTATTATAAGTGAAAGTGATAACAGACTGTCATTTATTAATAATATCTTTTTTAATTTAATTGCAACATTAAGAGTTAATTTTACACAAAATTTATTTTATATTACTTTAAAATTTGCACTTTTGTATTAAAAATGCAAATTTTAAAAATTAACATAGCATTAGTATTACCATATATATGTATTATAGTATTTATGTCATATCAATATATATATATTACATTAAGGAATTATACATACATCTTAATTCATCGTTGTCTCCACGTTTAAGTCTAGTGTCAAAAAGTCTCTTCTGGGTTTTATCTGAAAACAGAAAGAAAAATATTTCCTTAAAATAGAAGAATCTTTTTTTAGTAAGTGTATGCAGTCTCTTAAATTAAAAATTTTTGTAGGTCGTTTGGGACATGTGACACCTGTATAATTAACATAAATTTGTCTGTGTATATTAAAAATTTTTTAAAGTTGAAAAAGATGCTAAGTATACCTATGCACTTGTAAGAAAATTGTTGTGTTAAAAAGTTTTGAAATAATTCTATTAATAAATCTAAGAATTATAAAAATAATGTAGTTCAGATAAATAATATAAAAAATTATTTTATAAAGTAACGTTTGACATCTGCAGAAAATTTTGCACAATATTATCAGTACATAAATTTAATATTTACGATAATACAAGTATCTTATTAAAAATTCCCTTCCCATTCCCAACGCAATAACGAAAAAGATTTTGTTTTAAAGTAAGTGCAATTACTTTTTCAATATATTTTTTTAATCAAATAAATAATAAGCCAATTCCGATCAGGCTGGATCTTATTGCTAAATAATTTTGTTCGCGAAATTCTATGTATATTTTACGCTCCTTGCTGATTAACATACCGTAAATGGACAAACAAAAATCTTTACAGAGCTATACACCACTGAGCAAATATTAAATTTAATATTCACAATAATACAAGTATCTTATTAAAAATTCCCTTCCCATGCTCAATGAGATAAGAAGAATATGTACGAAAAAAATTTTTCTTTACATCTTCAAAAATATATATATTTCTTTAAATATACTTTTTTAAAATAAATATTTTATAAATATATATATATTTTTTCCATATACCAATGACACATGTTGTGAAAAAACGT
This sequence comes from Crematogaster levior, assembly GCA_901521435.1. Lineage (NCBI taxonomy): Eukaryota > Metazoa > Arthropoda > Insecta > Hymenoptera > Formicidae > Crematogaster > Crematogaster levior. Next base: position 210,981 of record CABEGB010000790.1, read on the forward strand.
AACAGTTAAATTTAAACAAGAAGGGAATTGAATATATGTATAGACCAATCAATTATATACTGAATTGCGGAAAAAATAAAGCTACAATTTAAAGTCTGGGATTTAATTGATTAATTGGCTTATTATTTAAGTCATCTTGCTTTGTAATTCTTTGGCTTACATCTTCCATTATGGTGTGAAGATATAACATTTCAATGTTTGAGTTAAAATTTCATAATGAATATCGAACACTCAATAACTGTTTGAGTTAAATAACCTCACCTAAGCATATGTTAAATTCTAATAATTTGAATTTTTTATTCCAGAACTAGTTAAAGCTAATGATATTATGTAAGCTCAAGAGCTCATACATATGCTGATACTAATGTTAACCATTTATGAGTTATCAATTCAATATTTTCGACATAAATTAAACATCTCTTTGTTACAATTATTATTATTATCACAATTAATTACCATTGTAATAATCGTACAACTGAACAAAATTTCATTGTATACAAGCTATACCTTTTATTGCTAAACTTTATCCTTCAGCATGATAATTTGAAGAAAACATACAGCTTAATTTTTAAATGTTTTATGTACTAGACTCGAGCAATTAGAAAATAAAGCTAACTGACTTAACTATTAACATAATTCAAACAATATGTCAATATTTATGTTTATTAGAGACATTCGGTAAGTCATTATCGTATGTCACATTTAGTAATGTACTAACTGTGATATCGGGATATAATGACAGCACAAATGGGTAGAAAATTGAATTGAGTGTGGAAACATTTTCTTAGAATATCACAAGAATGTGCCAAGTGCAAAGTATGTAATAAAACTCTTACAATTGATATATCTAATTTTAAAAGACATATAAAAAATGTTCACAAAATACTTAATAACGAATACAACTTAAGAAGGAAAACCGATAACAACGAAATTTGGCAATATTTCTCAAAACAAGACAAATTTGCATATTGCAATGATATAAATTGCAAAGCACGATTAATTTATAATCCTAAATTTATAATCCATAAAGAACGCCTTACGAGACATCTGTGGGGTTCATGAACACATAATAATAGCCAAACAAGAAGAAATTGCACATATTTGGCAATTGCGACATTTCAACTTTACAACGTGGCATACAACCTGCAAACATTGTGGTTGCAATATTAATATATTTCGAGGAACAAATGCTTTAAGATCTTATTTAGATATAAATCATAATATAAATGAATATTTATAATGTAATACACCATGTAAAGAAAGAATAGAAGACACTAACGTTGGAATGATACAACAATCTGTAAACAAAACAAATTATGCCTGTCCAAGTTCTCATTATGATAGTACATACAGGTCTTGGAAACCCAGAAGGTCAACAAGGGTAAATGTCTCTAGAATCTTACATTTGTCTTAAATTATTTATATTTTTTATTACATACAAATAATATAATTTAATATCAGTTTATATATCAAATTTGTAATTCAAATACGCTATCATTATTTACTTATTATCTATATGTTCAGTAATTCACGGATGTTTTCATACGCGAGTAACTGCGAAACATGTAAATTGTATATTATAGATGCTTTTTACTACAAGTATCATTAAATATTTTGTTACTATTTTTCTCACTCTGATATTGCTATTTTAGGAGTTTCTCTATTTTCGTGTACAATTCCGTGGACTTATATTTTTGTAAAATGTAAATGTATCATAAAAATGATTTTTTTTATAAGAAAGGTGATAGAAAATGAAATTACACGTCAGTGTGAAAAATTATTATGCATTTAATAAAAAAGTAGAATATAGATTACATCAAAACATAAATATAGAACATGATTATGAAAACAGATTAGTCTCACCTTAAAATCTCTATTACGAAAATTTTTTTCTTCGCCAGTGAGTAACAATTCAAAAAGGATAATTTACACAGTTTTTTGACAGCAACCTGACTATAGTATGTCTTTATTCAAAAACACAACGTTTCAACCATTGGTTCTGGTTTTTTTCAAGTGAACAGTACAATTTCAAGCATCAAATATGAGGCATATTATTCAGTTTTATATTTGCTGTCACGAATATCTGACGTGTTTTATCTCTGTTTGTACAGATGTTATTTTATATAAGAGTTTTTTTTACACACAACTTTTTATGTTAATATATGATGTTTGAAATTGTACTATTCACTTGAAAAGAACCAATGGTTGAAACGTTGTGTTTTGACCATTTGATAAAGACATTCTATAGCCAGGTTGCTGTCAATAAACCACTTTTTTTAATAAAGACATTCTATAGCCAGGTTGCTGCCAATAAACCACTTTTGAATTAAAATCCCTATATTTTCTTATTTTGTTATATTTTAACAAGTTTAGTTAAACACAATTGTCATTATAATGCTTAACAAAAAATGTTAACATAAAAAATTTGCAATTATTGAAATTGTTTTTCGACTTTTCTTTAGGATCATGACAATATTGATCACAATTATTATAACAAACAGTAACATAAACATTTTTAATTTGTATTGAAAATATTGAATTCATAATAAGCGTTTAACATTAATATCCACAGACAAGTTTAAGCACATTATCCAATGTTAATGGTTAGTTTCAACTAATTCTGGTTCTGGAATAATAAATTAAAATTATCAAAACAAGACTTACGTAGATGATGTTATTTAACTCAAATAATCATTTCAGTCTTGATATTCATTATATCAAAATTTTTCGACTAAGTATTATTTTCTATTACTTTAATAGATTTTAAAATATTTTATTTTCTAAAACATTTAAAATAATTCTTCTTTATTTGACGAAACATTTTCTCATTTTTCTGGTAACATTTTTTCGGAATATTTTTAACGAAATTATAATATAATAAATTAAGCCACATTTATTATTCATTTAACCATTCTTTCGAATGAATATCAACGCCACATTTATATTGCTATTTACAAATATAAAATATTTGTTTTATTAAAACAGTTTTAATTAATTTTCTCAATATACAAGAGATCTGATAATAAATGTATACTGTGGATAAATAGATCGGGTTAAACAGGAGTTGAAAGGTTTAGTATTATTTTGAGACTTTTGCAATTAATTATTGATAAATTGAATAATTAAGATCTCCGAATGAGCGTGAATTCAATGTATTCATTTGATTCGGTGACAAAAAAACAGCATTATTGGTCAGAAGTGCTTTGCCCTCAATGCCTCGTTGAACACATAGTAGTATATATAATAGCAATCAGCGCAAAACTGTAGCCACTGTAGGCTGCCCTTTACACTATCGTGCAGGTATATGCTTATTTACAAACTTTTAATTAATAAAAATAAATATCAAAAACTCACATAATTAGTATATAATAAATAAAATGAAGAAATGATAGGGTTTAGAGTAATGGTAAAGTGTTCGTGTCGATATATGGCTGTGTGATAAATTTTGTATTCTTTCTTCCGAGCTACAAACTGCGCGCCAATTATTTATCAATTAATTTCTCACTTATTCATGCAAAAATTAAAAAATAAAATTTTTTAAAGACATTTTATTCTCTTTTACTAGCTCTATTTACCCATAAACGATTATATCTATTAACTGTAAAAAGACATTGTCTATCATTAATGATATTAACTATCATTGATTTTTAAATTTCTTTGAAAACATCGAAACAATATCAAAAATATAGAATTTGTTTCTTGAAGATTATTCTCTTTAAAATAGCAAAACTTTACACATACTTTCTATGAAACAGTATACTTTTTTAAAGTAATAAAAATTTCTGTTAGAAGTATATATCACATATTAATAATTTAACAATAATAAATATATGTATTTTAATTTTGATTTTGATATACACTGTTGAAAACAGCGCGTGCTCGATCTGGGCGCTGCGCCCCGCAAAGAAATCGCGGTATCGTCTCTCACGCTTTTCGGGCGGAGTCAAAAAAGAAACACCGCTTTCTTTTATTTTGACTGAATAACTTTATTAGCACCCGCAAGATCGAAATATCCGAGTAACGGATTTTACAAATAAAGAGGATACGTCCGCTTGGTCACAGCTCTCGAGAGAGACTCTATCGAACATATGCCGACAAGAACCGGCCTCGTGAAAAACAAAAAAAAACAGGCAAGAGTTACGAAGGAAAGATGACGGACGAAACAATTGCATGCATGCGGTACAGAGGGGCAGCAGGAAAAAAACCGCGCGAAACATAATTAACTCAATATGAAATAATACACCAAACATACACATTACTTACTTTAGCTTTAGTAAAAATTATAACATTAAAACATACTACGCGCTCACGCATCATGTACAGATGGAAAATTTATGTTAAAAAATATACCGGTTAAAATTTTTGTGTTAAATATTTAACATAACTACATATTTTAATTTAACATATTGATATTGTGTTAATTGAACTCAAAGTATTAAATTAAAACAATTTAAAAAAATTGTAAAATAATATATTGTGCAGCTATTTTCAATTTCACACACACAAACACACACACACACACACACACAATAGATATGTTCTGTATTATTAGTGACAGGATTTATCTATTAAAATTTACAGAAAAAAATGTTGATTTTATATCAAAAGTGAGAGTAATTAACAGACTATTTGTTAATAATATCTCTCTTAATTTAATTTCAACATTAAAAGTATGTTAACTTTACAAAATTACAGATTACATTGAAATTTGCATATTTGTATAAAAAATAATAAAAAATAATTGTAATAAATAATTAACATTGTATTAGTGTTATATCTATATTACATTATAAGGGATTACATACGCCTAGGAGGAAAGAAAAAGAGTTCAAAAACTTTTTTTAAATAATGAATTGTTTTAATAGAAAATAAGGACATATTTCTTTAATATAATTTGTTGCTCAATTCCCAATTTTGTTGCTCAAATAAATTCAGAGAAAATAGTGGCTGTGCTAACTTGTGTTTAAAGTTAGCACAGTCACTATTAAAAAATTGTTTTAAATAAAAAATAACGACATATTTCTTTAGTGCTAATTTGTTGCTAATTTGTTGTTCTATTTTTGAATTTTTTGTTTTATTTTTAAACCCTGTATACTACTCCTAAAGCTACCCCTCCTTAAGAAGACATTCTAGAATTGTAAATTAATTAGATATTTTAATTCATTGTGTTTTACTGATTTTCTTGCTCGCCATTTGCAATAATTTCGATTTTGTTACTCCACCCTTATTCTTTAAAAATCTCCCCTAGGTGTCTTACATCAGCACTATACCTTAAAACTGCAAATTAGCCTGATATTTCGATTTATTACATTTTATTAATTTTGTTGTTTGTCAACTGCAATAACTTCAATTTTGTTGCTTGATATTTTTATCGTATATGTTTTAATTTGTTAAGATAGAGTTCTGTATAATGTAAAACTATATACATATATTAATGATAGAATTATATTAATAAGATGGGCTTTCTGTAAGATATATTTGTTTCTAATTTGATAATTGATAATAGAAAAAAATGTACAAATTTGCAGGTGTATTCTTAAGAAAATTTTAGAACGTAATGTTTCTTTTTAAGGAGGCGTAGCTTTAAGGGGGGGGGGTAGTATACAGGATTTAAAAATAAAGCAAAAAATTCAGAAAAAAAAACAAAAAATTAGAAACAAATTAGCACTAAAAAAATATGTCATTATTTTTTTTTAAGACAATTTTTTAATAGTGGCTGTGCTAACTTTAAACACAAGTTAGCACAGTCACTATTTTTTCTGAATCTATTAGAGCAACGAAATTGGAAATTGAGCAACAAATTAGCACTAAAGAAATA